>VXAA01004298.1:883209-993117 GCA_013399115.1 Anseranas semipalmata
CAATGCAAGCTCCTTGTTTTCATTTATACTCACTTTGATCACTACATATCCCGCTCATCACAAGAGCAATAATAAGATGCAATACCTGTGCATTGACAAAACAGTTTAATGTCCTTTGAACTAAGATGGAAGACAGTAACCAAAGATCTTACCTCTACAAATCTCCTAATACGTAAGTCCTTTAAGTGAAATCTGAAGAGCAGCTCCTAGTATATGTCAGCTTACAAGGACTGCACTTCTCTGCAAGAAAAAACAAATAAACCCTCAAAAATTACAAACCTTTAAATCTTACTTCAGGCCAAACAGTTCAATTCAGTATTAATACTACTTATATTGCAACCTGTGCTACCTGTCAGAATCCCAGCTTGTAAACAGGCCATATACTGTTGCAAACACAAGACTGTCTATTTTTTTCCTTTAAACTCCTCACAGCTGAGGTCATGTTAAGGGACAAAAGAAGAATAAGTTTTGAGGATATGGTAAAAAAGTGGAAAAACTATTTTTCAAATGCTTGATAAAGGCCTGACTCTACAGAATGCCAGTTGCCGCTAAGAAAGCAGTAGATGTATAATAGCAGCTATTAGATTCTGTCAGTTGAACAGTAAACACTACTTAGGCAGACATCCTGTGATTTCACATTGCGACTTTCAAGCCCCATTTTGATCCAGGGTCTATACTTTCTTCAGATTGCAAATTCAAAACGTATTCAAGTGTAATAAAAATCACCAACCTGTTCCTAGTGCGCACTCAGCAGCAAACCCTCCAACATGAGAATAACGTCCCCAAGAGTCATCTCAATTTAGTTTTTCCTGGTTTTTCTTATAATCAATATGTATGTAAAAATTGTCTTATGGGACAAAGGGGAATACTATTATTTCAGCCTAGAAAAAGAAGCAGCTTGACTTAAAGAAAGGCAAAAATATCAGCCCAGAAATTCAGTGAGAGATCTCTAACTGGTTTCATAGCAAGGGCCAAAGGTATACTGTAAAACCGAACTACAGCACTGTAGCTGTTAGAGAACAAACGTGGGCTGAACCTTGCACAGGTAGGAAGCCTAAATTCCCCACAGACCCGGAAGAAAGACTGCAGGCTACATGCAAGCTGTTTTCCTCTCTCCCCCTTCCTTTCCTCCTTAGGGGTGTAAACTTCATACCTATCCAAGAGCACAGGCAAGATACAAATAGGATAGTACACAGGAAAACATACATACATATATATATATATGCATATAATACACTCTTTTAACCATTGTCCTTAGTCACAGAAGTATCTGCAGCTTTTCCTCCTGACATCATCACCCTCATCATCTAGGCACAGTTTTGTTTTCTGCTTTTCCACCTACAGCCCAGTCAGTTTCTTTTTAACCCCCCCCTTCAGCAACCAGGGAACGTATTACAGTGGAGAGACTACGGTGACATTAAAACACTTACTCTCACTTTATTCCTGACTTAATATGTTGGTAAGAAACAAAACCTGAAGTTATGCTCACAGGTAGCTCTGGAAGGCAGCTAACTTCATCTGAATGAAGGGCACAACGTCCGAATGTCTCCAATTCACCTTACTTTTGCTCTGTCCTCAGGATTTTAGCTGTCTGAAGACTAAGTGTGCTGGAAGAATCATTGAGAAACTTACCTTAGGGGTTCAGAGCCCACTTCCCTTTGTGGATGAAATCTAAGTCTGCACATCCTGTGCCCTGCCTTTTTTGTAGTGCTGGGACATTTCCCAGCAGAAAGGTTTGCTGTGCAGATTATGGGGCAGTGTGGATGGTCAGCTAACTTTCTGCTGTCCTTTTTCCCCTAACACTGGTTAGAGCATACACTACAGCTGCTGTATGAGCCTCAGGACTCTAGCAGGTCATATGGATAGATCAACTCATTTTCATGCAGTGGTGTAATACTAAAGCTTTTACCATTTTTGTGTTTGTTGTTCATAAGCACTGCTCTACCCAGCATCGGCCTTGACCTACATTCTAATTTCACACCCATCACCTTCGTACCTGAAAGCGCTCTCTCTTCCTTGGCACTATTGGTGCTCAGGAGAATCACAGCACAGCCTGCAGGATTAACCTCCAGAGGCAAGAAGTGTATTTTTCTATCTTAAATATTTCTCTAACAAAGCATTTCATATGGAATTCAAGACTTCATTCTCTTTCAAATACAAATTTCTCTGGCCATGCCTCCTTAAAGCAGAAAAATGTTATATTGTTAAGCGTACTTTGAAAATACCAAAGTGAAGACTTCAGGAATATAAAGCAAATAACTATATAGGGTCACTATAGAGCTAACATCTGCTACATTTAGAAAAAAAAAAAGTAGCCATTAAAAAATACACATTATTGTAAATGCAAGAAGATTCAGTCAAGACAGAGTAAAAGGTACACTTCTGATTGAGAATCATGCTTATAGCCTCAACCAGTATAAATTGGCACAGCTCAGCTGGCATCCAAACTACCCTACATTTCAAACTGAAATGTAATGAAATGTAATTGCATGATACAAATACAGAAAATAAAGCTATCAGTGATGCTCACATATTGCCAATGCTTATCCCATCTCCTCCCTTAGAAATATATCACAGCCTGACCTCAAGGCACTCACTAAGTGTGGAAATATGTCACCTTGGTCATTCCAACTATGCAGCTTAGGAGAAAAAATTATGATGGTATGCAGTGTAACTCACATAAAACTTCTTATGTTTCACTACACGATTCAGAATTGCTAGATGTGAAAGACCAGTGCCACCATCTGGTGCCTTCCAAGTCCTGGATCTTTCTTTCTAGTCAGAAAAGAATCCAGTTTGTCTAATTCAATACATAAAAGAGAAAGATAAGCAGTTCTGAAAAATAGAGCAGAAGGCTTTAAAAACCTTCAATGCAGCTGTTGCAGAAGGAATCCAGTAGGTAAAAACATGACAGCAAAATGCAAATATTAGAAGCTGAGAGAGACTAGGAATGTGAAATAAGCACATAAGGTCTTGTCAGAGAAGAAAGGATAAATCTTAGAAAAACACAGACCATGATTCAAACCGTATCTGTAAACTCAGCCTTCACAAGTTATTAACTTTTAAAAATACTTTTCCGATCATTGCTCACAAAGAGGTTGGGAATCATCCAAGCAAAGCATTAACCATTTCCATGAACTTAACATATGAAAAAACAAATCACGTTTCGGAAGTTCTTATTTTTCTTCCATTATTACTCTACAAAAATGAAGTCAGATCCCAATGCAACTCAATTTAAGAATGATTCCCAAAAATCAGATAAGCAACTCTATTGTAAATCAAATTTGTCTGTCCTTTTGTTGTTTTCACATCGTATTTGGGGACATTTGGGAACACTCTGGAACAATCCCGCCTGTACTGTTTTTGAGGTCAGGGAAAATGATGGCAATATTCATTAATATTTCCTCCCTCACTTCTTAGAGTGGGTTCTTGAAACTGGAGCTATTTCATTTCTGTGCTTTTATGAGGGTCGGGTTAGCATTATTAACCTCGCGCAGAGAAAGCGCATCGCAGCCCTGCCTGTGGTGCAGAACAGCGCTGGCGGAAAATCCTCCCCAGGGCAACTCCGCTGGGGAGCTCCGCTGACGTGATCACGCCAAGAAATCCTCCAGGACCTACACATGCACAAGGGTAAGAAACAGCTGGTGACAAAGGGGGAGCAAAAAGCCGCAGCGAGAGGCGCTCAGCACCACAGCACTGACCTGTGCGCTGCGTAGCCAAGGGAGGGCCTAGGTGTGAAGTGCCTTGAAAGCACGCGAATCCAAAGAGAGGGCACGAAGGACTCGGTCCCGACCCTGCTTGATCAAGGTCTGGCACCATGCTCCAAAAACTCATTACTTTTTTTATTAAAGCGAGAGTCTGACTCGTACCATGTGGAGATAACAGAAACCCAGCAATAAAAGCAAAGGCAAACAGTGAAGCTCTCCGCGAGGAGCAGAGCGCTGCAGGGCTCGGGGCAGCTCTCTGCAGCCCTGGCTCCAGCTGGGCGCAGCGGTCTCGCAGCAGCAGCAGCAGCACATGCGGCCACGCTAATCCTGCAGCAGAGCTCCACCAGCACGGTTCGGGCTGCTTTCACTGTTCCCAGTCTGGCTGGCTCCGCTGCCCAGAGCAGACCAGCCCCCAGGACACTCTGCTTGAAATTATGCAGAGATCTCCTAATTCCCTCTCAGACAGATGCTCCGTTTCCAGCTCCAGCACGCCCTGCTCTTCCCCTCTTTGCCTTCAGTGGCTCACCCTGCTAAGGAACACGATGTCCAAAACAGCTGTAAAGGACACAGAGAGCAAGTATCTGTCATTTTGCCCAGTTAAAAGTGAAGTACAGTCTAATTCTTAGCAAGTGGTTAATGGAAATTATGAACCTAAAGAGTAGACACTGACCATGCAGCAGGAGAGGCACATCTGAGAAGATGCATATGCACAGCCGTACCTGACAGTGCTTAGAATCGAACTTCAGGCGCTTTAACATTCAAAGCGCAGATATATCCACTTTTCCATCTTCCCTTCCATTGACAATTGCTCAAGTTGCAGCCGCCGGAGCCCTCAGCATGACATACATCTCTTCCTATATAAAAGTGCCTCCAGCTCCCATAGATGCACCCCCTATCCAATTAACCAACAGTTTGTTTGCAAAGCCATCAATCCACAGGACCTCCTTACAGTTGTGTTTTTGTCATTCTGACTCTACTCTTCAAACCTTCCCAGAGGCAGGCTGAAATGGTCTGTCACTGAAGCAATAAGGATGAATTACTGGGTGGAAGCTGCCAATACAGCTTTGCATTAATTATTTCATAATTACGACAAAATATTTCCCATATTCATAACTTAGTAAATTACTAATTTAGGCACACATTAGTCTGAAGATTATGATTCACATAGCAGCCTGCATGCTGTAGAATTTAATCACTCCTCAAAAGTTAAGACACCTGTCCTAAGAAGATTACAAGAGTAACATCTAAACTTCAACAAGTTTATAGCTAAGCAGCACAATTAATCAGTATTCTTATCAGAATGGTTTGATTTATCTTTGTCATCTCCACTTAGCAGAGTCATTTAATTGCCTTTCACAACTCGCTTCTCATTGGTCTAGCTTCATTAAAAGAACGGTTTATGTAAGCAGCTTTCCAAAATAATAATTTTTTTTTTTAAACAAAGCCTAAAGTTAGACATTAATAAATGAAGATTCGCATATATCATATATACCGTAAGTGCCATGTCAGGGTAACAATAGGTAATTTTAATCCAGGGGAATACAGCTTTTATTAATATGTAGATTTAAAAAGACAGACAAAAGTAGTATTTATTTACATCATTTAGTAGCAGGTATCCACATTCTCAAATATACCTGATGAAAATCTAAACAACGCTGAAGTAGAAGGAAACGTGCAGGGTCCACCAGAGCTAGCTTTGAAGCCTAATGCAGTAACCTGCAGGTCCTTCCCCTCCCAATGCCTTTGAAGTGCTTTGTCACGTATTAGCTGGTAGGAAAGCATGTTGTTCGAGAAGTCACAGGTCTATGACATAGGCCTACGTTACCATTTATGGCCCAGTTGCCCACAGCATAATCCAAGAGCCAAGAACAATCCTTCCAGCTTGTAGTTTGTTTTGCTTTTTTGTTTTCTTTAAAGAAGACAACAACTCTCACACACTAGTTTATTAGTAGAAAGTTTTCCCCTGTGTCTGCCCTGATCTTTCCTGCATTAACTCCAGCTCATTACCTCTTGGCTCCGGACAAGGGAAGCAGATCACTTCCCCCTGCTCTGCAGATGTCGCACTCTCATCTGAAAGCTGTTGTCATCTCCTACCTCCCCCTTAATTTTATCTTTGTATGCCTATGCAATCACAGGTCTTGCAAACCCTCCAAGATCGCTGTTCATCCTCCTGTGATCACCCTTTGTTTGCACCAGGCTACTTCTGCCTGGCTTGCAACCTGCTCTAAGACCAGAGCCTGCACTGGCTGTGATGCTCCAGCTGCACCTGGCAGCACAAGCAGAGATGGAGGATGACTCCTCCCTTCTTGCAAGAAAAAAAAAAGTATATATATATTCTCCCTCATACAACCAAGCACAATATTAGTATTTTTCACAATGGCTTGACGTTGTTGACATTAAGATTCAGTTGCACAGAGCATAGTATCCTTTGCACTATCCCAGTATCCTTTTCTGAAGAGCTGTTCCACATCTGGAACGTGTACATGATGTTCTTACACTCGTACCTGTTGAAATGCTGAATCTGCCACACCAGAAAAATTGCATGCTATTCTTTCAAGCCCTTTTATAATTTGTCCAGTTCCTTTGTAATTCTATTCCCTCCCGGTTTGGTATTATATGCTAATTTAGTAAGTAAACTCTCAAGTCTTTCATTCAAGCCATCCACTAAAAAATAAACAAACTAGTGAATAAAAACAACAAACCCACTGAGCAGTACCAGGACAGACTGCTGAGGAACTCCAGTCACTACATCCCTCTTCTTTCACAGTTGGCTGCTTGCCACTATTCCCCAAATATAGTTTTCCAGCCAGTTACACACCACCAGTAGCTGTTCTTACTAACAAAGTCCCTCTCAAAACATGAAATGCAGCAGGGAGCCTCTGATTTGTCCTCATGTACAATGGCAGATCTGCTGGAGCTGCCTCTATTACTGCCAGTTTAAGTCTGCGCCAATAGCCCATTGTACAGTTTACCTGCAAAATGCTAAGGAGGGGAAGCAATGCAGCAGCCTGGTAAGAGCACACTCTGTCTTTACCAGGCAGAACACTTTTACAGCTTCAGTAATTGATTGCCTTTGCAACAATCACACACCGCCAGCTTCATTTTTCAGTAAAAAACATCAGATTGGAGCAGATGGGAGCAGATCAAAACAGATTGCACAGAGCAGCCACAGCCTAATGGTGAATTGGGAATACTGAGCAAATATAAGAACCCTGTGTGCCTCATGTCTGAACTGGAAATAGAGCTCTTTCATCGCAGCTTTGAAGTGCTCGTGTAAGTGCTCGTGTATCTGTTCTGACAGCTAGAGGTAAACCATCACCCATGCAAAAGCCTTACTCGTGGGTGAGAGCTGCAGTTAGGACCACGACTGCAGATCTGCACAAAGCAGAAGTCGCACAGAGACGGGTACGGACTTCTGTTCAATGCCAGTGTCGGGGGTTTCACCTCACTGCAGCTGCTCCAGCTGCCCACAGTCCATCCCTCAAGGGCACCAGCATCGGGCCCCCAGAAGTCAGTCAGCCATGCTCAGCAGTGCCCTTCAACCCATAACCAGCTTCTGACGGACAGGGAATGAATTTTCTACCTGGGAGCAGATGATATAGAAAGCAGTTTTGATAAGGAGAAAATAACCATTTTTAATGAAGCCTTCCACAAAGATCAAAATATTTTCTGTATAACAGTGAGGCAAAAGAGGAATGAAGGTGAAAGCTTTTAAGCGGTCAGTCTATTCAGAACCTGCTCGTTCCTGTTCCTTCTAGCTGTTGGTTGCTGGCTATACACCCCTCGCCTTGTATTTCTAATGAGCAATGAAACAATTGCCAACTAAACTCTTCATTTTTTGGTTTAATTATATTGATGGAGCATTGCAGCAACAATAGCAATGTATCAATCAAGCTTTCCTGTATTTTCACTCTGAATGATCTCGTTTAGGGTTGGTTTTTTTTGTTGGTTTTCTTTTGCGCACTTGTAGCACTGACATTTCCTTTAGCGATTACATGCAATCAATCCTTTCTTTACATGGCAGGCTAAACACACTATTTTCATCTCTAATTTTATACAGCTAAAATGAATGATTTTTTTTTGCCACAAAATGGTATCAGCCATAGCATTTGGACATGCCCTTTTTAAAAATGAAATGAATTAATGATCTGTGATTTCACTACTAGAAATAAAATATTTACTAGAAATGATCCATTTCCTAGAAAAAAAAAAAAATTAAAAACTCTGAAATCTACAGGGAAAAAAAAAAAAGGTTATGGATGGCAGGTTATCACTGAATATACCAAGAAGAAATAATTAACATTTTTTGCTCTTTGTGAATAATGAACACCTGCAAAAAGAATTGTTTTCAAACAGTCAGCATGCCAGGAGATACATGAAGGAAGTAAAATACGTTTACAGAAGTCTTCCCCTCCTCCCTGCCTCTGTGCTCTCCCCAGACTGAGCAATTTAGGCATTGAAGCAACTACAATGCACATGCACAGCTTCCCCTCAGTCCTTCCTGTAGGTTTCCTTGAGCTTTCCTCAAGCCAGTGCACAAAATCCTGCGCGTAGCACTTCATTTTGAAAAGGAGGCTTCCACTCATATGAAATCTAAATGGATTTTTATTGTTCTACTTCTACTGACCTGTTTTTTGATACTTTTCATTGCACTATGAGTGCCTCTGCCTATGCAATAGAGTTTGTTGATAGAAAACTTTAGATTAAATCAAGCTCCACTGAGCTGGTTTTCCTCACACTGTTGCTGTGCCTGTTCTCATTTCTGCATCATGCTTCCAGCCACCACAATTACCTAGCAGGAACTACAAGGTGCATTAACTCTCATGCAGAAAAGCTGACCCTCACAGAAGGCCAGACAGCTCTTGGGCTCAGTATGGACATCAGGGTTTCTTCTTCTGCGACTATTTATTTGGACCTACTGGATTTATATAAAAGTCTGCCTGACAAATAAGCCTGGAACACTACTAGTGCTCTGACACATTGTTTCTTACAGTAAGCAGTGAAAATCCCCCAGATCTGTTATGTTGAAGGTAAGCTAGAGTTCCCCAAAACCTACAAGTGTCAGCTTTCACACCCTGCAGGGATGGAGACCATCAAGATAGATGGCAACACTTCAGGAAAGCTCTAACACCATCCACCCTTGCCACCAAAGGGGCAGATGGGAACCTAGGATGTCTCGGGCAAGTGTCTTTAGAGGGTTTCCAGCACCTGATTTCCTTCCAGGAACACCTGCCTCAAAACTGTCCCAGAGAGCTACCTTCCAGCAGGGACAGAGAGGCGGCTATCTCAGCCGCATGTCCATCCTGGTCGGCACAGCGTAGATACAGCCAGAGCCAGCCCTGCTCTCCGGGCCCAGGAGCAGCAGGGAGCTGCACAGTGTGCGCGACTGGCAGAGCCGCGCGGGTGTGCTCACCGAGCGCTACCTACCCCTCAGCTAGCTTTGTCTTTGATGAGGAGAACCCTCATACAAAAGGCAAAAGCAAAGCCTCAAAATATCTTTGGTTTGTTTCCAGGGCATGTTATTAAAAAGAGTACAGCAATACCTCAAACTAAATGTTCGAATCCAAACATCTTCAAAGAGCTAGGCTAACAGCACTTCTTTAATTCTTTTTTATTTAAATTGAACATAATGGTTTGCTGCATACATGCTGCTCACTTCAAAAGACCATTCTTAATCCATTAATAAATAGCAGCCTAAAAGGAATCATACACAAGTAAATTTTTAATGTATTAGCCAAAACAGCAACCAGCAGATAGGCAGGACTGAATTGTGTGTGTGAATTTTTCCTCCTTGGTACCTTTGCAAACAATGAAAATTAACAGCAGAACAGAGAAGTACTACTAGAAAGCAAGATATTCGGGTAACTTGTGAGGCTTTTTGGATTTTTTTTTTTTTTTTGAAGAAATGAATTTTTTTGTTGTTGAACTCTAGGTTTGGTGTTACAAAATACAAATCTTTTTTTAAAAATCACATTGCACCTGTACAAAAAAGTCAAAATGCACTTGTAGCTATTGATTATACCAAAAGGGTAACAACAAAATCAAAGGGGTGACATAAAGAAAGAACACTTCATATAGTCTCTCTGGTTTTGGTGACTATTTCTGGCAGATTTAAATTAGACTATTCTGAGCTATACTCAAGCTATACTGAGTGATACCCATCACAATAAAAGCTGAAATAGAATAGCTGCATGAACATTAGATTAGTAGGTTCATAAACTGATAATTACCTGGAAAAACATGGTTTCCGCTTTTGATAAAACTCCTCCCAAGTCATCCTGGGCTCTGACAGCTTTTTGCTTTGCCTTCATTGTCTCAAATCACCCATACAATAGACATCTGAAATCTGAGTTACAGTAGAAAGTTCCCTGTAATAAAGACAACTGGCTTCAGGAAAGCCTCATCCTTCCCCGCACTTCAGCATACTTAGTTACAAGAAGCTCGTTACCTTTCTAGCACAGACCAGCTTCTATCCTAATCACCCACTCGTGTAGCCCTAGTAATCACACCTACTTTGATAGCTACCAAACTCTAGCTGTGGTCTGAAGTATAATCTTAACAGTTTTGGAAGGATTCCTTTCAATCTCTTTTTCTGAAGTATTGACTTTCCAGAGGATACCATAAATAAATACCTACAAACCCTCATCTTGAAGGACAGGAATTTTGAGATATGACCCTTTACCCTCCGAAATCAGTGCTAGGGTGACCTGCAACAAGTTTGGGGTTTAATAACAAAAACAAGCATGATTATACTAGCCTCACTTTTGTTACAAAAGTGTCTGCAATCTGCAATTCCCTTCAATTTCATGCAAAGAAAAGTCACCTAACTGGGTACATAAGCCACACTCAAAAGCCTCCAATTTCAGCTCAGCTTTTACTATTGGTTAAAATAATGATAAAAATTTGATTTTAATTAGAAAAGGAATAGAAAACAAAACAGACCAGCACATCACCACTCAGCTCAACCCTCCCCTCAAACACTGTGTATAGCATACTGTGTAATTAAGCAAGTAGCAAGGTAGAGTGGGTCATCAGAGGTACTTCTGTGCAAGGAACAATTAGGCAAGTTAAGGCTCTCAGCTGGAAGAATCATGCCACAGTAGCAGTATAACCTGGTCTGTTAACTCTAAAGTGACATGGAAAGGTGGATGTGGAATAACTCTTAACTGCCTCACTATATATAAGAAATAGGGAACACCAAATGAACTCATCCAATGGTAGAGTCAAATCAGGGAAACAGGAAGACTTCTCAAAGGCCTGGAGAATTCATTGCCCAGTTGCTGCACTGCAGCAACCCATTTAAATGGGGTCAATAAGCAATCAAACAAATGGATTAAAAATCCCTTGAGCTCCAAGTACAAAGGTGCCATCTCTGCCTGAAGAGATCGATCCACTCCTGGAAACCATCAGTTTTCTGAAGCATCATCACTGTATGTACTCATTACGTGCATGGGGGATAACACTACCTGAGAGCGCTGCAGCCACTGCTAAATAAAATGCATGGTAACACCAAGAATCTGCCCTTCGCACCCCTTGGAAAGCACTGCACCCCAGCTATGCTATATTAAGGTGGAAAAAAAGTAACCTCCTCCTTAACTTGTAAGGACCTTCAGTTTAGAAGGGGAGAGAGAAGCTTAATTCAATTAATTACTCAGGCTTTTTTCTTCAGGCTACTGGGTGGGGTCTGTCATAAAACTAGAGCAACTGGCTGCCCCCTCGGGCAGAGCCTGCTCATTCTCAGGACTGTGCTGACACAAAACTGACACCTTCATGGTTTTGCTATGCCCAAGCCTAAACAGCAGCCCGGGCGCTCCCAGCCCGGACCCAACCCCGCAGACCTGCGGCACCTCCCTGCATTGGGGCCGAAGCTGCCAGCATTGCCCTGCGGGGCTGCAGGAACCCGCCTCTCACCGTCCTGTGTGACACTCAGCGCTGCTTCAGGCAGGCAGCTCCATCTGATACATTTGCTTCTTAACAGGATAAGTAAAACGTTAATCTTGCAAAAATCTTGCTGTACATACAAAACCTTTTGACTGTCACTGATTGTATTTATTTCTCCTCCAACCCAATAAGCAAGTACTTACCCTCTCTTCTTTGTGATCATTATTTGAATCGCATTCAGTTTCAATATAGCTTGAATTTAATTTAGATTTTGCTTAACTCATTTTTATTCTATTATCTTTTGTTCTCTGGGCAAGTATATATCTAATCTTGAGAGTAAAATTGTTATAATTAAATCTGTGTTTTTAAAAGTAATATAAATTAGAGGGTAGAGATGAACTAGTATGTAGTAGCTTGTATGAAATTATATGGATGGAATAATAACTCACTTGTATGAGCAGTGCACCATGACACAGATTAGTTGTTACCAAAAAAAGATATTTGTTATTCAGATTTGGCATCCATTGAAGTACTTACCTGATGCTTAAATGTGTTACAAAAGCCTCTACAAAAACACAAGTCTCTTAAAGACTCATTCACAAGTGTCAGTTTTTCAACCCAAACTGAAGAAATGTATGCAGTTGTAAACAATTGTCTCCTTGCCTAAACCCCCAAGATGATGTCCATCACATGGCAGCAAAGAAAACACTTTAGCCTCTGTTTACCCCCCATGCCATGCAAGCAAGTTTAATAAACAAAAAATGATGAGTTCAGAGAAGAAGGATAGACAACTCAATAAAATTATCATGACCCAAAAATTCCTGTCTCTTGTGATTTTGGGCACCTGGTCTTAACAGCTGAAGTGTGGCCTGGACCTCAAGGGGCTACATTTCTTGCTTTGAAAATCTACACCTATTTATCTCGTAGGTACAAGCACGTGAAGATCTTTGCAGAATAAGATGAACAAATGCCCAGCAGATTTGCTTTCTCTTTCCAACTCCTTTTTGTATTCTTGACAAGCCAATGAGCATGAGACAAGTACATTGGGGCCCTGGAGTACGATGGCAGGCAATTCAACTTCTGAAATGCCTAAATCTTAGTGTATTCACACGTGTTTTTCTTTATATAACACATGTGAATTCCATGTGATTTGTATATCTCACAAGTAAAGTTATGTCCCTAATTGGTACTTCATAATAAAGTGCCTGAAGGAGACTAGGCTGTTTTGATATGCAAGCAATTTTAGATTTAAATTAAGTTAGGGATTGATTTCCATTTCAAAAGTGGTTTTGAAACGTAACAAGTGAAATACAGACCTTTTTTCAAAAAGGGACACAAAAGATGGGAATGCAGACAGATCGTGGAGTTGAGAGTTAGGGAGCAGACATCCTGCACACATTACAATATCCTTCCTTCATGTTACTGTCCATCTGATTTAAGAGAAGAGTTGATGGACAATTTGAACAACTCTGAGTACATCAGAGCCCCATCCACAAAAAGAAAATTGTCCTACAAAAAAAAAAAAAAAAGTGCTATTTTTATTAACAACTACTAGTGCTTCCGCTCCCCTCCCATCCCCCCCAGGATACTGGAATAAGCCCCAAGTTGTTTGCTTTTTTCCCCACATGGTTATTATAATGTCTGCTTTTGTTATTTCTTGTGATATTTTAAGATGGTGGTTCTGAATTTTTATTTAGCTTTGATACTTATTTTATAACCCAAAGCTGTATTCTAAATATAAAATGAAAAGGTTATAAATTATGAGATAAAATACATAAGGTGATTTTGCAAGTGCCTCATAGAACATATTGTAATAAACAAGCGACTGAGAAATGTTAATCCAAAATTAAATGGAAGACGCTGCTTTCCCTTGAAGGCCATCGTCATCAGGCAGGGCAGTCTCCCTCTTCAGCAATTTATACTTGTATAGATTTTACGGCACGATTGCTCTGATCCCAAATAAAGAACATTTTAGTCCCACAAACTCAGCATGAAAATCAAATTGGGTTCCTTTTATTTTCAAGCTCAAGTAGTTCTTAAAACTACAGAGAAATTTTAAGGCATCTTATGTCTAATGCTGCTGAGAATGAACAGGCTTTAAATAAAAAGGAAGAAGGGTTTGGCCTATCTTGTTTAGTTCTCGAAGAAAAATAAGAAAAAAAAGTCAGCAACCTTAACTTTTTGAAGAAAAAGTGTTATTGGTAAATAAACCTCCTGCCTACAGACTCTGTCTGGACAGGAAGGTTGCAGTGGCCATTTCTTCCGAGGCCCCTTCCAGCAAAGAGGTTTACAGTTACTGATCTTTCCTGGCCCCTTCATTCTTCTCAGGAAGACCCAATTACTTTTCATTTAAATGACTCCGCTCTGAGCCGCTGCTGCCCCCACCACTATCTCTAACCTAAGCTCAAGAATTTTCCACTCTGTAACGCATCTCTGATGAAAGCTACAAGAAGGCACAAGTGTGTTCACTGGGGAAATACCACAAAGTCAAGGATGTCTGATCTCAGCTTACAATAGCTGCATAAGAGCAATGCCTCTCAGCCCAGAGACATCTGGATTAAAAAGATAGGGGAGCGAGGTGATGGGAAGGAAGGACAGACCTGCCTAGGATAAGATTTACAGAGACTAGAGGATCTGTGGTATAATACAAAGCAAGCAAATTCAATTTAATAACACATCCTGCATACAAGGTATCACCTAGCACTTTACTGAGAGATAAAAGACCAAGATAATGCTTGAGAGAATTGGATACTGTGACTCATAAAAGCAAAACAGGAAAATACAAATAAAGTTGAAGTAGTTCAGATAAAGGAAAACTGCTGAATTTAAAAGTATCCAGAGTACAAGTGCATGTTCTTATAGAATGGCTACAGCCAGAGGGGAGAACAAAAATAAAAAAACAAACCTCAAATGCTTAAAGGCTCATTTAAGCATCTAAAACTCTAAAGTTTATCAGTGCACCTCTAGGCCGATAGAAACTCATTTTAACATGGTAGAATTGGAACTGCAGAAAAATCTCACCTTTTTCAAGGTGTCCTCCCCCTTGCCCTCACAGCTGCACTCTGTGCCATTGACGAGACTTTCAACAGAGATCAAAAAAGGTGGAGAAGCTTTTCTGGAACTTGAAAAAACAGTTTGAGTCAAAGAGGTACTGGATTAGGTCTCTTCTTATTTAGAAACAATTTTATCAAATATTTGTTAAAATAAGGGAGAACAGAAAAGGGCATGAATCAATAAAGTGAACAACAAACAAGGAGAGACTGGTAGGCAGTAACTAAGTCATGATTTCGGGATGCACGGAAGTAATCCACCTACCCGTAAAATTTAAGTCACAAACTGTGACCACACCACAGCTCTAATCACTTCTAGTTACTAAGAACCAAAGCTGCGGAGGGGATGGGAAGCAGCTCAAGAACTACACAAGGGAGTCAGCAGGCCACAGCTTGAGCACCCCGAGCACAGCAACAGAGGCCAAGGGGCCCCGCACAGGCTGCCCGAGAGCACAGCAGAGCCGTGATGCTGCCCGGCACGCACGAGTGCGTTGTTATAAAACTCCAGCACCGGGGCACAGCAAGTAGGTACCTGGGGGGGTGTTACGTAGGAAACTAAAGCCCTAACACTAGGAATCAAGGAAGCACTGGCAGAAAGGAGCCAAAGGATGCGTTTGCACGTACTAGGAAGCGCAGACAGGCACTGCTTCAGGGCAGGGACGTGTCGGAGCAACAGCCGACAGCATTGACTGCCTGTGCTTTCTGCAGGTGACAGCGAAGAGTTGTAAAGGGACGGCTGAGGGGAAGAGTGGCAGGGTCATAAATACAGGACAAATGATTGATTTTTTCCAGGTGGGAGACTGTGTCCTGGAAACAAAGTACTGGGAAGTCACGGAGCTGGCAGACGCAGGATGGACACGTCAGCGACTACAAGGTAGTTAAGACAGTGACTGATGGCAGCACAGCGAGGCACCACCTGAACAAGCCCCATCATCAGGTCTAAAACCAAACCTGCGAGAGATGCCAGAAGAGACAGGAGTGCGGAGCAACTCACCGCAATCCTGGGGAGTCGGTTACAAACCATGGCCCCAGAAGGTGCTGCTGGCATGCCCAGGTGATGATACTTGCCACCCGGCCTGCACCCATGCCCCTCCTCGGGGACATCCCTGCAGCTCCTCGCCGAGGGCCCCGCGCCTGAGCTACGCCGCGCACGTGGCTGCCAGCGCCCAGCTCGCCGTCCTGTCCTTGCCTTGCGTAACGCTCCTTGGTCAACCCTTTCCTCTCCCTAGTGCGCACACGTGGAAAAAAAAAAAGACGCAAACAGATTTCCCTCCAAGGCCAGAGCACCTATGGACTTATTTTCTATGATGTTTATCTCACTGATGAACACCAACGTTTATGACTCGCGATAACGCGGCACGCTAGCCAGCTATGCCTCCCCCTGTAAGGCACGCTCTACACCAACACAAACTACTCCCCCTGCGAAAGACGGTCTCCGCACACCAGACCCCAATGCCCTCCTACAAGCAGTACCAGCAGGCGTCCCCTCTTCTTACACACCAGTCCCTCTGCCTGGCTGCCTTGAAGCAACAGGAGGTGCAGCTGCAGCTGGATGAACCACAGATCCCAAACAATCTACTGCTGTTTCTTTGGTTTTAGTCCATTTCTGCCCAGGAGTTAATCTGAAGGTCAGGAATAGATTAAAGGATCTTTTCAGGGTCCTTTTCCATGCAAGCATTTCATTTCAATATTTACCTCATGAATCAAAGGTCAGAATACTTGACATGCCCGATGGAGTAATACTACAGATATTCCTTTCAAATGCACAATATACAGCCGCTGTTTCTATCAAAAAGAAAACTACATGAAAATTAAGGTGTTTCAGTCTTTACAGAACTACTACAGTACAGATTTTTCTATAAACACCTTCGGGAATATTTTTGTTATTGAATACTTAAAAAACACAGCTTCAGATACTGTGTATGCATTGGAGCCATTTTCATTCCAAGTAGGACAAAAAAACGATCGTGCTTTGCAGGTAGAGTAGCCTTCTGAAACTAAACATTTTGCATCACCTCAAGTTGTTCTGTATATGAAAGTGATCAATGTTGAAAGCATCTGAAATTGTTTTCACAGCTACATACATGTTTTTTTTTATTGCTTAGAACAACTTTTTTTTTTTCTTTTCTTTATAGATTGGGAATCATCCATTAAGGTGAATATGTTCAAAATACTACGTGATTTTCCAGCATTTTCATTTCTAAAGTATACAAATTATTTTGAACATGCTAAAAGTCACACTTGCAATTAATTCAAGGAACTGATTAGTTCTAGATAAACAGGAAATTCCCTAAGACATTGCAAAATAGGAATTTCAAATGTTTGAGGTTAGGCTGCAGATCCTGTTCATTTGGTATTCTATTAAAAAAAAAAAAAACATGAGCTAACCACAACTATAGAGCAACAGTTCTATCTGTAAAATAATTTTATCTAAATAAAATAGATACAGAAGAATCTACAGAAACACAGTAAATAAGTAAAAGCCATAATACAACTGAGCAAACACTTAAATGCTAGGAAATCTTAATGTAAACGAAAATTATAACCTTTTTGTATGGAAGGGGACAAAAAAGGGGGGGGGGGGGGGGGCGAGGCGAGATTTCCAAGAGGTATAAATAAGGAAAATTTATTATTTAACTTTGAAATCACAGCAGGTAAGTCAAATTCAGAAAGAAAAACCCAACTGGAACACAGATGATGAGAACAGGTAGCTCTTATAATGCTTCCACACCTGATCTGAACTCTTAGCAGCTGAAAAGCAGCTTGCTTTTTTAATTTTCTCTGCTCCAGAAATGGAAAATTTCCCAGGATAGTTATCAACTGCAGTGGATAAGTACTTTTCAAGTGAAAGAACTGTCATTACTTCTTGTAAAAAATATGGTTTTCAGAGCCCCAAATTTCAATTATAAAGATAACAAAACAGCTTTGTCAAAATAATGCATTTTCCTGAAATTTCCTGTTATATTTCTACATTTCTATTGAGCTAATTTGTTCCTTCATACATATGCACATACACAAAATTGCACACTAACATTAGCACTTCAATTTGTGCCTGGAGGTGTGGCACGGCTCTCCCAGGACTGCGTGACAAGACTCATGTCCCAGGACACTCCTACGGGAGGTCCACGCAAGGGGCAGGGGGGTGGAATGGGGTGACCTGTGCACACCCCTTAGTGCTCCTCCTTCTCCCCACAGTGTCCCCCTCATTCCCCAAGGATCCTGCACCGCTGCCAGGTGCCTGGCACAACCCAGCCCTGTGACTCCCGGACAGAAGAGCAGGGGGAGTGCCGTAACTGCAGACACGCAGGACAAGTGTTGGCTGACAAAACAGAAGTCCAAATATCAATTGCTAGCTCAGGCCGAGCTATTATAGCAGGCTTACAGAACGATGATTATCAAGTCTTCTGCTGGGATGAAACATCTGAGGTGATAGTGAAAAGAACCAGCACGAGTTTCCTTGAAGTAAGCAAATGGGGCTCAAAACTACGCCAGCAGAAATGGATTTCAGAAGTACCACACGTGCTTATCTAGGTGCAAAAATCCAAATTAAATTACAAGAGCAAGAAAAGTTAGAGCTAATTAGGGACTGCTGAACATCTTCCTGATGTGTTGTAACAGCTCATATGAGCCTATTACTTTCAGTGCAAGGTTTAACAGTATTTCCATTAACCTACTTCAGCCTTTAGAGTTTTATTCCATTCATTCTGTTACTGATGTTGTCTTGATTACTTATTGAAAATAATTTTGCAAAGCAGGAGCTATGCTGCACTACTCACTTTTCCAACAATAAGATAAATTGTTATTCAAATTTTGTATATGGAGCAAAAGATAATCAGTCAATACTCAAGAACGGACTACTTCAACACCTTCAAAATTAAATTACATTGCAGCTCAATGCAATTTAAAATGTCAAAGAAATCAAAGGTTCTCACAGATTTTAATTAGAGCAATCTCCGCTATATTCAGCCCCTCCCTTTTCCCCATCCTGCTGCTACTTACTCCTTTTCTGTTTATTCACTGCTCTGCATAAAACAACAAAAATAACCACAGTTACTCCTGTTCATTATTTATAGTAGCATAGTTCTTAGATATGTGACAACATTCCCCATCCTAAATAAATGATGGTCTTACATAATGATAATTCAGAAGCTCAAGCATTACTATACTGTAATTTTATGGATAACCAGCCATAGAAATAACCATCTCAAAGACATGCAAAATCTCAGTCACAGAAGAAAATGGAGTTCAATATCCTTTAACCAGTCTCAGAAGAAAACGAAAAGAGACAACAATGGAGCAAATAAAAGCTGGATAAGACAAGCTTTCCACTGCCCACCTCCACACACCCCTGTTTAAGCATAATCACTTTTACAGGTGCTCTTTCATTTCAAGTCAGTGGCACTGAAGAAGCCTACATGAGCATCGTCTCACAAGACAGTACTAAAACTCCCCCCCCATCACCACTACAAGCAACAGCATATTACCTGTGACTCCAGGTGATGCACCAGCAAACAACCTGAGCTCCTGCCTCCAGCCCCCAAGGGCCCCCGACCAGCCCAGCTACCACCACCAGGACTGATGCAGCTCGCTTAAATACAGCCAGCATTTCGCCTTAGTTCCGTAACAACTTTTCTCCTCAAAAAAAATCTTATTCCCGTATCATAACTATTCTGTCAGCAGGAAGAACAAAACACACAGAGAAAGGAAGCAAATCCCCCCCCCCTTAAGTCCTCCCCTTACCTCACACCCTAAAAGCAGCGCTCCCTGGAGCCACCAAACCGCCAGGCCCGGCCAGGCCCAGCACAGGTGCTCTCCCCACCCATGCCGGGCCACAGGGGCCTGAGGCGAGGCTCATCAGGGCCGTTAATTGCAATCAGGGCCCTGACATGAGCTTGCAGGCTTTTCTTTCTAGCTAACATTGGTTTCTCCTGTTGATAATGAGCCAGCAGAATATCATATGGCTGATACTGCCCAAGTTTACTCCCGAAGGCTGAATTATTTAGTCAGAAGTAATGCATTTTCTATGACAAATTTCACATCTTGTTCTATTTACAGTTTTTTTATTTTACAATTCCACAAATGAATTCATTATTCAGAATTATTCTTCCGAACATTTCTATGATTTGTTTTTATTTTCTAACTTGTTCTGACTCCCCAGGTGACCGAAACAGTCATATTGGCAAACTTCCTATCTGCACTTTGCAAATATATCGAAATATGTATTTTAACAGCTGTCTCTTCCAAGATGCATTGGTGCAAGGAGTTTTATCACCAGAAGCCTTATGGATGTCAAATTTAACACAGGGTCAACAAAATTCTAGCAAATTGAATTACAAGTTAAATATTTTTAGTCTGCAAACCACTTTATGGTAGACGCAGCCTGTACCACTAACACGTATTTGCAGAATTAGCCCAATTGCAGTGCTTTCTTAGGAAGTATTCTGATTTCTGTTACAGCGTATTTATCTTTTTTACATTGCCTGCCACACTGTGAATCCTTTAAAGTGGTAATAATCTTTCTTCAATTTGGGATTTTTTTGCTGATTACTGTTGGTTGAATGATAAGTGTTTCTCGCTGAGTAAAGAATTTCAGTTTTCAGTTTTTGTCTGAGGTGACATAGCTAATTAGGAGTTATCATGTGGCAGAGCTTTATCAACCTCTCATTAACATTCTTATCATTGTAATTTCAGGAAAAAAAAACTCTTTTTCCCATGGAATAATCCAAGGAAAAAAACAGATGCAAGACTGCATTGCAGTGCTCTCCTATTTTCACCCAGCATATTATGAGCAAAAGTATTACTAAATGTTGTTCTAATAAAAAAACTGTTACCAGCATTATTTAGTCTTGAGCAGGCTGCATCACAACCTTGAAATTATAACCACCTTCATAACATTTGATTTCTCCTTTCATTCTGGGTGACTTCAGTCACAATAAGAGGAACGCACAAACTGAATCAACTCTTCCCCATTCATAAGGCCCTTTTTCTTCTTTTGGGGCTGTAGAAAGCCTGTTAGAAATAGGAGTTTCTATCACTTTTGCTGTAGAGAACTCTCTTATCTCCGTAGCAATGCTCCTGCAGCAGAAAGAGCTAGCAGACAGTAAAGGTCTCTGATAGCAGCTTAATATCCCTTCACATACACTCCCACTGCTATGAAATATACCCAGACAGCTTCACCAATCCCCAAAATCCAGAAACCAGCCCCTGCCTAACAAAATGTTGGTAGTGGTCTCCTTGCTGCTGCTATTGGCCACTGGCTGGAGGCAGGCTCAGCTGCAGGTTTGGTTTCAGCCCAGACTGGTTCCTTTTCTTCTTCCCCCCAGTGCACTTCCCTCTTCGGCCTCCCCTCCCTGCCCGCCCTCCCCTGTTTGACAGGTGGCTGCAGCCCCGTCCCCTGTCCTGCTCAAAACAGACTCACGTAAATTGTGGAAGGGGACTAAAACTGAAGGATTTTGGATAAACACACAACCTGCTCCCAACACCTCAGCCTTTAGAAGGAGGGGCAGGGCTCCAGGGAAGGAGCCAAGACACTGCTCGCAGCCCAGAGCTCGTCCTGCTGTGGAGATGGCAGCAGGAGAGCAAGGAAGGCAGAAACAAGGAGTTCTCAGACATCCTTCCAAATATCTCATCTGATGTCCCCCCTCTAATGTAACAACTGAAACAGTCTTGTGAGCCAGGACCAAACAAACATCTTCACCTCTGCACTACGTTATTGCTTCCATTACTCAGTGATCCTCTATCACTATTTCTTTTTTTTTTTTTTTTTTTGCGAGTACAATGGCAACAAGTTTGTCAAGACAAGGGGTTATACATGTTATAAACATGAGAAAGACATTCATATACTCACAGCAGTGATTTGGGTAGAGGAAAAGCAAGAAAAGCATGAAAAACACCTGAACCCTCACAAATAGTTACATATCCAGCATATTGCCCTTAAGTTTCAAAGGAATCCAGTTTTCTTTTGTGGTTCTGAAACACATCAGCTGACATTTCTTGCTATTACTAACTCTAGGTAAGACGTGTCTTTATTTAAACAGTGGATAAGCCAGATACCTGCATGCTGGAAAATCATATGCCGGTATTGATTTTCTTAGGAGTAATAATTCACCACCAGTAGCAGCAGTAACCACACTTTGAAAACTGGTTGCATAATGGCATTTTAACATTTCAGAATATTTTGTGCAATAAAAATACAGAAACTACAGTAATACATTTGCCTACTTAAACAGAAGATTTGTCCAATTAAATTGTAAGAATACTTTGACTCGAAGATCCTCTGTCACTTTGGCAGAAAGAACTCTACAATTTGAAAAAAGTGAGCAAAAACGCTATGAGTGAGCAAAAACGCTATGAGGAAGGCAAACTCTTCTAGTTTAATGTACAAGGCCATGGCTCAACTGAGAACATAGTTTGTGTGGGTTTCCGTACAACACAGCTTGCTTTCTTCAAATATCACAGCAAAGAAAAGATGGTGTAAGAAAATAAAAGGTTTGATCTAGCGTATCTTCAAGCATGAGCCAGAACTGAGTTTGGAGTTCAAGTATGGATTCAGCTGTTGTGAAACTGCAGGAGAAGATGGCCAACAACCTGCACGTTACAAGATCTCAGCCACCTGCAGCTAAGGGTTGCCGAGAGCAATGTTCCGACCGCATCCAAGCCAGCAAGGAGAAACCAGCCAGTGCCGCCGTGCGACCCGGCTGCAAGTCACGCAGGAGTCCGTCCCAGGCTGGGGGCTTGGGCCTGACTCTTCCTCCCCGTACAAAGCTGGATGTCGGCTCAGACAAAAAAAACACGTTTAAGAAAAAGCCTGTGTTGTGGAAAATACAGTTTAGTGACTAACTTGCTTTTTCTGACCTACACTTTAACTAGAGGCCTATTATAGTTTAGAATATAGTTCTAGCATTTAGCATATAGTTTTATAGTTCAGTCCTAGCAATAATGTGATTTGAATATTTACTGCAAATTAGTTCTTTACGAAGTTCCCCCAGCAGTTTCATGTGGGTAAGATTTCCTTAGATCCTGCCTTCAAATATTATTTTAAAGTATACACTAACAATTAGCATATTTTCTTAAGAAGCACCTTCATTTCAGTGCTGTGTGCAGCGCTCTCTGAGTTAATTGAATATTAAGGTAACACTATGAAGCTCTAGGTGAGGAACTTTAACACAGAACTCCATACAAAGAGAGTATATTTTCATTAGTACAACAGTAAATATGTCATTCATGTGAAAATATAAAACAAGGAAAATCTAAAGAACATGAGCAAGTTATTCTGAAGTTATGTTTTTAAACGCTACCTCTCTTAAAAGCATATAATCTTTCAGAGTTCTGTGCAATTCTTTCAGAAATGTATCTTTTAATGTATTAACTGAGTAGCAGACTTGAAAATATTTCGGTTTATTCATAGATGTAATAAGCAGTAGCCAATGGCTGGAGCTACCAGCCAGTCAAGAAAATAGCTCATCAGTAAATACACATTTCAAAATCAGCAAAACTGAGAGTCCAGTGGGCTAAGGACAATACAGCCTATAAAATTACATCTGTTATGTGGTACACAGTGGTACGGACCCTTAAAAAGGGTCAAAATCAAAGCTGCATTTAATTATTAAACTGCCTCTCATCCCTCTTTCTTACCAAGTAAAAAGACGGTACTCTATCAAAAGTGTGTAAAATAACGAGCAGCCAGTTACCACAATAAAAATTAGTGGCCATTTTGAACAAAGAGAATTCTATAAAGCTGACTTCTTTATGCACAGACCCCCGCAAACAGACTGCATTGCAGTCTCACAACAGAAGTGCAAACACATATATAATAGTCCAAAATACTTATTTTCAAAAGTTACTTGTTCCTTTACATCTCAGCAATGAAGACAGGAAATAAAGAAGTAAGGGTGGGAAAACAAGACTGGCACTGAAAGTAGTATAGCTGTGGATAAACGGAACACAAGCTGCAGGGAAGACATGCAGCAAGGCTTGTCTATCAGTGTGAGGCAAACAGAGCACGAAGGACTAGGGAAACAAAGAATGACAGAAAAAAGACAAAGGAATGTAAAGACAGAAAATAGGGAAATGGATATTAAAACCTTGAGGTTCATATTACTGCTCTGGACATCTCAAAATCTAGTAAGCCCATTTTTAATAAAATACATGATCAAGAGGTTTTGTACTCCAAAATAAATACCAGCCAGAATACTCTAATGAATTTGACAAGGAAAGTCAAAAGAAAAAAACAACTACTATTTCGTAGTATTGTGTGCTAAAGCTTGCTTAATTTTTATTAATATACCCGACACTAAACAAAGCCAGATCAAGAGAGTTTGCAAGCAGAAGCCAGCTAATGATGGAGAATCTGGCTTGGAATAGCGCTGTCGGTGCACCATGAAGTGCCTAACCTAACTGTTACAATTACCCTCAATTCAATCATTAGAAGTTGGATTTGAGCTCGTACTGAAAAGAAACCCACAGATATTAAAAGTGGAAATGCACAGTTAGGACATGTATATATCCTTAATTATGGCACATGGTGGCACAATCAAGAGGGGGATGAAATTATCATCCACGATGTATCCATTTCTTTTCCTCTAGTGTGCAAACACAAATGCTAAGATACCTTAATTAGAGCCATATGGCTAGTGTACAAAGTCACTGCAGGGTATTGTTAATGCAGTTTGAGTGCCCAAACTATGCTCATTCAGATGTTTTTGAATTACTCTGAATAGTTATAGATAATAGTAATTAAATCCAAAAATACTGGTTGAAAAGATCATTGGGTTTGAGATAATGATAACACACTTGTACTGCGTCTAACCACAAATTATAAGCATACTGACTCCATATTAATGCAAACACACATCCTCAGAGTAGCTCTGATTTGGTTACCTCCAGAAGAATAGGTCATTTTGGAGAAGAGCCCAGGAAAAAGCAGCTATAGGTTAAATTACCAATCCAAGTCCACGTCACTGTGCCATAGTAACATTTGGAGACAGTGAGTAGGGGCACTCAGGGTCTTGTAAAATCAGCCCCTTACATATTTTGGAAGAGCCACAAGTCAACAAATAACGGTGACAGCAGTACAATATATCCCAAAACAAATTAGAAAACTGGTGGATGGGTTCAGTGGAGAGCCAATGCACATAAACATTGATTTTAGTTGTAGCACAGATGAAAATAGTTTAAAGGTAGCAGAAATTCATTTCTCATATGATATTCTATTGGAAATCTAAAAAAAAAAAAAGGAGTTCAAATGTACTGAGTTCTGCCTTGATTGTGTATTACCTCATCATTTGACACACCAGAAGAAGAAAGATGTTTCTTTAGCTTGCCAGTAATGAGGACAAAAGGCAAACTTAACAAGGTGCTAAACTGAAGGTAGGAAAAATGTTATGTTATAAAGCAATACTCCATAATAAATGGTGGTATTAGTGGATAACAGACAAATAAAACCAGATAATAAATTACTTGTTGACTATTAACGTATTGGTCATCTTGCCTCTTTCAACCTTCTTCTGTCTCAGTGGCCATATCCATAACCACGATGCTGCTGACACCACGCTCAAGTCGATGAAGTATGATCATTTACATCACCCGATGAGCTGGCATGGGGCATATAAATTAGTTCTCTGCCTTGAATTCCTTGCGTACACTAAGCACCAGTAGCTGTTAATGAGAGATTCGGGATGTGGTGAGAAGGAGAGCACTAAGTGTGCTCTTTTTGAGCATTTTAGAGTCTTTCAAAAAAAAAAGAGGGAGCACCTTTATTGCTGAAAAAACAGGAAACAGTTTTCTTACAAAATGAAAATGTTTATAAAGGCCAAAGTACATCACAAGCAAAGAATGATGCAATCATGTTCCTCACTCCATCATCCTAGGACGTTAAAATGTGGGGATAATATTGCATATAGTAGAATTTCTTGTTGCCCGTTATCTTTCATTCAACAATAAAAAGATTTTTTCCTATATTTATTCATTTAAAAAACTAGCAGTATTATCTTTGCGTGTTTACTACAAGACACCACAAAAAATGAAACACTGCTGTGTGCACACTTCAGTGCTCCACTACTATCAAGAACTGTCTGTTATTTCTATCATTGTCCTTCTTCTTATTTCCCTTGTGTACTTCAGATATATCTCCCATTAACTAGAAGGAGTAAAAAGCTGAGAATGGAGACAGCAGAAATAACTAAAAGAAGGTTTCCTGCTCTATGACTGCCTGTAGACTGGTGCACTGCCCCTGCTCGTATCCCTGCTGTTGTTGCAACTGCTGTCCAGTCACCGTATCAAAGAACTCCTCATTTCTGCTTTTTTTCTTTTTCTAAATCAGAGAACTGAAAACTCACCCGAAGATTCTGCTCAAGGGTGTTTTCCCCAGTTTTATACTATTTTGTGATCCTTAGGTATAAATTCTGCATACCTAAAGATCTTGTTAACACTCTTTGACACACTATAAAAAAAATAAATGTACCGATGTCATTTTCCCTGATGAAGTGAATATACCTTCACTTTCCCACTTCTTACTCAGAAATGAGTGACAATGCAGATGGCAGTGGAAAGACAGAGCAGAAGAGAAGCAGGTGTGGAAGAAGCAAAGTACTGTCCTTAAAAAAGATGTCTAATATCTTGATTAGATCAACAGTGTTGCTCCAGCTCTGATCTCTCTGACATTACTATGGCTATAAGAAGCACCTGCCCCAAGTAAAATCAAAGCCCACCAGCTCAGTAAAGCATCTTCTCTCCAGCAATGGTCAACAGCAATTTCCCAACAAAAAGTAAAAGATGTAGCACAACCTGAAAGTGATGCTTCCTCCATCCCCCCAAGTCCTCTGCCCGACTTCAAAGGCTCGTAAGCCCAGAGCCCTCCTGGCTGAGAGATGTCTCTTCTTCAACAGCCACTGACTGATTTCTCTTCCATAAATTTATTCTGATTTCTTTTTTTTTTAATTTATTTTCTTGCTGTTTTCATCTAAAAGCATAACACTGCACTATTTGTTCTGGCTATTTCCCATTCACTGACTGATGAAACAATAATAAATGGGAGTATATTTGGGGAAGGGTTAAAAAAAGAATAAAATCCTAAAAAAAGGGGCTTATAGTTTATGAAGAAACAGTGTTTCTGAAACCTGCTCCAAATCTCAAGTATATTTGTAACAAAAATCACAGATCTAATTTAATTATACATCCATGCAGCAAACGTTTCTCCTATACAGAAATTCTCCCTATATATATATATATTTATTTATTATTATTTCTTCTATATGTGTAAAACAAATATCCAGGAACAACAGTATTTTAAAATTAAATTTGAAAACAATGTTGAAGTAGTTTTACAAGTTTTCAAGCTATTTCATTTCATGTTTCTCAATACCACTTACTGCTGTAATTAATACAAAACTCCAGCCTCAGTAGAGAAGCTCTTATTAGCACAAGTTTTTGAGAACATCTCACCTTAAAAGAATACAAGAACAGATTGCAAAGTGTAAAGGATAACTTGGGCTTTGATTCTTTAATAGTGCTTCAGATCTGCATGTTGAAAGAAGTTGGGCTGTTTTATTTATTTATTTTTCATTCATAATATGTGCCTCAGGAATCATTAAACCATTAGTCTTTTCCCAAATATTTCAGTCAGTGATAAAAGTGTTTCATAAAAACTCAGTGACGCAATTCAAGGCTGCTGACAAAACTACTTAGCTAATTAATTGCTGGAAGACAATATGTAATGATAAAGTAGAATTACTGGACTTTGAGACAAAGATAAGACCAATAAATTCCATCTCCAGCAGATCTTGATACTAAAGCACATGATCTCCTTCAATCTGTTTCTTTCATACATTTAAAAAAAATTGTATCATTATGGTGATATGTGTACATTCAAGCCCTGCAGAGATAGTACATTTGTAATTTGTAATTGTTGCAGAAACAAAAGGGCTTTTCCCAAACCTAAGGTGACATCTGGAAAATGCAGACCAGAAGACATGACCTGGATCACAGCCCAGTTGGTATAGTTCAAAGGGCCCTGATCGTTATTCCAGAAGACGTCCCCAAAATGATCGTGTGTCACAGGAAGGCAGTGGGAAACATGCAGTGTCTTGGTGATACCTGAAGTCTTGGCAGTATGAGGTGAAAGATGTTTTTGTGTGCAGGGAGTGAACTCTCCACTGGGCTACGCAGATGAATGTCC
Source organism: Anseranas semipalmata (assembly GCA_013399115.1). Classification (NCBI taxonomy): domain Eukaryota; kingdom Metazoa; phylum Chordata; class Aves; order Anseriformes; family Anseranatidae; genus Anseranas; species Anseranas semipalmata. Next base: position 911,022 of record VXAA01004298.1, read on the forward strand.
CTGTCTGCAGCAGCCCCTTAGAGGAAAAACTCACTTGAACAATAACTGGTGGTAATTAAGCAATCCAGTTTCTCTGCTGGATGTTCAAACAAAACAACCTATCTGTTTGTCTCATGAAGTGGCTTTGCAGGGTTACGAATAATTTTGGAGGCCTTCTAAATATCTAAAATATTTTAAAGAGTCATTTGTAATTAAAACTTTATAATACCTGGCAAAACCATTTTTTTTCTTCAGACTATTTTCATTTAGTATACTGGAAAAGGGTTTTGATGGGAACATCACTCACTTTTTTTCTTGAATACCTACCTCCATTAAGAAGCGAGCACCAAATAATAAACACCAGCAAGAGACAGCTAACAGGCAGAAAGAGATTCCGTCTTGGATTAGTTTTAACAATGTTAGAGGCATTGCTGAGGTAACATCACTGACAACAAAACACTGCTACATTTAGGTGTAACTATATTACATTCCTGTGTATTTTGTCATACCATAGTAAATGCTGTTGAAGAAAATCATGGGGACAGGCACTCAACAGAAGTTTTCTATAGTTACAAAAGAAAAAAAGATCCGAATTCCTCCCAAACTCATCTTTAAATCAATTTAAAAAACAGCACATCCTTTTTTATTTTTTCTTTTTAGAAAACAGCTGGCCTCAGAAAAAACATCCAACCTTCCCTTGAGAATGTCAATTTGACAGACTACCAAAAAGCTAAGCTGTATTTCAGGGAAAGATATGCAGAAAAAAACAATAATAATAAAGTCTCCCCAGAATTTCATAAACACATTAGAAAAATGCCACTAGCTGTGATTATCATCACACACATAGAATCACAACTAGGTCTCCATGCGAGTGTGGATAGCGGAGTATTTTATCTATAGATAAATCTGAGTAGGATAGATAGGTCTGAGTAAAAATATTACCAAAAACTTAAACAAAATACAGATAACTTGGTGTGCAGTGTTCTGCTTCCATGGCTTTGAAAGTTTGCCTTTGTACTTCTTGAGAGCACACACCAGATACCAAATGAAGCTCACCTGTGACTTTGATGGCACTCTGTGATGTAAAATTACATGTTCTTTCCCTGTTAATTGAACAGGGGGATTGGACCAGATGACCTCCAAAGGTCCCTTCTAACCTAAACTGTTCTGTGTAAGCTATAAAGAGGACTGTCCTGCCATCTTTACATAAGCAGATCTGCCAGTAAGTTTAATGTGGATGCCACACAGCGCAGAAAACACACCACAGATCAGTGATGTGGAGCAGGAATTGCCCTGGGTTGGAGAAGGATGCACAGGGATAACCCGACGTCCAGGCACAGCTCGCCTGGGCCCAGCTGGGCCAGCTTCAGGCTCAGGCGCATCCCTGGATAAAATGATACTACCGATTGCAGAGTGAAAAGGGAAGCTGCATAATTAATTTGGCGGAAAAATAAATCCCATGCAGTATGTCAGATGTATTTAAGAAAAGCAGGGAGCTTTCTGGTGGTAGAAACACAACTGCTGTCAAAACAAATTGTTGCTCTCGTGACCTGTTTCTTCTGAGAACGTGCCAATCCATTCTCCGTTGCATGGTTCTCCATGTGACAAAACTCTCTAGTTTGGCAAGTTAATAATATAGCATGTATAAATAACATGTTAGCAATGTTCAGACCCAATATCACTCCCCATATCATCTTTAAGTGTGATGTCAGTCTTCCAGTAGAAGTTCGAGACATCCCCCCCTCCTCTTTTTGAATACTATTAGGACAGCCTGCATGACAGAAATCTCCTTTATCACATAATAATCTTGTTATCAAAAGAACTTAATTATCAGTAACACATCATCTTAATGATGTAATGATGTAACACCTCATGTTATCATCTTAACACTGTTAAGAATTGCCAAAGTGTGGCTAGACCTCTGTATTTCAAAACCATCATGCCTTTTGTTAGCTGAACAGGAATATTTGTCTTCTGCCCCATCTGGTCAGCTCTCTCGCCTGCATGCAGCACCTAGCTTTTAGCAATTTCAGTGACCCAGCCTCACAACCATGACTCACTAAAATATGCACTTACCCAAAGGTGAGACCAACAGCCAGAAACTGACTGTTGAAATGTCTGTCCTTTTCCTCTGGCAGCAGGAAGTTTTCTGGTAGTTGTGAATTTTCAGGCGGCTCCATTCAGTGACGCCGGTTATGCTAAATTAACCTCCGCTCTCATTAACTCATCCTGTCCTTCCTTTGCTCTGTAAATTGCAGGTCTTAGGTTACTGATACCTAAAAAACAATGGGGAAAACAAAAGTCAAAAAATCATGTATAGAATTGGCAGTAATTTTGTGTACTTATCCTTAATCCTCCCTTGTTGGAGGGATAAAATGTCCTTGTTCAGTTCAGCTGGCCTCCATGTTAACTAGATTTTTTTAAACCTATTTTCAAGATAGATAGGAAGTAGTTATTTTCTTTTTGTATTACAGATTGAACCTGTACAAACTGTGGTCTCTTCCAGAGATTAAAGTTGGTCTACGCTGGTAACGTTTAATACCTAAAAGAAATCAGCAAGGACAAGATCTTTTAGTAAAAATACTTCAGATTTCAGAGTTTTATCAGCTTGTCTAATTCTAACTAGCTCCATTTAATGCAACATCCATTTTCCAGCAAAATTCTATGAGATTTCTTAGTTCAGATTGTTATTACTTTTGTTTTGTAAATACAGAACCATCAGTATTTAATGGTGTAACACATACCTATTTCCCCTGGATCAGGTCTATGGATTTGCTGTATATGGGGACTTTTGGCAAGAATGTTTTAGTTTAATATAGGTTTGCTTAGTGTCTGTGGGAATATTTACTTGGATTAGTCAGGAAACAAGGTAATGACTAAGACAATTTCATTTCTTGGTAACATACATTACTTACTGAAGAGAACTGTATTGTTAGGACAATAATTACATAAAAATACATGAAGTACAATTCAAGCACACACACACACAAAAATCTATCATTTAGGTAATTCAGATATGATTATTTCTCAATTTTCTTCTCTGAACAAAAGTAGAGAACATTGTCTCCCCCTGTACAAAGACATGGATAGGATTTACAAACACATAATGCTTAACTTCTTGATCTCAATGAACTGGCGGAAGAATGTAAAACTATACGTTTACCACTGCTGTTCTGTGTTGCAGAGCAATATATAAAGGACAGGTAGTCTGTCTGAAACTCAAAGACTGTGCAGATCTTCCAATACAAATGAGAGAACAGAATGAAAATGGCACTTAGGTAAATTTTCCCAGTTCCAATACTCTTTTCATTTTATTCTCTTGGAAGTCTGGGAGAAGAAATTATTAGCTTTGCTCAGATTTTGAAACTGGGAATGAAGAGGCACAATGAAGAAAAAAAGAAAAAGCAGATTCTGATTCAGCAAATGAATGACTAAAAAATACCATAACCTTGACAGATGAGGCAACCAGACCATGACAGAAGAATTATGTCCCAGTCAGACTCATGCTGGAAGACATTCCTCAAGACTAGGACAAAGAATGATAGTGGACCATATTGATCATGATGTTCACTGCTGTTCCAGAAAGGAAATTTAAGAGATGAAGCTATTTTAGGGTTTGAATAGCACAGGCTAACTCTCTAGGGGACTGTAGAGAATCTTCCACTGCTCTCTCCTTAACAAAAAGAAGTCTGTGTTTGGAAAAAAAAACTTACCAAACAACATCTACATCCCTGACAGTAGCTCAGGACAAGGATTGACTTAGATGATCTACAGAACATTCAAATCTTGCCTTTTCTCTGTTGTAGTAAGACGAGAATATTTTATTAACCTTGTAATGAGGAAAGAGACACAGATGTCGCATTCCTCTCCTGGGGTCCCTTGCTGCTTTCTGTTAGGATGGGAGTGATTTCTTTTCTGAACCGGTGAAATTCTGTCCCTGCCCTATCAACCTACAGAACATAGGCAGTGTTAAGGTGCTGTATAATCTCAAGCAGACACACTTCTCACAGTTCACAGGTGAACTCACTCTTATCCTATATCCCCACCAAACTCTTCAACAAAAGAAGCTGTGTTGCTTCAAAAGAAGTGCTGCCCTTTAACATCGATACATGGATTATAATGGAGGGAGACAAAAAAAAAAAAGCTATCTGCAGCAGTTACTACCTGCATGTTCACATGACAAATGTTCAACTGGGTTGTGTCATGGTTATAACCTGATACTTCAGTAGCTGAGAATGTTACTTGTTTTTCTCTTGGAAAGATCAAAAAGTATGCAGATGTGAAAAAATTATTCTACATAGTTTATTTCTACCCCTAGTCAGCTCTATTCCTTGGCAGCCTAACTCAGTGTCAGCAACCCCAAGGGTATTTTTATGTATTTCTGCTTTACTTTTTTTGTCTAAGTCCAGTAAGCCTGCAACTCAAATTTTCTTTCTGCAAGGAAAATACCACTCACAGGCATGCTACGAAATCTCATGCCTCGGAGTTGAACCTTTCTGCACTGCAAGACGAAGGCTGGCCCTTGCTGGATGGCCAGTTCAGCAGTCCACATACAGTGAATTTCACGTGTCCTGACTCTGAGGGTCTTGAATATTTCATCACAGTTTTCCATTAACATAGAACTCAGACTGCGAGAACTGCCAAGGGAAATGAACACCCACAATTCATGTTTTCAGGGCACTTTAAATCCTTCTGGTAGCTTTGAAAACCTTGGCCTTTGTAGTTACTGTTTCTCTGAACTTACCAAAAACAACAGATGAAATCTTGCCCTGAGTAGAAGTTACTGGAAGTTTTGCTATTGATTTCAGTGGCATCAAGATTTCACTCAAGAAATTCAACCAATGAGTTTAATGAAGCACTGCCTGACTTGGGCCATAGGTTTCTAACTGTGGTGTATCACGAAGCACACAAAGCAGAGTGCCTCTGCCAGGGGGCTGTTCTTTGAACTCTGCTGACTGAGACAGCTGCCCTTGTAACGCTTGTGCCATGCTCAAGTCCATCCTTGATCTGCTTTCCAGACAGGGGCCTGAACTGAGCACCTCCCAGGGACACAGATAGCTCCCACGGATGTGGAAAGGAATTAATACGCTGCCCAGTCTGCCAGTTGCTTAACTCCAGATTACTTTGTTTTCAGTGTTTCTTGTCCTGAAACCCCTTTGCACATTTCCCTTTCTCTGTGCAATCTATGGCATGCATATGCAGCAGTCGGGATCCCACTCCAGAGATGGATGCCTTTTTTCATAAATACCTGAAGGTAGCAAAAGTTGCAACATACAATATCTTGATGCATATACTTTTAAAGGATACAAAAACACAGAGAAGGATTCAAGAGTTAAAATAACTAAGTACACTTTATAATGCCTTACAGTTATGTAGATGCTCTTTGTGACAAACACCATGCTGCAAAACATTTGGCAAAAACCCTTTCATTTGGTTGCTAAATGCTTAAAAGATGCTGCAATCACTAAGGGGCACCCTTGCTGGAGCCAGAAGCATAGCGCCCTCGCACTGAACCCTCTGTTGCACATGTCCTCAAGAGCAGGGAGAGACTGTGACAGCTGCTCACTGCTAGGAGATATTGTTGGAGATCAGGCACCTTGCACATTTGCTTTTCATCCCTAAATTGACATAAACTTCCTGCTCTAAAACCTTGACTAGAAGAGACAATCATCTACATACAGACTCCCAGTGATCCCCTGCCTCCATGATGATACAGCGTGGCCAGGCTCAGCTGACCAGGGTAAACAGGCTGGTGGATGCACTACATAGTACAAAGTGCTACTTCACGTAAGAGAAACTGAAATAGCTTTGTTGTAGGACGATTCAACCTTCTGACCTGACTACCGAGTCATAGGGTGACTGCTGGCCACCGTGATCACACAGTTTCACGTTGCCTGTTGGTTTTCTACACAGACAACCTGACGACTCAGAGAGTTTTGCACAGACACCAGTTAATTTTTTTTACAGCAACTGCAGAAGATAGCTCACTGGATCTCTTCCTTGTGGTTAACTAACAGGCTAGTCATTTTTTTCCCCATAATGAACTAGGAGACAAAACCATACACTGAAATGTAAATAATAACCAAACAAATCTCAACTTGATTTTCCATCTTCTTAAAGATACTATTAATTGCAAGTAATCTTACTGCAATTTAAAATCTGCCAATTTACTAAGGATTTATTAATAAAAATACTAACGACAGAGAGATGCTTTCAAATCTACACTTGAAAAAGTAACAAGGCCAAGAGTTTCTGAAATGATGAGCAATGACTGAACCAGTTTAAACAAAGTAAGCACACCCTTGAGACAGTCCACCTGAAACTTTCCATTAAAAAGTCTGGGAGTGCTCAGTACCTGGCAATTTCCAGTCAAATTGCCAGAACAAATTAGCAGCTGTGCTTTTGCTGTGCATCTCAAACCCATAAAACCCATACAAAAATAGTCATTACAACAATGGGTAAAAACAACATTAAGAACTGCAAAAGGCAAAAAAATCCCTTTAGAGGAAAGAGTTTCTGCTATTTTGAGTAGTATTCAGAAAATCAGGGGTTTTAACAAACTAAACATGATGCACAAGAAAAAATAAACAGGCAAAGCAACATAGGAGAAATGTTTAGTGCCATCTTCATTCACTTTCTGCCTGTCTGTATGAAAAAGGTGAGAATGGGGAGAGAGGGCTTTGAAGACCATCTGGAGGTAAAAGACCCACAGGAAGAGGGTTTAGGTCAATTTATCAGAAATGTCTCGCACAACCTCTAAAACACGGAGGCAATTATTTCTTTTGGTGGAAGTGTCGGGGCCAAACAAGTGCTTCAGCACCAAAGCTCACTGGGTCTAGGATAAATGCAGCTTTAAGTTCAGCATGGATTGAATCACTGTCAGAAATATCCTGTCTTGAACAAAATTCCTAGTTAGGGCTTAGAGCAGATGAGATAGCAGACGCTACTTTACTTCCACAATTGGGTAAGTTCTGGTCCCACACAGGTTCCTGTTTCAAGAAGTTCCCATTCCCCATCCTTCTCGTGGCATTAACTTAACAAATTCATGGTCTGCCATGTTGAACCTATTCCCATTGCTGCTTTCTTTAATCTTGTGCATTCAGATCACCACACATAATTGCACAGGTTATTCTACTGCTTTTAGTATTGGTTGATATGGCCTAGCTGACATTTAACAAAGTCAGCTTCAATTTAAAATGTATGAAGATGTCATTATTCATCTAAACTTGTTTAGTCTTTAAATTAAAGAAGAGGCTGAGTAAACTACAGTATGTTTTCCATCATATAATCTGGGACAATTCCAGTTCACTGCTTTTACCCTTCTGAATTGCCTAACATATTCTGAAATGCATTTTGCAGCAATGGGAAAATTTCACAGACACTAATACACTTAAATATTTATTCAGGTCACACATCATTCTGCAATTCATTGAACAGTAAGCCTTAGTAAAAAACACCACTTCCATTATTCATTAGATGTAAAATGGGGAGGGGAGCTCAAGTAATGTATTGCCTGGTGCTAGTCTTTGTGTAGGGATTTACCAAGCTACTATCAGTTAAGCAGGGTTTTCAGCTAACAGGTGGCTGTCTATCAGATCTTCACTCAGTAAAAGTCATTCCTGAGTGCGCAGCAACACCTCAAATGAGCCCCAGTTTCCATAGGCAGTATTTCGGGCTTCCACTAATTCATAACATGGATTGGTTTACGGTACTTTCTTCTCAATCTTGGGACTACAAAGAAACTTGACCAAAAAGTTAAAGGACAGCCCACTTGTCCTCCAGTCTCCCATGCAACCCCACAGCTGCATTGTACCCTGCAAACATGGGAGGATTGCAACTCACAATTTTGTTATGTGGGTGTTATCCTAAGGCACTGCTTTTGTACTCTGTAGAGAGGATCCACATGGTTTGCAGAAATCTTATTCTTACCCTTTAGGAGTGGAAATTAGGGTTACGTTATAGCACAGTACAGTATTTGCATAGCAACTGATAGAAAGGGAAGGAGGTGTTATGAACATAAATGCAAGGCAAATGGGCTAGAACAGCCATCTGCAGATGTTCAGCTCATGTTTTTAAAATGCCACCATAATGATGATAAAAAGTAGGGTTAGAAAACTTAACCTATTTGTTCAGCAGTTACAAAAGACATATCCAGTTGCCCTGAAAGAAATTTGATGAATAGAATAAAATTTGTCAGCATTTCAAAGGTTAAAACAAGAAGTTAAGCAAGCACAAGCTATTTGTCTTGGCAGAACCAGGGCTAGGTTGTTGTTTTGTTGCTGTTGGTTTTTTATCTTTGTAGAAATAAAAGAAGTTCAAACTTCCATCATATTTTTGTACATTAGCCTCCCAGCTTCTCCCTTGAAATACTGATAATAAATTATGGTACTTAAAGTTTTTAGAGGATGAAATGGAAAGTAAATTATAATGCAACATTTGCCTTTTTTAGAGCATCATCTTACAGAGACAGAGTAATAAATCTGTAAGACTAGATCAGCTTTGGTAAAGTCCCACCATGCAAAAGTATTTGTTGCTCTGTGCTAGCACAGTGCATATCATTCTTGGAGAGCAAATTCATCTCCTTGTGTTCGCTTTTAAAAACATTTCCAGTCAAAGCCTCCCATGCTGTGGACTGCTGAGTTCTCTACTAGCAAGGGAGAAGGAAGGCACACTGATATTATATTGGTCTCCAAACAAGACAAAAGCAAAGCTAAAATCACTGCTGAATACAGTAAGGCTAGCAAATTCCAATGCTCCACTTGAGATTACATTTTTGCTCACTGTTCCTACACTGTGGAATGTAATTCAGCTCCACAAACGATCGCACTGAAGCCAGAAAAGGCTTGACAGCAAGGTACAAATCAACAAAAGCAAAAGGATCTCAATCTGATCCTGTGGCTTCCCTAAAAAATTTTCAAAGTTTTCAGCAGAGCTTTCGTAGATGGTTTTATGTTTAATTTTCTTAGCTTGGTCGAAGAAGTGACAAATTAATTATTTGCATAGCTGTTCATATATAGCATGCATGGTATTTTAGTTAACCAGACAAAAGGCACCATCCGGCCTGGAGGAACAATTTGTTTCATCAGAAGTAATAAGAGAACAGTTGAGAGCAAATCCTAATTAATACACAAGACAAGTCCATTTTAAGAACCACTTCTCAAGACTGTATCAGATATTAATTTAAAGTAAGGATGGCACACTCAGTACGCTTGCTTGAATACCAATAACCCACGGTGCTTTTCCAAATCAAAAGTGTTAAACTAAGGTGCTATTAACTGAAGTTTAGGAATTAGTTTTACTGAAATTTTCAGATAGGATTATTTCCTGTCAGATTTTAGCATAATCTAATAGGAGATGCTACAAAAGGAAACCTATCCTAATGCATTATCTTTTATGTTACCTTTGTTTCAGACAAATGTGGGTTTTTAGGTCTCAAAGTGAAAGGCCCATTCAGCATTTCAAAGGCAGTTATCAGTGGAGAACTTCTCCACACGTGGGTCCTGACTCCACAAGTGGACCGACCACACTGTTGCAAGCAAAAGCATCTTAACTTGGAAAACTTTTACTTGATTTTATTTCATGCCAATTAACACAAACACCTGATCGCTAATGCATGCCCCGAGACAAAAGAAAATGCAAACAATTTAACTTATGGCATGCCGATGACTGGGCAAAGCACTAAAGTCTGCACTTCGTGCCTAGTACACACCACAAAATCCATCTGCCTGCTGCAGTATGCGCTGCTCATGCTACAGCATATTGCTTCTTCCTCGAGAAGAGGCGAATGGTGACACTGTTCGGGATTTGCCTGAAACAAGGCTTTGAGAAAAAAAGCACGACTGGTTAGGAGGCCGTTATCACTGTGCTTTCCTTGCTCAGCACCTCCAGTGTATTTGAACATAACTGTCCTATGCTGATGTTAATGCAAATATCCACGGCACCACAGGATAATTCAGGCTGCACCAGGACCTCAGGAGGACTCTGGTCCCACCTCGGGTCAGATACGGGGTTGTCCAGCTTGCTCAGAGAAAGCTCTTACTGTTTTCCACAGTCAAATCAGTACTGCAAAATACACTGGTAACCAGCTAGCTTGCATTTTGTAACTTTTTTGAATATGTAATTTATTAAGCAATGGCAAGAAACCAAGCACTACTAAATGAACAGCAAGATCAGATGATCCCAATTCCACAGCATATGGGAGAGCGAATGGTTTGGGTAATTTTACTGAATAGAGTGTTCTTCCTGACATTTCTTAAACAGTAACTGGTAAAAGTGTTCTTCGACTCTCATTTTTGTCTTCATTCGTTTAATTTTTTTAAAACATGCCAAACATAGGAATTGCATACAAGTATACATGCAGCCCTCTACTCTCCCTTCTCCATGGTTTTACTAGGCTAGTCACATATCATATACATCATTTAGCATTGTGAGCCAATACATTTTTTTCCTAAAATCATATCTGTCATTTCCTTCAGGATTCTTTCTAATCATTTTCGAACTGGCATACATATGCCTTCCTGCTGCACTGTTCTGCTATTTTAAGTGAGATTTTAATTTTATTTGGGATCAGCCTTCAGAAGACAAAATCTTTAACGAGCTTTCGCTGTCGAATAATATGAAACTTAGTTTCAATTTCTCATTACAGGCTTTTAAGATGTAGGCACTTACTCTACTATTCACACTGAACCTTTTTCCCCCGAAGAAATCAGATTTTAATAGCGCATATTACTCATACCCCTGTCACATTATTTCAAAATCTCTCTTGGTTCCAAAGAGGCTTTTCCCTTTCAGAAACAAGTGAGCTTTACTTATGACATGAGACATTTCAACTGAGTTCACTCTAGACAAAAGTAAAATGGGATGGTAAAACACAGGCTAAACCCTCAGAAGAAAATGTTTAAGTTGGCTAAAATGCCATTTTAAGCAATTTCTAATTTTACTTTTGCCTTCAACAAATGTAGCATTAGCCCATCTAACGATGTGTGAGTACTTCACAGGAACACAGACCAAGTGACAGCCTGCTTTGAGCATTTGTTCTTTGCTAAGTCTCCTAGAGATGCACTAGTCAGTTATTCTAGTTCTGTAGGATTTCCAAAACTTGTATGACAGCTCCTCAGTGATTATAAAGTAATGGTCTGGCTTTGTGTGTAGGAGTGATGTCACCCCTTAATTACTGATCCAAAATGGAAGTCAGCATGTAAGAAATATAATACAGCCACCCAAAGGTCCTCTTGCCAGCTTCTTAGCTACATGAAACCATTTTATCTATCCATATTTCACAGTCTGGTTGTTACAACCTTGCGGGTTAACATCCTAGTTTATGCTTATAAAGGAAAACACACAAGACCTACTCTGAAACATCACCAAACTTCTGTTAAAGCAAAACAGTTTATTCTTTGCTTAAGAAAAATCATAGATTTTGGAGTTTGTCAAGGTTATACCTAAGAAAAGATAGTAAAGCTGCACAGAAGGAGGGTGGTTCACTTGGAAGTCAGTATAATTTGAAATGAGGGATGTTAACGTACATCATATAAAAATAAAACCAGAAGGATAAAAAGCTTAGTTTGAAGTTCCAAATGAAAATCCTGCAAATGATGAAACATTAGATATCTTAAATTATTTTATTCTTCACAATAATCTATATAAACTAACATTTTTTCAAAATGTGTCAGTCTTCTTACAAATGCAGTCCTCTGTCAAAAATATAAAGACTTATTCTTATCTAAGAAGAGTAACAGGACTATACTGATACCCAGGTATCTCACGTCAGGCATCTCGCTCTGGCACTAAGACCACAACACCTGTTTTGTTTTTTTTTCCCCTGAAGAGATTAGGCTCCAAAGTCCATTCCTCTACACTGTACTGCAGCGAGGTGCCACAGTTAAGCCATAGCAATCCTCTCACTGAAACTCTCAACAGGAACAAACCCCATACAAACTGACATGTGTAACACAGGGGTGGGATTCCTCCCTCCCTGATTTTTCAGTAAGAGAAACATTCAACTATTAACTAATCTTCAAGTAAGGGGGAGTTCCATATGTTGCATTTTCTAAGTCGCTGTAACAATGCCCTTAATATCTAATTATGTTCTTTGACACTCACTTTAGTCTCTGGCTGGTGTTTTCTCCAGCTGCATGGCAAATTCCTCTCTGAACTGCAGACTACTCTAAAACAAACAAAAATCCTACATTGTAAAACAGATTCGCAGATTTAAGAAAATATATTTAAAAAATCAGCCTCATCAATTTCACTTTAAAAGTGACTTGCTAAGGTGAAAAATGTACTTGTGCCCTTTTGTGTCCATCTTCTTGTAAAACAAAGCATTAAAAGCCTTCCTGCTTACCCACCTTAATTCTCATTTAGACTGTTTTGCTGGCGGGATGGGAAAGGACAGGGACTCCGACACTGTCAGTGAAAAGAAGCTGAAATTGGAACAACTGAGCAGGAAAGAAATTTGAGGCAATCCACCTGGAATTCTTCAGTTTCAATTAACTTCTACCAATGTCTGTTTGGGGGAGAGGGGAGAACATGCTTTTTCATTCGGTCCTGCAATCTGTCCCGTAAGAGCGGATGCTGCAGAGCTGACTGTGGGCAGGAACAAAGCAAGTAGCTGCTGCGGGGAGCAGACTCCCGATGCCGCTGAAATGGCAATGACGCCTTTGCTACCCATAATGTCAGAGTCTGAGAGAACCAGGATTGCTGCTGATTCTCCTAATGCTTGTTCTAATTAAGGAAATCAGAGGTACTACTAGGGGTGACGTTAGTCTTATTCATCTTTTCCCTCTGTTAGCTTGCTATGACACTGCAAGTACTGCAGAGGAACATTTTGAAAGTACAATGTAGCATGTGGTTAGGGAGAGATTGGTGAATCAACTGATAGTTCCCCTACACGGGCACATAAAGCCTGGTTTGCCTGAGACCTCAGGGAAACAAAGATCACATCAGCAAAAAGTGTGCACAAGGACATAAAGACTGAAGCCTCATCTTCCCTGGAAAAATGGCTTTCTTCTAGAGCATCCTTAAAGGAGAGAGATATTGATACCCTCAGTGAGATGTCAACCGGACACAAGAAGTCCCCCAGAACTGCACTCCCCCACAGACAAAACTACTGTTCTGCAGTAAGTCACTGCCATGGTGTTATACGTATGTATGTATTCTGCCTCCTACTTCTATAGAAGACAAATTTCATGACATCTCATTTTCTGGTTTGCCTACAGGAAAGCTGATGTGAAAATGCCATTCCTCCCCACCCTCCTCCTGGGAGCAGGTGACTCATAGCATAACATTATCTCATTGGAATACCCTTGTTATCAACAGGCAGCTGGTGATATAACCCTCTATAAAATAACAGAGTTGATCTTTCAGAGACACAAAGAATGGGTATGCCTGCCCTCTGCCTTGAAAATTTCCCTTGGCATTCCTCTGTGATTTTCTGCCTCTGCTGTGTTCAGTAGCAGCTTCTGTTTTTGTTTTTTTTTTTCTCTTGAAAGAAATACAGGTCATCAAAACGATGTAAGAGAGGCAAAGGAATAAAATAAAAGGATGAGTCACTAAGACAAGGTGTGTGCTCACAGTCCTCAAGGTTTGGGGCCACAGTTGCCACATGCAAAGCGGAAGTGAAGGAAGCGTAATGCCAGAAAATAAAGACATAGCTTTTGTTTTAGCTTCAATTTATGATTTTAAAATGGAAACCACAAAAGCACTCCACTTTAGACAGTATTCATGCCATAACCCTCCTTCTTACCTCTGCACGGAGATGCAAAGAAACTTCATTCCTGAAAGTGATGTAATTACTAATAATAATTAAGAATCATACAGTAACTAGTACTTAAAAAAAAAACAACACTTGTCCCTGAGAGCTTTCCGTTAAAAAAGACAGGAGAAGCTAGAATAAAAATGATCCAAAGCAGTAATTCAATACCTTTGAACAGAAATTGGGTCTGCTTTTACGTATGGAAAGAGTCAGGCACGTCCTAGGTTCTAACCATAATTCCACTGCCTGAAAAGATGAGACGATGAGACCCAAAAGTAGGAAAAACATTGGAGAATATTCCAAGCCAAGAAATAAATGAGCAAGTATCAACTGATAAGCAACTTTTTGAAAAGAAAACATCTGTATAGCATTTGGAAACAAGATATAATATATTGCTAGTTTTAACAAAACTGATTTAGCACTGCAAGGTTACTCTGATGAGATAATACCACACTCTTATTATACTATCTCCTGGCAATCTGTTTCCCACCTCTGAATCTTCACATCCAAAAGCCTCATCTGTCTGTTTGACGCTTAGCTGTGCAATACCAGCCACTACTACCCTCTGGCTCACCAAACTGAATGCTCACTAAACCCCATCTCCAGCAGAGATCTGGGTCTGTTCTTTATAACTCTAATCTCTCTCCTCTGGTCACCATACTGACTTCTTAATAGCCTGAGTTACTCACTGCCTGCTATGTGCAATTTCTCTGTGGCTCTGCTCACCTTGCTTGGTTTCAGTGACTCCCAAGCCATTCTGGAACTGCTCTTTTATTATTTTATACCATATGCTGTCATTCTGGAGAAGACTGAGAATATCTTCTGAGCAACTAGTAAAGGCATAAGGCTGTTGATCTTCATATGTTCACTTTCTCAAGATGTTGTCCAACATAAAACCATAAGGCAAAAAATAGAGCAGACTGCAAAGAGAATTCATCATTAGCACTGCTAGGGATGTAAATCCGCTGTATTTTATTTCACAAGCACATTGTGAAGGCACAGACCACCAAGTCTACTGTTTTTCACTGTGCCTTCTCTACACACTTTTTTGTCTGCATGGTCCTCTTTTTAGTTCATGCACTCTGCAGGCCAAGCCCCATGTGCTCACCTGGGTGACACACTCAGCACTGCCTGGCACATTCAGAATTCACACACTGGCGAGAGTTTGGGGCATTTAATGTCTGAAGTGATTTCTGGAGTATTTCACAAATTGTGCTGGAACTTTTTCATAAAACAGCTCAGAGTATTCACATAATTAAGCCTGATGTCACTTCCAGAAGGTTTCCAAGTCAGAGAGAGTGGTTTTATAGCAGGCTCTCACACAGCGTTCCCAACCTCATCCTCCCTTGTTCAGGATGTATGTTCATACCTGTCCAGAAACTCGTTGCTTGCTTTTAACCCAAATGCATTTTTCTTCCTCACCATTTTCCTAGACTGTAAATCTGGTCATTACCTTACACAATTTATTGCCGTCTGTTGTGGTTTAACCCAGCAGGCAGCTAAGCACCACAAGGCCATTTGCTTACTGCCCCAACAGCAGGATGGAGGAGAGAATCAGAAAAAAGGTAAAACTTGTGGGTTGAGATAAAGACAATTTAATAGGACAGAAAAGGAAGGGAAATAATAATAATAATAATAATAATAATAATAATAATAATAATGAAGATGATAAAAGAATACACAAAGTAAGTGATGCACAACGCAATTGCTCACCACCCGCTGACTGATGCCCACCCTGTCCCCAAGCAGCAGCAGCCCCCCTGGACAACCCTCCCAGTTTGTTGTTCAGCACGACCCATATGGTATGGGACATCCCTCTGGCCACTTTGGGTCATCTGTCCTGGCTCTGTCCCCTCCCAGCTTCTTGTGCAGCTCCAGCCTCCCCGCTGGCAGGGCAGCGTGAGGAGCTGAAAGGTCCTTGGCTCTGTGTAAGCCCTGCTCAGAAGAACCTCCTGACCAGATTCACACTAGCTTTTATACCTAGTGTAATAACCAAAAGTCACTTGGGTCACCTGAGGGCAAAATTCTGAACCATTAAATTGTAATTGACCTGTCCTGATTTTCATCAGCTGAGACTTTTAACCTTAATAACCTTGGTGATTCAAACTTCAGGGACTACGAAGCCTGCCAGCCAGGACCCCTGCAGAACTTCACTTACCTGCACGCCATAAACAACATTATAATTCCCTCCTTCTCCTGCCCCGAGTTGCTTCCCATTCAGCCACTGCTCCCCAACAGTAACTTAGTAGCACCTCTCCTGTCTCAGTCATGTCAAGCGCCATCCTTACACAGGGCACACAAGCAGACTGCTTCTCAACAACAAAAGAGCACTCCATGGGATGCACACAATGTAGAAGGAGCTGCCCAAAATAACAGTTGCAAAATGCTGGCCCTAATCCTGTGAAGACGTGCAGGACTGTACGCATGGCAAAGGAGTGTCAGACAGGCCTTTACAACAGGGGCCTTGAGCAGCAACTGAGCAAGAGGAAAATTTTATTTAGGTGTTCGCCTGCTCGTGTGTTTGTTCGTTTGATTGATACAAAGCCTCTTCCACCAGTGGAAGTGCGAAATCAATTTCATATGAATTGGAGCATACACACAGAAATCTTATCACTGCCTGAAGATATATTTCCCTTAATATGTTTTCTGTTTTCTTCTATCGGCTTTATATTTATGGGGTGGCTGAAAAAGAATGCTATACATTATTTATTAACATTGATTTTAAACAAAGTCATTCAATTCATAACCATGAATTACCTAAGAAAATAAGAGTGTTTATCTCATTTTTTCCTCTTTAAAGAAAATTAAGTATTTAATTATTAATGGGATTTTACTGTTCACTTCAGTAAACAAGTCCTTAAAAATTACAGAAGGGTATATAGATAACTTGCCATAGTACAGCTATATAACATCATCAATAATTCCAATGTTTACTGCATTTCTTAATTTAAGGAAATGCCGGTGCTGATTTAGAAAGAAAGTTGTATCTAATGAAAAACAAAAAATAGCTGTCTGTTCCAGTATTTTCTTAATTCACATTTGAAAAAGGCTCATTTTTACCAGAAGCCTTTATCTTCTGTCTAGACCAGTTCTGCTCTGCTGACCACTCATTATGGTAACAGGTTGCAATGAAAAATTCCTTGGAGGATGCAGATCAATTAATCAATGACATTCACTTACCGATATTGATTAGGCCATACATTGTTTGACTTCCCCTTTGATTCTTTCTGTCATGAGCAAATGGTTACACCACCTGTAGGGCAGAGGGAGATGGAATTCATGAAAACGAAATGACTTTGAGGTTTATAAAACTCCTATTTAACTTGAATGGAAAATGGCCAATTAAATACATTAAACAGCAAATCCCAATAAAACACCACAGGTTCAGATCTTTACTCTCACCATGCAAGCCTGTGGTGAGAAGATTTTGAATATTATCATACAAGCTAACAACCAGATCAACAGCATCCAGAAATGCAAATCTGCCAAAGTACTAGCTTTCAAGCATTTTCAGATAATACTTTCTTCCTTTAATCTCTTACACATTCACATGCTCCCCATTTCAATTTCCCGGATTTTTCGTTACCTTCATCCTGTTACATTTGCTATCTTCTGATGATATGTCTGTTACACTGCAGGAGTATAAACAAAGCTGTTCTGCTAATACATTCTTCTGATGATTCTGTTACTTTATCAATCTTTAAAATGTCAGCTTTTTCATTACTGCAATGTTTTTTATTCCATTAAAAATCTTAAAGTAACTATTAATTTTTTATGGCTTATCAGTTACAATCCATTTATATCCAGTCAAAGTGCAACAGTTTATAAAATTGTGTGTTGTATGATATGTGACTGATGAGTTGCTGTAACTTATTAAGCAAAAATATTTCCCTTAGTCTGCTCTTCTGAAATTATTCTTAGAGCTGAGAAAGTCTTATGGTCAGGCCAAAGCTTAACTGCTTACGTCTGCGCTCCTGCTAGCTTTTATTGCTCTGCCTAATGAAGTGATCAACAAGGAGCTGCAGCCTACCAGAAACAGGATATCCTGTAGCCTTAGCACTCCTGCCGACTTCCCAAGCCAAGGCAACCAGGAGAACACGCAGGGACCGGAGGCTCTTGCAAGCCCCCAAGGTGACCCACAAGCAGTTTCTCTCATATTGCACATGGCCAGTTCACAAACACTGCTGGAGCCGAGAGGAGTTTTTAGATGCAGCCCTGCTCTACAGTGCTTTTTACCTTAAAACCTCTCTCATGTGCCTGGAAATTTGTTTTTCAACAGCCAATTTCTGAAGCCTAACTTACTCAGATAATGTGCTAACCATCATCGCTGCAGTTATCTGCTCACGTCTACCCAAGCCTGCTGTTTTCCTGTGCTGCCCTTCTTTACGCCATGTTTCTCGAGCCCCAAGCCCTACTGAGTGCTCAGCTCAGCAGACGCTCCACCAGCACCCACCTCCCACAAATGCCCCTGATGTCTCCCAGCTCCACGCAAACCCCCTGCATCACATGCATCTTCCCCGCGCTGCTCTCCTCCCCCCAGCCCCTTTCAGAAGGGCATCCTTCAGTTGCCAGCGCCGCACCCTTGCTGTCATTGAGAAAACCCGCTGAGAACATCTGAGAAGCCCCGCAGAAGGCAAAGCCAGTGACTGCTTTTAACATTTCTCTTCTCATTGCCTACCTGCACCTCCTCCCTCCTCTTTCTTATCCTTTGCCATAGCAAGAAGACCATAACTTCATGTCAGTTGTAAAATTACAAGGCCCCTAATGACAGCCAAAAAAAAAATGCATCTCTATCAACGAAATGCATTAAGAGCCAGTGTACAGTTTATTCTTTACAGCTGTTTCACTACAATGTGTATCTGCTGAGACCAGCAACAGAGGGACTGAAGAGTGTCAGTGGGAAAGATGTGTCATCATCTGACCACAAAGCTCTTTGGAACTGGCAGGATAATCCTAATACAGGTCAATTCCCCTTGAAAAAAGGGAGCTGTGCCAGTTTTAGAATGGCTGATACACAAGGGGGAAATGACAACTAAATCCCAAAAGCAGACCTGAATACAGAAAAAAAAAAATCAAGGATTGCTTTGAAGTTTCTAATCTGGTGCTCTGGAGTTTCTATTTTGGGTTAAGAGTGTTCTTCTAAAGGACATAGTGTAGATCTGATTCCTTAGCTTAGGGAGCACCAAGCAGACAAAGATGCACACGCATGCATGTAGTCTTACAGGTGTGCCTGGCTTTAATCCAGCAATGGAAAAATATCAAGAAATTTACAAACCTATTTAAAGGTGGTCAAAACCTGCAGGTGGGCTGGTGCTTGCTCTGACTTCTCTGGTCCATTTCATGTTTTTGGCCTGTGTCTTCACAGACTTCTTACTTGAAAAATAATGTTAATTTTTGATAGTACGGTCAAAGATTCACAAAGACATCTTTCTTCTGAAGAACTTATTTTGAAGCAAGCCCAAAACAGTTCTAGTGCTGTTAGGTAAAGAAGCCTGTCCTTGCTGTCTCTGTCAATGAAATGGAAAAGACAAACAATAGGTCTTTCCATATTTCTGCATCCACATTAAAATATCTAAATTATTTTTCTACTAATATTTTGTTAGCTACCATACTTTGTCATTGCTTCTGAGAGCTACTGCATTGCAAGTATTCCAAAAGCATTCTTAACTGAAGAAGAGAAAAGGTGAACAAAGATAGTAAATTCATTTCATTTGCTTTGTTTCCCACACAGTTTCATTGATCAATATTACACATTTCCTTCAATTCTGTTGCTCTCATAAAAACCTTTTATTCGTGACTTTGGGGATATATTTTAGAAAGCTAGGAAGTTTAGAAAATGACAGGCTGCCCATGTTATTTCTCTAACTTATCAATAATTCTCTTTTGTTCACACAAAGGAAAAACAAGAAGCAAAAAAAATACAGTAGGTGTGTTACTGAACTCAAGAAATAACAGCCTGTAGATTTGAGCAAGGTTTTAATTTGCAGTGACTACACTCTCATAATTCTAAACAAGGGATCTGCAGTCCGATCACACCTCCTGCTGGTCTGGAGAACACGTACCACAGACCTTCTGGCATACAATCTCTTAAATACCTGTCTCTTTTTTTGCTCCTCCTTTGCCCCCAGCGCAGCAGTACTCCCTGCCTGGCCAAGAGCAGCAGCGAGCCCGCCCTCCTGCCACGCACGCAGCCATGCTCTGCCCATGCTCGGGGAGCAGCTTTCTCCAGCGGAGAAGCACTCATGCCTTTGCCTTTGAAAGCACGTCTTCTGTCCCTCCTTCCCTGTCCGCACCGTCATCCCCCCTGCAGGGAGCCAGTGTCTGACCCAGTTTGGACTTCGTAACGCCGGCCAACAGAGGTCAAGCCCCTCGTGCCCCCTGGCGCCCACGCCACCTCTGACCGAGGCAGGCCAGCAGCCCTTCCAGCCTCAGAGCCCTTCGCTCCCCACACAGCAACTGAGTTGAGATGTTGGCTCAAAAACCAGAGGATAACCCCAAGGTGAGATAAATACACTCCTTACATTCCCTTCTCTTTCCACAGTAAATTTGCATTTAGGTATAGCCATCTTGATTAGAGGTGTGAAATGCATTTTAACACGTCCATTAATCAGTTTTCCATAATTTCTGTTTCTGCATAACTTTACAGCACAGATGTTCTTTTACCGCTAAATACAAAGATGCATGTAAGTTTTTACATCACGCACAGAGAAATTTACTTAATAGCACTATTGATATGGGTTACAACATACCTTCAACATCACTGAAAATACATTTTATAAAACAGAACAGTACAGAAGTTGCACTAAGTGCTGCAATGTCTCATGGGAACACTTGAAAGGAGAAAGAAGTACAATATTCACACTTGGTATTCACAGCCTGTTCATTACACATTTCTAGAAACGCGTCCCCCCCATATTTAATTAAAAAGAAAGCTGAAAGAGTAGGAGGAACAAAAATGTTCTCAACTTCAATGACACTATTGGAAAATAATTATTTCAAAACTGCTTATCTGTTAAAAAGCTGGCAAGCTACCAGGATCTTGATTGCTGTAAGCAATTTTATAACTGCTCTACACAGATAAATTTAACAAAGAGAAATTAATTTCAGTCTCGTAGTAAGTCTCATCTCATTACCAAAACGATGTCTGTGCTGCAACAGAGCCTTGTGCAAAGGGCTGCTGGTAGAGGATTTTGTGTGCAGGCATTTAACAACTGCCTAGAAGAAGTCCACCTCAAAGCTTTAAATTGCATTAATGCATCTCCTTTCTGAACATGATTCTTCCTAATCGTATAACGTGAAATTCTTCCCAATTTCCCTTGTGTTGTGCCACCTGACTGCCTGGAGCCATCCTTGCGTCTCAGCCTGAAGGGATCATGCTCCTGGGAGCAGGAACAAGAGTATCGCTCCTTTGAAGAACTGCATCAACTATGCTAATGTCTACCCGCACCTTTTCTGGTTTTTGGCAATCCAAGGCACATAATAACATTATCTGTCAGATAATAATAATTATCTGTCAGGTTTCTCTGGCTACAGACACAGTAACAATACAACTGAAGAATGAAGATGTTCGGTGGGGAAAGAAGCGATCTCCTTCCTTTATGGCACCGCACCAAGCTTTCCTGGGACTAGTCTTCCCACAGGACAGTCCTATTACATCCCTAGATCCTCCAACAAGTCTTTGAAAATGCTGCAAAATACAGTATGACCAAGATTCAAAATTAAAACTTGACAGCAGATTCAGCAATAAGCTCTGGATGCTTTGAGCCAGTTTATAGCCACTCTGCTCTTCAAAAAAAAAAAAAAGGCACAAAACAATAATAGAGCGCATAAAGGGTCATAAATCCTGCCACCCTAGCACTCGTGCTTGCAGCTCTCGGATGGCACTGCTTGAGCAGAGGCATTATGAATAGCCTGATTTTCTTCTTCTACCATTCCTATTGGTAGTCTTGCTATGGCATATCAACCAAGATATAAAAAAGTGAGCGCATGATATATCCTGATGGAAAACCTGATACAGATTCAGCTTTGCCAACACGTATCGTCAGTATACAGCATCTCATCTTTGGGAGCCACAATGACATTTTCTGCTACAAGACATCCCATTCAATAAACTGCAGAGAGCAGATACACCAGCTCAGAAAGCATTTTTTCATGAGGCAATCCTTCCACATTTGCTGGTGTACTTGACCGCACAAATCAATACCTCTTTGCAGAGCACACACTGTGAGCAGTAAAAAAACAAACCATTTTCTTCAATCCAGTACACCCTTGCAACCGCAACTTCATTTCTTTATTTCTTCCCAATTACAGAATTATTCTGTTCATCAATTTTGTTTCCTTGGCATAAACCCATCTACAGATTTATAGAAAGTGTACGCATTTAACACAGAAGATACTTTATTTCATCTTGAACTTTTCCACAGTAGAAAAAAAAATAAAAATCTGCCCCTAAATTTCTTTGGTTATAATTAACATATCAGATTTTCAGTCTACATTTCTTGACCTATCACCTCCAAGTTGTTTTTCACTGTTCCTTTTCTTGTTTCCACAGCAACCTTTCCACGATCTCATTAATTTTTTTCCTCTTTTCTTTTAATTCTAAGAGGAAACAATGATAGTTTAATAGTGATTTTTTTTTTAAACAAATGCAGAAATATTTATATATGTATCTTTTAAAACAAAACAATGATTCTGGGAAAATGATCATTTCCACCTCTCTTGCAGTAATTGGATGGTTTTGCAAAATTGCATTTCAATCTCAGTACTGTTGTTAGTACACCACCTTGAGAGGTTTCACAATACCGCAAGCTTCCTGCAGCCTGCGGTGGGGAAGGGATCCTCTCTGGACCCTGTTTAAATACTTCATACAGGACCACATTCAACAGTACCAATGCAAGGCATCCTTTCCATTTAAAATTTTTGAAGAAAAGCAAGATAGAGCTAATGTCAGTCTCCAGTGACTAATGCAAGCCAGTCTGTGCCTAGGGAGAAACACTGAGGCATTGTAGTTGAAAATTTTGATGGTGATCCATATGAAGACCACCCACCCATACCTAGGTTGTATGAGATGCCATTTTAAAGGAAAAAAAGAGACAAAAGCAATGATCTATGTCCCTTTGTGCTGTTACTGCCATCCATTTCTTCCTTGGTTTTGCATCCAGTATATTTTATAAAAAGCACAAGAATTGACATTATATACAGAAAGGGATATATCATAGAATCACAGAGTGGTTTGGGTTGGAAGGGACCTCAAAGCTCATCTAGTTCCAACCCCTGCCATGGGCAGGGACACCTCCCACCAGACAGGCTGCCCAACATGTTTGGATGTCTCTATGCTGTAACTGTCAGAAGTGCATCAAAATAATGGAATGTCTCGTTTAAAATAGAACAGAAAAAATGTATCAGATTCTGTACAACTGCTTCCAGAAGACTTGAAAGTAGACTCTTACCCATCTGAGATTCCCCTGACTGTCAAAGAAGTTGTTTGTGTAGGAGCTGTTGTCGTTTACAAGCTAATGCAGAGAGGTAAGGTTTTATGTTTTTTCTTTAAGCAGAACGCAAGTGAAGTTCAGACGTGCAATATTTTCTGAGGCCAACAGGTAACAAAGGGGCTGTTAGTTAGACTTTACTGCGAAAGATATTAGCCTTACAAGTAGAGTAACGTTCCGGTTCATATAAATGAATAATAAAAGACAGGCACTTTGCAATTCTATTGTTTCTGCATTTTGCTTATATTTAATTGTCTTCCATTCCGATAACAGATTTTGGGTGGAGAAAGGGAACATCCTGAGCACTGGGCATTTCACACCCCGTGACTGCTGGTTTCTGAAGCCCAGCCGAGTAGGGAAACTTGTCTGAGAGGATTGAGTTCCAGTTCCAGCCCAGACCTTTGCTAATAATAGTTTTTCTTTCTCTCCTCCACCATAAGCAAATGCAACGTTCAATCTCACTTTCTCATTTTTGCTTTTGAAAACATATGCCTGAAGCTTTTCATAAAGGCTCACTTTATGGCCCGTTCTTTTCTGAACAGGTTGTTAATGGCACCTGCTTGGGGTTCTCCTACTGGGTCTGCGACACCTCAAAGTAAGGTAACTTTTCAGTTTCCAGACCTCCTCAGGTTTTATGCTGCTTGCATCAAGGGGTACATTTGCTATAGCAGCTGTTCCTTCCATATTTAATGGATTTCAAGCTTTTAAAATAGCTACCTGTAAAAACCAGAACAAATCTTAAGGTACAACAGTTGAAGGACTATTAATTTCACCAGCTTGGAATACAAAAATGCTGTCTTAAAAAAAAAAAAAAACTCTTACACTGTACGGAACAGAAGTAGAGCTGAATGAGAACTTTCCCTTCAAGATTTTTCTTGCAAATGCACCAGTTTATATAAGCATTTTTCTCCTGAGACATGACCTTTAAGGAAAGTTACTGATTTTAATAAAATCTTTCACTGACAAAGATTTCTCAGCTCCAAATTGAGTTTTCAGTCCAAAGCAGATAAAAATGTGTGCATCCATTCAGAGCACAGGCTGGCTCTCTACTATGTAAGCAGAGCAGAGAAGCGAGAGCTACACCGTACCCCAGGTGTGATGGGGCCCTGACTGGAACGGTGCTTTAGAATTGACTTTATCAGGATGGATTCTTGCTTCATAGGTTTAACATCTCTAGCCTTCTGGCTTGCAGCAAACTGCATGATTTTTTTTTCTGTGGTCCTTTTCTCTGCACAAGCTGCAGATTCTCAGAAGGTTACTACAAGCCTCTTCCATCCCAAACCTCTTCTGCCTACTGCTCAAAGCACATTAAAAGCTTCCCTCCCTCAGCAGCGGCTGCATCCTAAAACTTCTCCAAGGGCAGCAAATATTTGCTTGAAGGAAAAGAGACAAACGCGATTCTATGTGATTTTCAGCCCTGGAGCATACAAATAGTACTGTGACACAAAGCACAGGTAATAAAATCTGGCAGCGTATCCGATGTCTATGACACACCTACTGAAGACACACACACTCATCCAAGAATACAACAGATGAAAATACTAAGATACACCAAATCAGCTGTACATCAGCAGATTTAGATTATCCCTGGATACGACTCTCCTGAATGAAAAAAAAAAAAATGCAGAATTTGCTATTCAATAAGGGACTATCAGTTTGTCGAGAAAGATTCATTCCAGATTCAGTATCTCCTACAGCTCAGGAGTTGTCCAAGATCTAAGTTTTCCTCTTTGGTGCCAGTATCCATTTTTTGGTTCATTATTTGATCTTTGAAGTCATGAGGAGTTTGTGAAGCTGGCAGCTTTACTTAGCAAGATCAACAATTCAAAATACCAGTGCAACTTCTCAAAGTTCAGCAGAAATTAAGGGTGGAAGAAAAGTTACTTCTGCCTGATACTGTAGATATTTTCCCTACCTTCATAGTAGTAATAGCTGTTTAAATACCTTTCATTCTAACTGTAAAACCTATTTGCTCTTGAACATGAAATTACAATGCATTATCTGAGCTCTGACTAATTTTCACAAAAGCTAAAGCCGTGTCCATCAGAAAGTAGGTATACTTTGACATTTTAGGTTGACTTGCTTGGTAACTTACTTTTTCCCTATAAGCTAATTTTAAAGAATTCTCTTGGTTTAATTTGTATTGCTGCTTTCTTCGTCCCTTAGACTATACTAGAGATACACAAGTGATTTCTCTCAACTGCAACTTGCAAACTGTAAAAAACGTAGTTTACACCAGGAGCGGAGAGCGGATACATAGGCTGCTAAATGCAAACCAGATGCCGAACTGCAACACAACAATTTCCTTCCAAGCAGTCTATTTATTCTGGGAAAAACAGTAAATTGGTGCTAATTAATACATACTTATCATGCTCTTGTTCAGCCTTCAGATAAGAATGAGTGACTAGAGAGGCTTTGGACTCTGCTAGTGTCCCCTCAGATGCTGGATCCACCTCAACTCCACAAAGCTTCCAGCGTGCCTGCAGGCACTGTGCACCTCAGCATTGTGCACATGCTTTTTTGTTCTGTTTAGTTGCCATGTTATGGCAGGCCCTCAGCAATCCAAGCTAACACGCTCCAAAATTATAACTACAGCCAATGCATTGCACTTGTTCAAGGATTTCTGTGAATAGGTTTTGGTAGAGTGTTCCTCTCAAGTCAATGCTATTTGCTTTAAATCATTTCCTGGGAAGTCCTTGTTTATCACATTTACTAAAATCAGTTTTCACAGTATTGTAAGAAGCTTGGTCATAAACTATGTAATTCATTTAAGCCAGCGCTGTTAAAGGAGGTGAGCCCACAAAAGCCTGAGTAAGATGAGGTTTTCCTCCAACTCCAGTAGGGTCAGGAGGCTTTTAACTGTGTTCTTTCAGTGCCTTTTAGAAAATGCTAGACAAGGCAGGACAATTTTGCCTGTAAGTTATGTGCCAACTTCCTGAGGGGCCAGCATAGATCTGCTGCAGCCCATCTAGGGCTAGATGGCATTTTTGAAAGACATTACACTCAGAAGGTGACATTACAGAGCAGACCACACGAGTTACTTGTGCAAAAATACGCATGCACCTCAATGTCTTACACCTGGAGATTGAATACAAATAGCTGTACATCGTCAACTACTTCCGTATTTAATTACCACATTTACATGAACAGCTGAGTGATGAGCGTCTTCAGTTTTAAAAAGTCACTTTTTGAATATCTAAAGTTTCAGAATAAGTCCAATTCTTACACCCAATGAGGGTGTTAAGGTAACTTTAAGCAAAAATTACCTGCTTTCTACACTGCTTTCAAGATGACTCAATCATCTGTATGCAGGGAACTTCTGTGAGTATAATACAGTGTATCCTATACCTTTAGTTCTTACTTTAACATCATAGCTAGAAATAAGCTTAAGGCTAAAAAATATGAGTCTTAAAACCATTATTGTCCTTCACTGGTGCCAGATCACATCAGTGCAAGGCACTTAATTTGCTCTGGCTTTTAAATTTAAATCAATCATTCCAAAAGTTCATACACATTATTCTTGTAACTTTTTTTTCATTAATAATTAAAGACACAATGACAATGACATCTAAAATATAAAAGCTTAAATATTCTAAAGCCATCTGATTTCATTATGCAAATGAAAGAAGATGTTAATAACAACACATGCCGTTCAGTAATATGACTTGACTTTGTACTTAGTCATTTCATTAAATGTGGTAGGTGGAAAAGTAAATTTAGGTCATACTCAGGTAGCACACACATATGGAAGCACACCATAAGGTATACCTGTGATAACAGCATTCAAATAAAATTTTGAATGCATGTATTAGTTGCCCTCATAATTTTCAGTGTGAAGTGAAGGACATACGTGGGAGTTTATCATCTGTGCCTCCATATAACACGTAACTTTTTTTAAAATTGCCCAGCCTGGTCCCACGTGCCCTGCTGGGGCACACAAGCTCGTGCACAAAGGAGCTGCTCCATTCCAGCTGGAAGGAGAGACACGGCCCTCCCATCCCGCTGTCAGCTTACCTCCGTGCCCTGTATCAGCTGGGACACAGCAGAAAGACCGATTTCTTGCTAGGCACGTACACACCGTACCAGAGGCATCTGTATGCTGCCCAGGACTTGCTGATGAGATAAATGGGGCTGGAAATCCATGACTAATAACCCCGACTAGCCCTGGACTGCTGGACTGTTCCTCATTCAAGAGGCTGCTGGATAGCAGCTAAACAGCATCTTCTGTTCCTGCAGTGTTGCCCTTCTCCCCTGCAATGCCTCACATTTGCTCACCATCCTACCTAGTTATTACAGCACATGCAGAGAACACAAATTCCTACACGCATATCTTAAGACTAATAGTTCTGGTTCATATGCAACTGTGCGACTGACGTCTTAGACTTCTGACAAGAGGACTTTTCAGGGTTTGCCACTCACTTTGTTGAAAGAAAACACTTCAGCTTACGGTTCTGGGTTACATCCCAAGTGTCTGGGAGTGACACAAGGCTTAAAGACTAAGTAAAAGATGTGATGTGGGCAAGCTGCATTCTGACTAATCATGTATTGGGTCTCTTGCTTAGTGGCTGGCCTTCGATGGGTGCTGATTTTATAACCTGGTCATGTACCTATGAGTAGGCAGAAGATACATGGTCATTAATCTCTGTTCAAAGAGGGGAGGACTGTGTCACTGCAAACTACAGGCTATCAAAGAGCCCGGCATAGTTTTATACTTCTCCCCAGTGAAAGAGTACAGCAGAGCAATTAGTACTTAGAATACAAGTGAGCTGCCTAGTGAGTGCTGGGAAACATAAGGACAAAGAGAAGAATCTCCAAGTTTGGGGAAGAAATGAGATATGCTCTCCTTCCAGAAGCAGATTTCTGTTGTGAGGTTAAGAATAGGATATTGGCTCTGCACAACCATTTCTGCTCAGCTGTCCCTTCCAGCTTGAGGCAGGATAAGTTCCTTAAGGAATGTAAAAGCTTATGGATCTAGTTTCCTGAAGACTTAGCAAGTAATCATGGAGGAAATAATTGAAAATCCACAAAAAGAGGAAAAAACAAAACCACTAGACACTGTATTTAACTTCTTTTGTTTTCATTGTAATAGTCTCAGATAAAGTTTTTACCTACAATCAAAACAAGATCTTTGATGCAAGTTTGCTAAAGGCTTCCTTGAAAGAAGAATGTTCTTGGATGACAAAAGAAAAAGCACATTTTGAATTAAGGAAAAAGGTCGTCTATGTGCTTATACAAATCCAAAAAGAGGCATTCAGACCAAAGTAGCATTTGAACTTTGATTTAAAGAAGCTGCAAAAGCTTTTCATAAGCAAGGGCTGATACTCAAAAGTGTCAATCATTTTTGTGGTATTATGATAACTTTTTGATTAAAATGCAGTAATAATCTCTTAACACTACAGAAAAATATTTTCAGTATAGATATAAGATTAAATTGTAAAAATATGGTGATTCTTGACTAGAGCCTTTCTGAAGACTACACAGATGCAAATCAGCTGAATTGCACCTCTGACCTCTATTTTTAGGTAAGATTTCTGCCGCATTCTGAAATCTGAAAATAATGATGGAATTCATGAGATGTACTTTGCATTCAACAAAAATGCAGTTAAAAGTGAGAAACAAAATCAACAACCTAGATGATCAAAGACTGTAAACACTGATTCTGTAACTTTTGTCTGCGCAAACAATTATCACCATCAATCCTGCTCTGTTATGTACTTGTGTCCTGTTAAATTATTTGCTCTGTGTGCACAAACACACAGCAGTAATTTCCCCACAGGCCTATATTCATGGTGCTGTGGCTGCACCTGGTTACACCAGTGGTGATTTCGTTTCTTTGGATCATTATTTTTCAGAATTTTGCCAGAATGTGAATTTTTGCTCCTAGAGAAGTTGGATCCTTCAGTCAGCTGCTGTTTGTCCCAGTTCCTCCAGAGATGTGTCCCAGGCAAGAGCAGCAAGAATGCCTCACCCAGCAGCAGCCGCACTGGCCTTGCAAATTTTTTTGACCTTTCTGAGAAGATAGCAGAAAGACAGTAGCTACTTGAAGGACATGGGAATAAGCTGAGACAATGCCATAATAGCGGTAGCTAAGCTCAAACAACTGTACAGGCACGTTTGATTGCGGCACCCTGTCCAGGATAATACAACTTCTTCTAACACTGATGTATTCTCTTTCCTGAGCGCACTCCCACAGTGATCCCACTAAGGGGCTGACTGGAGCTGTCTCACAGGAAAACAGGCAATACGGGAGAAGATGGGTGTCTGCCTCATCAAACAAGACAACTGGACAACCTTAAAGCACAGAGGGATGATGATGAGTGAAGAGGTCTCCCCTCAGCTGCCTTACAGATGGCACCGATCACCAGAAGTGACTGCTTCCCATGCCAGTGCAATGGCAGTAACGCTAGCTCGTTGCTGTCTGAATGGCACAGGGCAATCACAGCTGGACTGACAGCAGCAGCAAATCACAAAACCAGCGCTGATGTGTCCAAGGCGGAGCTATCAACAGGAGCTCAATCTGCCATATTTTTCTGAGGCCTTCAGGGATGCAGAGAAGGGCGAGGCCCCAGGGCAAGCAGTAGGTACCCCTGACTTCCCCACTGAACCACAGCAGGAGCTGGTAGCAAACCACTGCTCAGCCCCCCGCAGGAGCATGCATCTGCGTAGGTGGTGGGCACATCGACCTTGGGGGCCCCCATTTCAGGGACACTTGTTCCACAACCAGTTTTCAACTGTATCTCCAGCATGGGTGATGGAGGTGAGCTAACAAGCTGTGGGGTTCCTACTAAGGTGAGCCGAAGAGCCCACATCTGACTCGCCACAACTCCATCTGGGACTGAACAAAGAACAGGAGCATGCAGCTTCTGCAAAGACTCAGAGGGATTCACATTGCCTAGAGCTGTAAAAGCCTCCAGTTAGTCCTGAAAACAATATCATTACTAGCAGTTAGAACCTGATTGTTCACAGACAACAGCTGCTTCTGGGACCTTAATAACTCATTTGTTATGCTGCACCTTTATGAGCACAATTAAAAAGTTATGTCAACTTACAATGCAAAGTGTGTCTCAATATTCACCAGCCTTATTTGTCCTTTCAAAATATCCCTGTTACTACAACCATTTTGATGTTACCTCAGGAGATTTTTGATTCACTTCTCATCTTTTTTAGCATTTGCACTTTGGTGGAACCTGAAAGTCTCAGCCAGGATTAGGCCCCACCCCATGAAACACCACATATGCTAATCCTTTTTTAAAGCCAGTTATTACTCCATCTCTGTGGGAGGCAGCCCTTGCCAAGCTTTTTAAGGACAAAGTAAATCCACCACGGAATTCAGAACAGTAACATTGATATTTCTTTTTAACATTATAAGAATTATGTGTTATAATTGTATACTATGCATAAATTCAATATGCATTCAGTCTTCATAAAATAGTTTCTCCTTTTTTGCACTGATTACAGATTTGCTCTATGAACCAACTTTGAACGGGTTCATCTGAGACCAGTGTAAACATCTGTGCTTGCTGAATCTGCCTGCCATCAAGCAGACAGACAATTAAGGTAGGCA
Source organism: Anseranas semipalmata (assembly GCA_013399115.1). Taxonomy (NCBI): domain Eukaryota; kingdom Metazoa; phylum Chordata; class Aves; order Anseriformes; family Anseranatidae; genus Anseranas; species Anseranas semipalmata. The sequence goes on from VXAA01004298.1 coordinate 941,806, forward strand.
ATAATTTATGGAGGACAATACCTGCTCCATTTCTGAGCACAGGTGTAATGTGAATAGAGCACGAACTCCTTTCTGACAGAATAAAAATAGTGACGAGTTACTGTAACTGCAGCTCAGCCCAAGCAGTGAACAGGGCAGCAGTTGTGCAGGAACAAGATGCAGGACTCTGTCACACAGAGAGGCACAGTAAAGAAATCACGGGCACTCTTCACTTTGCATTTCCAAGCACATCCTGTTTACCAAGCAAGATCCTACATTTTGCTTTTCCTGAATTATCTCATTGTTAGTTACATCTCAGGAGAAAATATCAAAACGTCACACTGAGGGATACAAAGCCAACCTGAATTTTTAGTATGAGGATAAATAGCATCATCCACTAAGGAGAAAGCTGAGCAAACAAGAATCACGATCACCAAAGACTACAGTCAGAGCATGCCAATGAACACAGCTGTTGTACCATGGCATAAATATTGCTCGATGTGACCAAAATACTTGTGTAAAGATGTAGATCTGATAATCATAACTCAGACAACATTAAGAAGATGTATTTCAATTTTTTTTTATATTTTTTATTTTTTATTGCACAATAAAAATCCTTCCTGGATGCCAGTATCTTAGTTAGCTTAGCTTCTAATGCAACTCAGAATGTTCTAAGTGAACCTGGATTAGCAGCATCACAAATGTGCTTACAAATAAGAACATCTTTAATATCAGTATAAAAACCTACTCAGTAACTCTTAGGTGTCCCAGAGAAAATCATCTCTTTACTACTGATTGTAAAAGAAAAAAAAGTAGGACACATTTTCAGTAACATCTTCCATGAGCTTGTGCAATTTCTTAGTGTGACGGATTTGGAAAGAAAAAGCATTATGAAGCAGAGTAAGTGTCCATAAACTTCTCTGCTAAACTGGTGTCCTATCACATGGTTTAGTCACGCCTCTTGAAATTCTCCATCTCCCTTCTCCCTCTTAATCTCTATCCCAGAGCCCGAACTAACACTATTAATATCCCTACAAAGCCGTAGAAACAGGGAATATATATTTAGCATTAGAAGGATCCAAAGATAACATACTTAAAAGCTTTGGCATTTTGAGTAAGCAGAGAAAATTGGCTTAGGCTACTTTTAGAGTGCTTTAAAGTTTCTGCACAAGTCACTTATCTTTTAAAGTCAATGGGTATTTAGTAGTTATTATTTGTGTAAAGTGCCTACATTCTGCTCCATGTTGTCCATGCTACAAGGCAATCGTGCCACTCCAGGAGAGCTTGATTTCAACAAATACTCGACTGAGTCAGTGGAATGAATAGAAAAGGAAGAACGATTGCAAATAAATTGTTAAATGATCGAACAGTAATCTTGAGGCAGTTCTACCAACTGCTGGCAAATTTTACATGGCTGGAAAATGCAACAAGATTTATAGTCCTTCATTTAAGAGAATGTGCATAACTCATGTATGGCCTCTGTGACCCTTCCCAAATCCATGCCACTAGTAATGACTACCCTGCAACGTGTGTAATAGTATCACGTATGTGTAAATATAACAAATATATAGGGAACACACGTCAGCTACATCTACTTTCATACTCTTTGATCATGCCCCCAGATCACCCTCTGGGGTATACAATGCAAAAAAGTAGATTTCCATTCTGGTCTTGGTTCTTCCCATCTCTTTCCATCTTTCCATCTTCCCATCTTTCTCACATCTCTCGTATAGCTCTGGATAGTCTCTTGCTGCCTGCCTGGGTTCCCTTGCTGCTCTGTGCTGTTAGTGCCACATTTCACAAATTTGCTCTAATTTGTTAGGATTCCCTTTGATGCTTTGGAGTTTGCAAGCTCCAGCAATAGCCTGGGGAAACACTTAGTAGCATCTGAAAAGATCTCCCTTTTGGGAAGGAGTTTTCAGCTTCAGCAGAGAAGAATCCCTCCTGCTAACAGGTGCTCATGATGGAGCCCAGCAAGCATTCATTTTTTTTTCTGACTGTGAACTGCAATCAAAATGACAATTATGCATTTGCTCATGTCCTTGATAAAAGCTCGTTTAGGCCAGAACATTAGGCTGATTTTTTTTTCCTGCCATCTTCTTTCACGTAGCTTTAAGTTGCACATAAAAACATTTTTTCTTCCAAACAAAATATATGAAATAACCAGGTTTCAGAGCTCCTGGTAAGCATTTGTTGTAACATCAGTTCTCAGAGGGGATCTACTTGTTATCTGGTACATGCAGCGAAGTTTAGAGTCCACACAGGGAGAGGTGATTATTATTCCATACCACATATATCTGCAGTGGTATCTTCTGTAAGGGGAAGCACCAGTACCACTCACAGCAGAAATCTTAAGCCACAGAATGAGGCATCCCTGCCCTCCAACAGCCGGTGACATTCACCCAGCAGCGGGCAACGAGATGGCAGCCCACGTGTACCGACATGTCTGCTGCCTGTGCCTCGCTCGCTGCCCTGCCAGGGACAGCAGCTCCCCCAGCGCGGCGCAGCCCCAGCACGCTTCCCCAGGGCCCTGACAGACGCTGCACGCTCCCTGCTGGGTCTGGCCAGGCGAGACCTTGTCCCTCTGCTTTTCTGAACGTACGCACTGTTACTAGAAAGAGCGTTATTGGGAAGTTTGCTGAGCATTCGGCAGTCCTCACGAGTTTCCACACCTCAGTTGCTGTGGGGTTGTCAGCCTGTTTGCAGCTAAACCTCTCAAGACAAAATTGCAGCTATTCTGTGTCAGAGGACTGAACTCCCCCACTGACTCTCCCGAGCTGCTGCTACCACCTCTTCCTTTCCCCATGCTTCTGAAACACCTACGCCTTCCCTCCCGGGACTCCTTGTCTTTCCACTGCTTCTGGGCTGTCTCTGTTGTCTCTTACTAAGAACCCACACTCACCTCCTCTTCCTTTCTGCCCTCCTGCCGCCCCTCATCTTCTGCTGCCATTTACCACTTCAGAGGAGGAGACACTCAAATGAGTCTCTGGCAGCGCCACATAAAATTTATTTAGCGTAGGCAGAAAAACAAAGTGCATAAAGTACACTGTAAAGATGTGCAGGGTAAAAATCATTCTTAAGGTGCTAAACCATTATTAAAGCAAAGCAGGTATTTCATGCAGCTCCTTTACCATTAGGATCTTACCGTGACAGTAAGTGAAGAGCTCAGAAAACAAACCACTGTAAAACCTTGCTCCAGCTGCATTAATGCTAGACTCAGAATGAAATATATTTAAGAAAGTATGTAAGACAAAAAATCTCAAGTCCTAAGAGCTCATATGCAAGCATCATTCAGCGCTGAGAGTTACATTGTTCGAATCTGCAGGTTCACTGTTCTCACTGCCTCTTTTCCCACACTAGTAAATCGTAAGTAATCGTTAGCAAATTATGGAACCTAATGGCTGGAAAAAAGCACAGAGATAGGAAGTACAGCTGTTTTCCCAGTGAATCCTGTATAACTACACTACCCCTTGAAGACAGCTGAGAACTAACAGCATACAGGCAGTGCCCTCTTTCGGGAACCTCTGCCAGAACACCATGAAAAAGTCCTAAACTCATGCTACTTGCAACAGATCCTCCAAAAAGTTCCAGAATCAGAACATTTCCACCCAGACTCACCAAGCGAGCTCAAAGGCCAAGAAGGGACACTCAAGAAAAAGGCGTGAACATCGCACCCTGCAAGTTACATCCAACAAAAACAAACAGTACAACAGTTCCCCAAGCCTCTGCTCCATCTTCCCCGCTCTAATGGGAGCATCACTGCACTCTGGTTATTCACTATTCATCAGTTAGCGCCCTCACCTGTCCTACATACTCAGAAAGTCATAGTAAATCTTATTTCTAGTTCTCAGTGCTCACCAAAAAAAACTATCGCTTCTTGTTTATGAACTGGCTTGAAACAATGCAGAAGTTTTATCTTCATAAATTTTACCGTGATTTTTACTTGGTTGAAGTGAAGCAATCCACAGGCTGTATTATAATTACTTAGACATAGGGGGTTAAAAACTATGGCTCAGGGTAAAGGCACTGCAGGTGTGCAGTTTAATGAATTCTTAATTGAGTAGTGGGTGAGCATAAAAAGGAAGTTCAGAGGGTGATTACAGGGTTCTTTCAGCAAAGGGAGCAGTGCAAGCACTGAACTCTATAATCAAGAATAAAGGAAAACGAGTTCACCTCTAATTTTCTCTGTACTACAGCCTTTGTTATTCATGCGCAGAATGCAAGATTAGAACTTCTACTCAGGAAAGACTCTCTACCATCAAGTTAACAGACAAGATTAACCTTTTTAGGGATGTCCTTGTCTTAAGGCTAAGAGTGCAAAAAATGAGGAAGTATATAAAAACTAACTTGTACATGGAAAATATATTGCCTCCATTCCTGCTGTGCAAATCAGTCAAGATTTCTCTCTGGCTTCTGCCTGTTCTCTGCTACTGAATAGACTGCACATGATAACTCTGAAGACAGAAAAATGGGAGACACTTGTGGAAGGGAAAAGAAAACTACTTGGATTTACTACACGCTATCCTCTATTCTCTTCCTCCTCTCTCCAAGAAACAAGCAACCCCAAAACCTCTTCTTTGCTCAGGGAAGGCCATCTACAAGACTTGCAGCAGCGCCCCTGATTAGGTAGGCATGAAAGCCTACCTGCATGAAAGCACTACCACAGGAGGACAGTGGGAAAGCTGAGAAGAACGCTAAGGAGATTTGGTATGTTCTAAGCATTTTATAAATGCTGAGGAGAATTTATATAGCGCAGCCATCCACAACTGTGGACAGCTGAGATCTCCTGGACATCCACTTTGCCACCACACGCAAATATGACGTGATCGGAGCGGCTTCAGCCTTCAGCAGGGCAGAGGCAGTGACGGGTGACCCACCTCAGTACCGCCTAGCACAACTCCAGACTTCAGTCACCTGGGCCATCAGATTTTTAATTCCTTTTTTTTTTTTTTTTCCCCTGAGAAATGAGAGAAGCAAAATCTGGCATCTTTCCAAGAAGCTCTATGCAGGTAAAGTGTTATCTGAAAATTCTTTTTTTTTTTCTTCAAATTTAATATTTTTAACTATGAAATCCAGGAGAAAGCACAAACTACTTCAACCTCTGGGGGGAAAAAGAAATTTTTTATCTACAAAGACTTCTTCACTATATACTCCATTTTATGAGAAAACTCTTATATTCGCATTGCTACAGCAAGCTCTTATAACCATTTTGTATATTACACCTGCTTTTCTGTCTAAGCATTTTTCAAATTGTTTTACACCAGTCAGCTAGCTACCTTTCCAAAAAAACACAGCAGATGTGAATTCACCCAGCTGGTTGCAAAGTTATTGATATTTGTCTCAGTGTTGTGGTCTCGGCCTCAACACCAGTTTCTGACTCAGGGAGGTGACAGAGGGAAGAGGGATGACAAGATTAATAACCACTGAGGCCCTCTGGAACCATTACCATCCTCTATTCCAATTTCCCTTATAACTTACATTACAGAATATCACCCATTACTTCCTACATCAGGCTCATAATGCTTAATTCAAATATCATTTCAAGAATCCAGTGCATTCATCTCCAAGAATCAGGAAATATAGCTGTTTAATGATATGAAGCCTGATCTAGAGCTCACTTATGTCAAATGCAAGTCTTTCAGCAGACTAATGGTCTTTGCTTAAGGGCCATCAGCTCCAATAAATCAGGAGGCAATTTTAGCTCTCAGCAGAGAGATCTTGAGAAGTTCATGTAAACACATTCACCAAGCTCCCTTTGGCCAACCCTAAAAACTGGCAGCAGGGATGACCATGCCGTCAGCACTTTCTAGGTGAGTAACTTCTCAGCAGCTGGGTAACATGCAGGCAAGAAAACATGCCCACAGCTCAGTGGCGCAAAGCATGTGACACTTAACCACATGGTGCCACCAAGACGTTGACACTTGCTTAATGCCACGGAAGATCCAGGCAGTGTAGGTACTGCTCCCTGGTCCAAACTGCCATAACACACCTGTCACTCTCCCCTTGGGGCTAGGCAGAGCACCTTGGCCAAGTACTGTAATTGAGCTGCTTTATATTACTTTATTGCACACAACACACCCATGCAAATAAGGAATTTGACTAACATAAGCAAGAAGTATTATGCTGTAGTCATCAAACCACATGTGCTACCTGGAAGTTGACAGATGCATTTAGGAAGAGAAGGAATGCTTCTTTCTAGTGACTGAAGCCTGCCAGCTGCCAGCTGACCTTGCATTATCCAAATGCCAAGTCTCTTATAGCTGCTACTTCTCCTTTGTCCTGTGCTACAGCATACAACTACACCAATACTCCACTTACTTGCACAAACCTGCAAGTTCATCTATCTACATCCAAATGGTAAACACCTAAAGAAAGGTTTTACTCTAATGTTGGAGAAGAACATGATGCAGGAGTCCTTTCCAGGTTACCTACAAGCAAACAAGCATGTTTGTCCAAGAGGTGCACGTTTACATCAGTACTTTACCAGCTTCTGAAATTACTTCCAGTTTGTGCATATCATTACATTTTCCTTAATTGAAGGTCTGGTTCTTTAATCTATTATCTATCATCATTAGTGATTATTTTGCTCACGAAGTCAAAAATAATTTGCTGATGTTAAAATCTACAAGCCATGGCATTAAATGGAAATGTGAAGCTGTGTAGTCAAAAACTCTCTGAAGAGTAAGAAACCTTCATTCAAAGAGGATCTTTACACCTGTATCAGGATTGTGTTTTGTAAACTGTACAGACCAACGGAAGCTCATGAAATCATCACTATGAAAAAACACTAATGATTTGATAAACAGCTTTCTGAGGAAGTATTTACTTTATTATATATTTAAGTGTTCTACCCAAAATGCTCTTACAAACTCAGGTAGTTCCACCTAGTTTGGGACCGAGCAAATGCCCCTACTCCTCAAACTACTTGATACTTTGTAATTGTCTCAACACCAGCTCTGGCCAGTGAATTCTGATGTCCTGGGAATGTTGCTTCAACCACCCATCCAAATGACCAGCAGAGGAACGTGAATCTTGCTTCTTCATTTTCTTCATTCAATCTCTGAAGCTTTATTAAACAAGATCTACAACAACAGTGCCGTGCAGTCTCTTTAAAGCATGAGCCTGTATTTCACTGAGATCAAGAAGAAGATTACAACAAAGAGGCTCAGTGTTTTTTGTTTCTCTCGCTTCTAATTAATAGATTATAAACTTGGGGCTCATAGAGTTCTGGTCTGAAAGAAAAAAAAATAGATCTGCTTTCTACAGTTTATGGAACGCTGCTAAAATTCATCCTGCCCTTCCTTCTAGCTAAGTAAATACCTTCAACCTGTGTACCTCCAAAGCCAATACTTTGCCAATTTTTCAAATTGCTAATGCACTATGTTGATTCCAAAATGCATTGTTGGCATTTCCTAAAAAATATGTTCAGCTGGAAATCTGTAACATTTAAAAACTTTAAATGAGATACAGTCAGAGGAAAAGAGAGTGTGAAATAACAAGTGGTAGTATTTTGAAGTGATAAATAGCCTAAGGGCAAGGAAGGTTTAAGAATAAAGGACAACTTGCTGTGAAAATAACTGCAGGTAACAGGCCAAGGTTTTAGATTGACCAGCTGGTTTCCATCCCCATTAGAGATCTGGGATCCACATTGCTGACTAAAAGAAACAAGCTGCCATAATGCGACCTGTTATTACACTTATTACACAGAACCAAGCAAGCAACAAAGCAGGTAGATGCACCATTAAACATAAGCCACTATTTAACAAAAGACAGCCACACAAATGTTTAACCAAAACAATACTGAAGTGAAACCTAGACATTAGTCTAACTACAAAGTATGCTGTCAAAACCAATTAAACCATTCGGATTAATAGAATAAAATTATTCATTTACTGAATTTGCAAGAAGGAACCTGTAGAAACTGCAGTGTAATTATGAATCCTGATTTTAAGAAAATCACCAGATTTAATCTTTAACATGCTATCAGCTAGATATTTCAAAAATGAGTTACTACCTAAAGAATAAATCACAATTTTGAAGTCAAATATGGCTTACACGCTCTCATCACAGACTGGTGAGTGAGCCTTCCTTTCCGCGCGCAGGAAAACACAGCCTGCAGTAAATCCACCCTGAGTAGCAGAAGCATTTGATATATGTCTGTTATGGATACAAATATGCCTCGTACTGTACCTCAAAATACATGTTAATGCTTCTCTTTTACTAGACCGTATTTAGGGCTTTCTAAACTCGCTCAGGCACTTCTTGCCTGGCAGCTGTCTCAGATCCACGTACAAGGACATGAGCAAGTATCTATACCTGCCAGTACAGACCAAGAAGGACTTGGCTCCCCAGCCAGCAGAGGCACACACCACAGGGTGGGGCAGGCAGGGGCTGGTGGTCTCCACCCTTCCCGGTGCTCCAGGAGCCAGTTCTGTCACACAGGTCATGGGCACTGGCTGCCACCCCAGGCTCAGCAGACACGCCAGGGGCTGGGGGAAGGCACGGAAAAGCTGGTGCTGGCAGTTCCTTGGTGCCGTGAGCGCCTTGGCATGGAGAAGCCCATTGGGAGGTACCGGAATCTGACCTGAGCCAGAGTGAGTAAATGAGGTCGCCCTTAGCAAGTGTCAGCTTGGAAAAAGCTACCTGAGCTTTAGGATTAAGAAACTAACAGATGTTGAGCATTTTGTAAAGCCTGGAGGCTTATACGCTTGCTGCCACTTCAGCATATCTGAGAGCAGAAATCATGTGATTGCTTCTGAACATGCTTGCATAACTTTGTCTCAGTCAAATATCATGAAATGACATTACGTCTCCAGTTTATGGAATGTTTCAGCCAAAATCCTATTAAAATAACTAACTGGAAAAGAACTAGCAATAGCCAGCCACCCAATATCCATCCATCAGAAGAAACAAAGAAAAACCCACAAAATCAATCACCTTATGAATACACACCAGCACAATCTCTACAAAAAGACAAATTATATTTATATTTAGGAACAGAGTTGTAAATTAAATAGTTCTCTCCAGCAAGATGAAATTTTCAAGAATAATTTATTTTAAAATTCCTCTAGATGTAGCACAATTAAGAAATAAAAATCTTAAGCAGTATTTAAGATATCTTTTCTTATACATGCTATCTTTTTCTCTGGGTCAGGTGTTGTAACTTGATGCCAAGAAAAAAAAATCTACAAAGCACATTAGGTTTTAAACAGCCTCTTTTCATTTTTGTCCTAGGATATTTTATTGCATGTCACCTTCCTTCTTGCATGTATCATTGCCCATTTCCTTAGGTCATATCCACGGAGCTTCTACGTGTCAAAACCCGACAGAGCACTAATTGTAAGTTCAAAAGTACAAATGAACACCCTTACATGTAATTTAAGGATAATATTAGTAAAGTTATATCATATACTCTGGTACTGGAAGACAGACACAATAAAGGTGTTTTTAATTCAGCTTATCTAACTATGTATAGACATGTCTAAATAGAAAGAGATCTACAAATTTCTGTCCTTCCATCCTTACAGTGTACAGAAAAAAAGCTTCTTAAAGTAAACGTGAATAAATGTCCTTTAACATCTTTGAATTATGGCAAACCTTGAAAAACTGTTGTGTACCACTGAGATTCTCATGGCTATTTTTGTGTTCAAAAGAGATGATCTGTGGGAGTACTACTACTCCACGGGCCAATGCAACAATAACTACATTTACCTTACATGCCCACATTTACCTGAAGTCATTCAAATGGGTAAATCTATTAAAAAAAAAACTGCTGATTTTTTTCCTATTAACTCTACTTTGTAAAAAGGCTACTTTACATATAGTTTTGTGCAGTAACAAAACAATTTTTTCATTTATTTTATTCAGGCATGTTAATTACTTTTAGCCTTACACAGTGCTGTCACTTAAAATTTCATATCACTTGAGTAGATATCTATTTTTTCAGCATCATATTCACATGAGAAAAATTGACAAAACCCACAAAAAATTTTAGAATGATAAAGGTTGTCAGGGTAACAAATTACGCACACAGGCAAAAGGGTAAAATATAATTATGCAGATGGCAAAATAAAAGAAGGTAATTTACAACTGATGCAGAAAATTACTGGCACAATAAGCATATCCCATAAATCAGTTAGTTAACAACCTAATTTATAACTTTGTGAAAATCAGCAAATATAAAATAGAGACCTAGAAAGGAATTTAAGTGCCTTGTGTCTTTTCTTTCAGTAATGCACCTACTAAGGGCAACATTAATAGATCAGCAGCACATTAAATAATTGATGCCACGTTATTACCCTCCTCCCCTCTGCACTAATGAGCAATTACTTCTTGTGATGACTGACTCTTTTCAACAGGGAAAATAGTAAAGATTTTGCATTAGAAAAATGGCAGAAGCTCACAGATCTGAGATTATCAAGTGGAAAACCCATTTGTTCTCACACACAACAACAGACACTACACAGGCCCGAATGAGAGAGGCACTTCAGGTGCGTTCCTATGAGTCCGCTGGGAAGCACGACAGGAACCGAGACCTGTCTTCTCCCCAGAGACCAGCAGGTAATTCTGGGTAGCCTCCACCACCCCACTTTTTTTTTTTTAATAATGAGCTCCTTCAGGAATAAAACCCCCCCAAACTGGGTAGCTCTGAAGGAACAAGCAAGGACAGTGAGGTTTCTGGGCCCCTGACTCTCCCATTACTAGGCAGAACATAAAAATTAAACTTCTCTACAAGTCCCATTGACTTAATGAGGACTCAGGCAGAGGTCTAAAAGGTTTTCTGTAGCAAGGGGAAAAGCAAAGGGGAGAAGCAAGGGATGATTTTTGTGAGTAAGACAGGCACCTGGTGCGACATTCTGTGTTTTTGGAAGAGTACAAGTACTAAACTAAAGAACAAGAACAACATAGCACCTGTCAAAGAGACAACATGGTGGCAAGGTGTTCAGGAAAGATTTTAAAATTTCGAGAAAATATGTGATTGTCTGTGTGGCACAGTAAGAATACAAACCAGAAGACTGGTACAGCGCATCAGTAGCTTGCTTAGGCAACACCTATCACCACGTTGCAACAGCTAGGGACTTCAGCAAGCACCAGTGTGACTAGCCTGGTAATGCTGATGCACTTGCTCTACACAGAGAAGCAGCAGCTTCAAGACTCTGTATTAAGAAGCAGGCTTCACTTCAGAAACAGTCCTGGCAGAAATGAGTAATAGGTAACTGCAAGGTCATCTCATTTGTGACATTAAGTCATTAGACTGATTACGTGTCCATCTGCTCTGCTTTGCAAATTGGCCTTCTGTGTTCATTAGCGATCATAAACCTGGATATATCATGACACAGGCTAGGAAATACATGTACAAACAGTCACGAGCACAGACCTGAGAGCATTACAGCAACTCAGCAACATGACTTTGCTAATGACTTTGAATCGTACAATTAGCCTACTGGAAGTAAGCACCTTTACAGCAAATGGATTATAAGCTCTACATCAAGAAAAACTATTTTTCACTGTAATATGCACAAAACCAAAGTGACTTTAATCTACCAGAACAGAGAGGGCTGCCAGTGAAGAGAGAGCTCAGCACAGTGACTAGCACCACCACCGCCCCGTCTACTTAGCACTTGCCCAGCGCATTTCCTTGAAGACGGAGACACAGTCAGCTGGCTCTGCTTCTCCTTCCTTCACCAGCTCTTAACTGTTCTCTTCGCTGTACAGCAAAACATAGCAATTCAAAGGCATTGCAAAAGATGCTCCTACCCTGCATTTAACAGGAGCTTCTGTGCTGCACAGCCTACTCTCGCACCCCAAACCATGTTATGCTGAGCTCCAGCCAGTTCCACCTTTCTTCAGACACGTGCAAACATGCTGTGCTATGCTGGCATCAGGTCAGCAAGCCAGACCTGCTCCTGATGCCATTACAGAGATGAATACGGTGCAGGCATTTAAGACTAGAATAAATAAAACGTTCAAGAATCTAGAACTCTTCTGGCATGTTGAGAAAAGACAACCCGCCCCCCCACTGTTTTATCATTTGTAGGTTATGATAGCTAATGGATGAATTATTTACAGAGTGAGCACTTGTACTGTAACAGTATTTTTGCTAGCTATGTATTCATGTCAAGGGAGGCAAAAATAGTATATAAAATGTATCCCTAATGGATACATTGCTATTCATACCTTCTACATTTTTCTCATTCTACCCTAAGGCTATCATTATATATGGTAAGGAAGGAAATTAAAATGATTCCTGTTGCCTCTCTTCTTTATTAATCTTTAATGATTTTTAATTCACACACTTTAATCTATCCTTTCATGAAAAGGATAAAGCAGTAATTCTGATAATACCTTTTGCCTTTCTTTTTTTTTTTTTTTTCCAGCTATACCTTTATATAACAAAGTTTCCAAAAACCATGTAGGAATTTTGTTTCTGGTACATGCTTCCCTATTCTATCAGTATGTGAAGAAGCAGCTAAGGGCTTGAACCTGCACCCATCACCAGCACAAGGAGTGATTCAACAGAGCACGTATGCACATGTTTCTCTTTAAGCATATAATTAAGTTCACTCTTGTTCAACAAAGCATTTAAGCAAAAGCTGTTTACTGTAAACTGTGTGCACTTCCATGAGTAATCTTTTTTTTATTAAGAGATTGATAAAGGTAGAAATGAGACTAATTAAGGCAGAAAATACACTGCCTAATGGTGGCTTACGGGGAGAGCCCACGATGGAGTGCTTGAGGAGCTTCTCTTTGCAACAAGCCAAGAGAACAGGGGAGGCCAACACTAAGGTGCAAGTCCATCATCTGCAGCTGGCCTGAGAAGGGGGAGAAGAACGTGGGAGCTAAACCCAGGCTGAATTAACCCTTCCGACCCAGACATCGCTGCCTGCTGAGGTCACTGCTGAGCACCAGAAGCGAAGCCTTCCACACACGCTCTCTAGACACGTGCTGTCACAGTCCTTACAACCAAACACCTGAAATCCCCCAACCCTAGACACCCAGGCCTGTCACTGCCATCCCTTCACGCACCAGTCTTTGGGGTCAGCACAAGCATCTGCCTTGGTTACCTCAGATCCACACACAAAGCAAACAAACAACTGAAAAAATAAAACACTCCCCACCATCTCAGCTTAGGTACTTTTGAACAATTTACCAGTCTACACAGATGGCCCTGAAATCTTCCTAGGTATTTCTAGCACCTCACTTGCACCGGTCTTCCTAGAAGCACTTGGCACAACACAATTTTCCAGTCTTTTGGATTTTGGGGGGGGTATTTCACAAATTTTGTATCAAGGCAAAATTGTGGGAAGATCCTTTTCCAGCCACAACCAAGCAACCTGCCCTTTGTCTGGATACAGGAGCCATGAAGTATGAGGGCTCGTCTTTCCGAGTCCAAGCCTGAGCGGGCAGGGGAAGGACACTTCACCTTCCTACTGAGGAGGAGGAAGTACTGGCGTAACAGAGGCTGTTTTCCCCAGGCAGATTAACTGCCTCCAGCAAAGCACTGTCAGGACATTTATTAGCAAAAATGTAGATGTTCTGATTCATCCATCTTTCCCACTGGAACTGTTCCATTATGTTTAAACACCGACTTATTTGTTCATACCCTTATCTGCAGAGACAGAGAGAAACAGCCCGGAGGCTGGGGCTGTTTTCTGAAACAGAGGCAGGCAGGTTCAAGTCCCCACTCCGAGAAACAGCAGGATTTTGACCGCTGCTGTCTTACCTCCCCACGGGCCACCCTGCACAACGGACTGCTGGCTGTTCTGCTGTTGTGTAGGGTCACTCTCTCTGAACAGAAAGGCTATGAAAACTTTCAAGTTCGATTAACTAGCTTTCATTTCACTTATCTTGAATGAAAAAAAAAAAAAAAAAAACACCATTAAAAAACCCTGACCCATTTATTTCATACATAAAAGAAGCCTTTGTAGCAGGTGTAATATTCCTAAGAGGTGGTTAATGAGAAATGCACATCAGAGCTTAATTGGAAAGAGTCTTTGATGTTGGTTAGCTTACCTGTTGTGACACTAAAGAAAAAGATCACAAGGGAGAGAGAGAGCATACCTGGCATCTCTACTGGTTGAACCATGGCCTCCTGGGCTGTTACACTTCAGTTCCTGCTGTAGCTGTCTGAAGACCACACACAACCCCACACCAGGACACCCACAACCCAAGGAGTCAGATTCCCCCAGCATTGCCCACAAAGGACCCATCTCTAGCGGACTGCAGGGAGCTTCAATTTCAGTAGGTTTACTTCAGCACAAACCCTGTCAGGTCATGCAGTCCTTAAGATAAGCTAAACGACATTTACAGCTGAGGTGGGAAAAAATACATAAAAAAAACTGGCATCTGAAAAAAACAGAGGAGGTTCTTATTTTTTCCAGCAAACTGAACTCAGCTGAACCAAGCATATGTAAATAAATTTCTAACAAATATAACGTATTCACAAGAGTTGCTTTGATTAGACAGTCTTTAAAAATGCACAGTGGCAGAGAGGGGTGTGTATGTGAATGCCATTTGATTAGGGTAAGCACAGCACTAGTGTGCAAGAACGCCGCAGTTAAGCAGAGATCCAAGGGAAGCTCCTTTTCCTCTGCAAAAAGCAGAGGGAACTTCTCTTGCCGTGGGCTCTCCAACTTGCTTAAACGTTACTTCCCCCCTCACATCTTTCAATTGCTTGACTGGCACAGTGAGAGTTCTCCCTCCCATTTCGACTTATTGTAGCCACAGGAATGGAGGCAACTATAAATTCCTCTGTCTTTGTGCACAGAGCTGTAACCACAGCAGGAACCTCATCTCCACAATAAAACCTTTCCAAACTCAAAATATAAAATGGCCACAAAATTCACATGTAACATGCATGAGAGAAAGAGATAAATGACTAAAAATTGTTAACAGACAAGAAACAGTACATCCTCTTTTTGTTTTTATATATTCACTGTATACCCATTTGAAGAGGTTATAGAAAAACCTCCAAAACACAGCTTCACATTACTTTATTGGAACAACTATTTCTCAAATGCAAAAGCATCTGAAAGGCTAAAAGGGTTTTCTTGTTACTGGTTTGAAAGTGATTTTCATACTCAAGTACATTACTACTGTTTAACAAGGGAACAAATGCACTTCGCTGAGTGAATATCTAATTCCTTGTGTGACAGCAAGTAAAAATGAAGCAAGCTGGCAGCCCCCAGGAGACCTGCTAGGCCTGCCATGCTCCGAGAGAGTTCCTGAATGCTCCCTGTAAATCACCAACATTTGTGCCATGCCTTAATGCGCTGTGCAAAATGATTGAAATGTGTGCATTATACCTGTTTGTACTTGAACTTGGCTTAAATTTAGCTTGGTTTGGGGGGTTTGTACTTGCTAAAAACATGAGCAGAATTTGTTTGAACCTTATTAACACCCACAAGAGAGCTGAGATTTAAGTTTAAAAATAACAACAAAGGGGTGGGGGGAAGGAGGCAAGGGGGAGGAAGGAAAGAAAGAACAGGACAAAAAGAAATGAGCTTCATACTCCAGGGCATGATGAAAAACTTGCCATTGAAGTGCCATTGTTCGCAACACCCACAACTCCCTTGCCAAAACTCGATTTAGGAGCTGTATGCAGAACCACCTCTCTAACATCATACTGGGGCATCTTGGACAGTGCTGTCCAACAAGAAGTGCTTGTAAATTGTGCATTTTGATTTTTCATTGAAATGGGAATGTGCTTTCATCTGTTTTCCAATGCATTCAAATGACTGTTGCACAGAGGTCTCGTTCCTGTGGTGCAACATAAGAAACAGCAGTTCGAAATAGAGACTAGCAGAGATTAAAAACTCCCTTTATCTACAGAGTTTCCAGCAGTTTTGCAAGCTTTCAGCACAGTTCAAACCCAGCCTAGACACTAGTTCTCTGAAGAAGCAGGGAATGCCTATACTGGCTTAAACTTTGATCCTCCTGCTGAATTTGCTAACAAGAGCTGACTACTGCCTGACTGCTTTATAGATATTTGTGAACTCCAACGGTTTGTCCAGTGGAAGCAAGAGAGTTTTCCAAATGCACCTGGCTGGTGGAAGCCAAGGCACCACTGGGAAAGAATGATGCTTTTACACTAAGAGCCTCACAAGAAATAGGGGTTTAACGATTTTCCAGGCTTGGCCAGACCCAAGCCTAAAATCACATCCCTAGCAGTACCCAATACCAGATGCTTTCAGAGACTGTACTGGTACAGGGATAAGGGATAACTCGCTCTCCACACTGGCTATAGATGACATTTGTTTAAGACTCAAAGTCTGAAATTTTAATGCTCCTTTCATGAAAACTGATAACTTTTTGATGCAGGTTATCCGCTGTTTTAGAAGAACATAGAGGTGCAAAGCGAAACACTCCAGGAAAGACCAGGATCAAGCTTACAAAGATAACACCGTGTTGATCCTCTAATACAGTTGATTTATAACACAGTCTTGCAGACACAGTTCTGCCATCCTGATTTTCATGAAACTCCACTTCGTCCTTTACACAGGTTAAACTAATGAACACCAAGTTTAATTTTGTTTAATAATTCTATATAATTTAAATCCTGCCCTGGAAGTAGAAATCTTAGCTTCTTCTGGGTGCTCTTCACGGTAGTATATAAGATAACCATGCAACATAAATTCTGCAGAAAGTACTCCTTAATGCCGCTACTCTTCACCAGCTTCAATACAAAGTCATCTGGCTTAATTTTTAGCTGTTTGACCTGAAGGTTGTTTAATTTGACCTACCTGACTTTGCACTGAAGCAGAAAGAGCACTGCATGGTCCAGTCCGCTACGATGAGAAGACACGGCTTTCAGCATATGGAAAATAAGAAGCTGATGAGGAAATGAGGGAAAGGAAAGCAGTACCTTAAGCAATGCAACTTCTCCCAAACTGCATAAATGCATACTGTACTCGAGTTTTCTATTCTAACTGCTCCTCAAACTTTATTCTACATTCACAGCAGCCATCTCAAAACCTGAGGCACCGAGAATCACTCCCCCTACTTTCCCCAGAGTACCTATCATAAAAAACTTTGTATTTTTAAAACAAATGTGGCCCTGGTTTATGCCACAACTACAAGTGTACAGAAGGTGAGACTGGTTTAGCAAAAGGCTTATGAGAAACCTGGGTTAAATGACTGAACTCACCTTTGTGGAGGAACTCGGCAGGAAATGCCAGGCAAGGAGGTGATTTTCTTGTGCAGCACCCAGCTGGCTCAGTGCTCACATACATCTCTTCTTGACCCTCCTCGCTCCATATCCACCTTTCCCATTCTGTAATAAACAAGAAAAACACTTTATTTCAAAACTAAGTGACAGCCTTATTTAACACACTTCCTTCCTTCCTCCGTTACCTGATCAGTGCGTTATACACTTAGTAAATCAGGGATTCTGTGGCCACTGTGGAAACTGTTACAACCTTAAACACCATCTTAGGGTAAGAGACCCTCCTATGAGACCCTCCTAAGAGACCCTCCTCCTAAATAGGAGGATTCACCTCCTATTTAACTGCTCCCTCCCACCTGCCTAAAAAAGGGAAAATGTCATTCATACAAATAGCTTTAGATGCAACATTATCCAGATTTTTATGTTCTTGCCTTCACAACATCAAAGGTGAATCTTCTAATGTACATGGTTTTGGATTGTGTCCACTTACAACGATACACATAAAATACTCATCGTTAGGATGTTGCTATTAACAGAAAACTCAGCTCCAAACTTCCACAGATTATAATTTAAAACAATGTAGTATTTTGTGAAGCACTATTAAAACTCACCACATTCCACAGCTCTATAATCATGATCTGATCATACAGAAATACAGAAACATTATTGACATATGACTGAAATCCAGTATTTTAAATACTCAGTTTGCAACAGCTTTTTACTGTTGTCTAGCAAAGTTAGCATTTCTTTTTAAAAAGTAAAGTTCCAGCTTATTTTTGCAATTCGCCCAATACATTTGAAATTAGAAACCACTCACTGGCTGAACAGCAGAATCAAAAGGTGAGTGCAAAGCCCAAGGCTAGTGCCACATCACATATTCTGAACTGATTTTGAAAAGAGAGTCCTGCAGCTGCAGTGAGACACTGCAGGAGCTCCTGGCATACCAAAGCTGGTGCAGGAGTGACATGGAAGAGGGCTTAGAGAGAGGCAGTGGGCAGAAATCATCTAGAAGAGCCAGCTGCACCAACAAGTATGGAATTAGTTTTTGGATCAGTAATTACATGATGCAAATTTTCGCTTTTAAGACCATTTTAGTTGCAAAGCCAGGAAGGCCTTAGCACCGCTACACCTTTCATCTGATAATTAAGGTCATTCTACTCCTGGACCTCATCTTCACTGCATGTTTTGAGTGGCATATTAACAGAGCTAAGTGAAGCATACTGATGAGATTATTAGTGAACTAGCAATATTGTCCAGGGGCAGTATGGGATCCAGGCAAAGACTCCCTATAATTAGAGGATTAGAAACAGCCAAGACAACACATGGATCATCCCAAAGCTATTTGTTTTGGTGTCTGACAGACTGTCGAGACACCAAAGCAGCTTCCCCATCACAGCAGTTTCCTGGTTCCACAGAATCAGATATGTAGTAACACTTGATTATTGGCAGAGGCACCTGAAATACGTGGATTTCTCTGCTGCAACCTTATCCTATCACATAAAGCTTCCAAGTGAATCCTTCCACTGCAACGTATCTCCCCAAGGCCATAGAAATAATTCTTGACGGGAAACCAAGTAAAATAAACTAAAGCACTGATGAGCAGTTCAGTGAGCTAAGCATGAATATCACAGATCAACTTAAAATACAGTTGTGGTTCCTACTGGAAAGAAATACAGCTGTAATTGAAAAGACTTCTTCAAAGACTTCGCCAAAGTTTATTGCAATTCACTGTCCTGAGAGAGTTAACTCTGTATGGGTGACTGGATTATATTAAATACAAAACACTCAAGCCTACACACCGTGGCAACCACATTTTCATTTCACAACATAGATTTGAATGACTATTACCTGCAGACTAAAACTTTCAGTGGAGATTTGATTGATTCACACACACCTTTCCTGAGAATCTCTGTACTCAATATGCAGGGACTTTATTGTAAGTATCATTTTGGAGAGTGTTACCAATTCCATAGCATTGATTTGCAAGTTGCTACAGTGATCAAGTCAAACCCAAACCTCTGAAACACCCTGAGCCTTTTTACATACCCTTGTTTTCCTCTGCAAAGGGGGAAAAAAAAAAGAGGTGATGTTTGTATCGCATCCATCACAAAATGAAAGCTATGGGCTTTGCCACAGATTTAAAGGGCAGGGGTGCAACAGCTGCCACCCTTCATTCACAGCGGCAGACCTCCAAGTGGCTGGGTTACACCACAGCCTGATGGGCACGGCGTGGCTCTAACGAAGGGTTGGCTGAAGGCCTTAGCAAGCAGCTCCCTGCATCCCACCTTGCTGTGGGACGAGGCGGCACTCAAGAACAGCACACAGGGACCTGCTGCCAGGGCTGGAAAGGCTTACTAATGAAGATGGCATTATAACATGCCACAAGTGAAACTGAAAGAAATGACAAGTGGGTATCCAAAAACTTGAGATGATTTTTTCCTAGCTGTAATGAAACATACTTAACTTCATTTCAACTTCCATTAAAGAAAGAATACCACATGGCCTGAGGAAAAAGAGGAAGGAGTCTCAACAGTTTAATAGAAGGGCAATGTTTTATGAGGAAAAACCAGCCACCATACTTCCAAGACAGTATCAGTCCATTTAGACTTGCCTGCTCAGCAAAGAGTTATCTAGCAGCCTAGACATTTGTCTGAGGCAGTAATTTGCCTGCCTATTCCAGGAGGCCTGCAGGAGTTCTTAAAGCTTTTTATGGACATCTTAGATCTTTTCTGCCCTTGAGAATATATTTATCACTTTTCCTACCCTGCTCTTCAACTGCAACCTCAAATTTGCACAGGTCTGTAAATAAGTACTCTGAAAGTCTACCTGAATAATGCTGACCATTTCCAAACCAACCTTCCCTTTCCATCTGGAAACAGCCAAGGGGAAAGAGACATTTGTGCAGACTTTTTAGGGAAAGGTCTTAATCCAAAGTACAGGTAGCTCAAGGATAACTGCGGGAGACTTTGGAACAGGGGAGTCATTTGTTCTTCACAGACAATTATTGGCCATGAATCATTTACAAGGAGGATAATGAGACACTGGAGAGACTGCTACTGAATTAAAAATGATGGTCCTGATCTTTATCCCTTTCCCCTTAACAAAATTGCATGGGATTTTCCCATGCAAGAGAAACCCCTGCTGGTAATTGAGTTTTTAAACTTTTGGAGGTAAGACTAAAACATGGAGAACTAACACATAGCTGGGGTGGGTGGGAGGAAAAGGCAAGAGAAAAGCAAGCCTGTACCAAGATTGCGTTATTTCATTTGGTTGCAAATACAAAATTGATTGCTAAGTGAAAAATGCATTTTCAGAAAAATATTAGTTTTGCTAATAACAACCAAAATAAGTTGTTTCAGGTAGAGTGAATCAAACCTAATTTTTCCTACTTGTTGGGATGACAAGAAGTAATTTTGCTTTGAGTCAGTTCAACAGTGAACTGCTGTTTCTCACGAGCTGCAGGATGGAACGGCCACATTCTTCTGTCTCACCTACAAGATGAGCTCCTGAGCAAACTTCAGCACTTTTTTTCTCTCTCTCCTTCCCTACCCTCACAGTAAGTATTCTCATGGTCAAGATGTTCCTAAATTTGAACAAAAAGTTTACACCATGTTATTCCCCCCCTCTTGCTGAGCCATCAGCCTGTATCGCAGAAGATGGGATGTGCTGGAAAGCAGCAATCGAGCTCACCCGTATTGCTGCTACCAGAGGCGGTCGCTGGGCTGAAGTAGCTCTAATTTAGCTGTAAGCAACACCCATGAAGTCAATACTTGAACTTTTCCAAAACCAATCCTTTTAACTATTTGATAAGATTTAGGAAGAAGAAAAAAAGGCCGAAATATTCATGTTTTCCACAGATTAGAAATTTTATCTTTTGTTCAGCTCCGCACTTCACTAACAATGGCATGAATTACGAAACAGGGCATGGTTATCATCTCCATCCAAAGCAATCAGTACATACTTGACCCAATATATTAGTCTGCTACTTGCAATCTTGTTAGTCTTACTTGTTGCAATCCAGCATCTTCTAAAGTACTTATCTGTAAATTTATACTGAACGGTAAGAAAAAAAAAACTAATTATTTCCACCACTTTTCCATAAATTTTGAGAGAGAGGCAGATCTTTTCAATCTATTGTCAGGAAGGCAAGTTTAACAATAAAAATTCTTTCTTAAGAGCTGCAGTTTGCCATACTTTTTGTTGTTCAGCTTTGCAGGCATCTTGTTTGGGGGCCAGGATGCCAACAAATACCCACATGCTTTAGCCCCCACCCCCAAATGCCTTATCGCCAGTAAGTGACCATTTACTGGGCTCAGCACAGAGGTCATGAAAACTAATGAAGCCCCTCTCACCAGCAACACATCAGGCTTTTACTGCATGTCTGCCTATGTAATAAATGAGATTCTTACTATACAAAGTAAAAATAGACACTAAAAAACAAAAAACATTCCACCTAAAAGGGGGGGGGGGGGGCAATATTTTTTTGCCCCAAAATATATTGTGCTTTCAATCATTCGCTTTCATAGAGACAGCAGTAAGTAAGGCTACTACATAGATGCTCTGATGTGTAGCTCGAAGCAAGCACGCAGATGAGTAAGGAGTGGTTTTGAGCTAGGGAATGAAGTCAGCATACAGTGGATAACTCAGCGGATTTTGACTGACAGTAATTATGACAACATGCAACCCAAACCATAAAATCTTCATTCTTTCCTCTATAATAACTTTAAAAGAGCTTCATGGGTATTTTTCCCAGATTTAATAAAACTCCTACTATGCTGAAATATAGTATGTGTGCAACAAGTTCTAGCCCAATGCGATTTTTTATAGCAGGTTGTTAAAGCCCAGGAAATATGGGTTTATTGCAGAAATGCTGACACAATCATAAATGTAACAGAGAGAAGAACAGCACTGCTGTAATTTCTGATACAATCCTATCAATATGGCTAGTGGTTAAAGGTTGCAGCAAGAATTTTACTTTTTATTTTCATTCACCGTTTCTAGGCAAATTTTTCTTAGACTTCTGACGGGTTTCATGTCACTTACCTAGTTTTGTTAAATGGACCTGTGAAACACCTCTTTGCTGCTGGTGTGCTATTAACAGTAGGCGACAAAATAGCAAGCATCCCGTGCTACAGTCAACTAATGCAGAAGCTAAAATCCTTGGATAACAGTCATTCCAGGGATAGCCTTGCACACATGCTGAGAATAAATTAAAAAGTGAATTTATTAGAACTTGAAAGAAATCTCAAATGACAAAAGATGCAGGAGATTCTGGCTCAGTTATGCATGGATGATATTTTAACTTGAAGCTAATGAACAAAAATCATCTCCACAGTTTCTCTTGTGCACAAACTCTGAACAGCATAAAAATACTTCTTCAAAATGTATGCAACAGAAACAGCATGTTCATAGGAGGACATCAGCCGTATTTCTGAATGCAGTAAGAAGGCTCTAACAGCAGCTCTTGAAAGGCTGGGGAAGTTGTCCAGTTTCACTGCCCTTTCCTCCAGAGATCTCCACGCAGCTGCTAGGCCACCCAGATCAAAGACTCATCTGTGGCAGAGGAGAGCTCCAGCCCGACAGGCACGGGCGGACAAGGGCTGCAGAAAGGAGCTGGTCGTCAAACTGCTGACGACCTACCACTTCCCGTGCGTGTCTGCAAGGTGCTGCTTTGGATTAGCTGCGCTAGAACGAGGTCAAGACATTATGTCCAGCCTGTGGGGTCACAGATGTGATACTGCAGCCTCAGAAGTCTGATCTGATCTGAACTGCAGCACACCAAAGTTGGCTGAAACATATCTGAAAATGCCAGTTCTTTATCAACAGTTCTTAAGCTGGTGCAGTTAATCTCCAAATAGCTCATGGCATGTGATATGTTTACTTTGCCTGCCACTTTTGGAAGATGCAAACTAAATCCCGAACAAGCCAGTGATGTTAAGCAGACACACCACTACTAGGAATATTGCTGGGGCCAGGTCAGAGCCGTGTCTGCGACGTGCGCTGGGTGCACTGCTACCCTGCTCAAGTGTGAGAGAAACACATCAGGGGCCGCTCCTTTTCCATCACGGAACTCACTACCTCCCCACCCCAGGAAGAGGAGACCCCGCAACCCCTAACAGCACCCCGAATCTCTTGTGGTATAAGCATCCAACCCCGTGAGAGTGGGCTGAGACCACAGGCTGATTTCAGCTGAGCTAAATGTTATTGCAGAAGAGTCTGATTAAAATAAACATTCTCTGATAACATCTATATTGAATGATAGATATCTCCTTAAAGACATAGCAGCTTAATTCTGTGTATTTCAAAGCAAATGGGAATTGTTGTTTGACTAAAGAAGGCAGAAATGAGACAGAGACCATCAACAGACCAGGGACAGAGCCAAACAAGGAGGTCAGGTTTCTCAAGTACATTTTCTGTTAGGCTGCACCGTCTACAGGGGAAGGATTACCTGTATCACAGTGCCAATTCTCTAAGTCAGTGATGCCCTTTGTGGCTCTTAACCATTTGGGTTACAATCGGGTAAACCACAGTTGTAACTGTTCCAGTCATTCCTGAATTTAGCTTTAGAGCATGCTAACACATTTCTGACCAAAAAGTTATAACCTTCTTTGAAAGGCAGCAGGTAAAGAAATCCAGTCGTCAGTTCTACCCAGCTACTGTCATAAGCCAATTCTGTCACGATGACAGTTCGTTGGATTTCCAGCTTTTTCCATTGTTTTCCAGTATTTACTGCAATATAAATGCCCCTTATCATCATTTTGATGCAGTAACCAGGTTCTTTATCATTCACCTATGCAGAATCATTACAAATTGCCTGCAATTATCTTTGCAGAATGAAGTCCAGCTGGAAGCAAGGGAAACCAAAGGAGAGGGGTGAGGTGGTACTTCCCAGAGGATGCAGCCCAGCACCTGCAGGTCTCACAAGGAGCTTGGGGCAAGAAGCCCAAAGCTAAAGGGGTCCAAAATGCCCTTTTTCCTAAGCTGAGTGATTTCTTTTGCAACCTCCCATTTTCCACAAAATTTGGAAAATTGTGGGAACACAATACAGATAGCAGCAATTTCACCAAGGAGCAGCAGGTCCTGGAGAAATATTTTACTTGAAAACACCAGGTTTCATCATTTCTTAGATACTTTTTGCTCTGCTCCTCTCCCACTTCCCCCTCACTTCACACACACACACACACACACACACACGCGCGCGCGCGCGCACACCCTCCCCAGTTCCACCAGTTTACATATGATGTTTGCTTCCTAAGCATTTAATTTCCTCGGCCTTTATCCACTTTCATTGCCTACTTGGAGGCAATCAAGCAAAATGTTGCTTTGCCCAAGACAATGATTTTGGAGAAGCTGCCAGTGTTACCCATAGGCACTCACTCCCCAGTTATGGCCAGAGATGAAAGCTGTGCTATTCCTGCGTGCTTGCAAAGGGCTCGCCTGAGCTGAATCAAATCCTCCACTGCAAACACCAGCAGTGGACAAGGGTGAAGGGAAGAAAGAGTCAAAACCAGCCTAAGCTCTCCTTCTCCTTAGACTTAAAAATAAAACAGAACTAGTCTCAGGTAATATTCTTCTAGCATTTCTAGTACCATTAGCTTCTCTCCCTTTTCTTTGCTTCATTTTGAACTCCCATTTGTCTTATGCTGTATTACACCAGACATTAAGGCAAACCACATCAGCTTATCTGTTGTGCGAGATTAATACACAACCCTGCAAACAAAGGTCTTTTGAACTAGTTAGGGAGGGAATTTTTGAGACCTACTTTTCTTCATCTTCCTGCTCTTGACTCAGTCTTAAGGCATCATTTAGAAGCACTGATTGTGACTTACAAGTACTCAGTAGTATTCAGCTCACAATCTGCCTTTATATTCAATATATATGCAATTTTATTCTTATTATTATTACTACTACTACTACTACCCTGGAAAACCTTTCCCCCTTTGACTGATCCCTGCAGGTGAGTGTCTGCCTGGTCTGTTGCTCTGATCACGCAGCAAAACTGGTTCAGTTTCCACCTTTTTACTGATGCCAGCAGAGGTCCACCAGGCCAAATTATTCCATTCCTTTCTAACGCAACTGCTACTTTTCAGCCGTCAGAAGAGTCTCTGCAACATCCTTGGAAGACATATTGACCTTAAGGGCTTGAGCTCTCCGTGACTTATACTGCAGGTTACATGTCTATGAAGAGCTGTTGACGACACCAGCACCCCAAGATCTAACGTTTCCACACATGGTCAACTTTTGCTGTTAGCAATTCTTTATCTAGTATTTTCTGTCTTGTTTTGGTTTCTCTGAGGTAAATGAATGGAATCATTCATTCAGATATCTTCTCTTTGGTGTAAACTTCATGTATGAAGATTGCTTATTGCTGTTGCACTGTTTTCTCTCCTCCTCCTTTGGGGATTCCTAAGTGATAGAAAATTGTAGGCTTGTCCCTTCTTATATTAGTTTTAGTCTGTTTCCTTTATCAAGGTGACATCACTCGCAAGTTGTGCAGAGCATAAATAACAAATTAATTGAGAACAACTATGTCATCCCATTCGAGCTTAAGGGCTTCTGACAAAGACAAGAGAAGGCATTCTGGGCTTACCTTAAGCCAGTACAGTCACTAAAATGACACCACTGAGAATTATTTTCTTGTTTTGCTTTTACACTTTTGCTCAGAGGGCTTGCATGCCTATCATGATGCTTTGCCAGCACTGTCCCTTTTCAGCACATCTCCGGCTCACTGAAGCCTGGGGAGCGATGGCACAGCCTCCCCTTTGATGGTCCATGTGTTTTCCAGGCAGTATGCTCCAGCTGCATGTCTGTCCTTTGCTTCGCCTCTGTGTGAAATTTGGGCATCCTTCTGCAGGGCATTCTTTTGCTTTAGACTTCAGCCAGTTCCGGGGGACTGAGATGTGGCTGAGAGGAGTAATTCAGCCTGCAGTAGAGAGATTTTGTGCTGAAGAGTCCCCTTCACAGGACCTGCATCATGGTTGCTCACATCCCTGGCATCAGCTACAGATGTGCCTGCCAGGTTACGCTGCCACTTTATCAAGCTGGTCCCTGTAGAGCCCTCCATCCCTTACTATTATTTGGCAAACAAGCCGTTCTCTACAGACACTGATCTGCCACTTTTAGGTATATCTACTGTTTCTGTGGGTTCTTGTTTGTTTGTTTTGTCCCCAAGTATAGACATATCTTCTTCTAGCTCCTTTTCTTCCCCACTTGCTGGTCTGCTAATTGTTGTTTCTATACAGATTTTCTTGATACTCCCTGCCTACATCATTACAGAAGAACCACGATATCCATGTGTGCGCGCACACACACACACACACTCAAACACATCCCACCCCCAGTACTCCTGCAGATCCCTGAGATCAAAGACTTTGGGACCAGTCACCCCCTCTCCAGAAACAAACCCCATCACGAGGGGATGGTAAGGAGGCAGCCACCCTGGGCATCCTCCCTTTCCTCCCCGATGGGTCTACAAAACATCTCTCCCCCCGCAGAGCCCTGCAGAGGCACCCACCTCGAAGCACAATGCAGCACCAGTGAGGCTGCAGGGCTTCCCATGTTGACCTGCCTGTCCTCCGCCAAGGCTGCACCTCTCGAAATAAGCACTCAGAGCACAGAGCCCTATTTTTTTTTATTACTTTTCCATGGAACCCAGACTATAAGAAGTGCTGTGCTGTACCAGTGCTGACTGTGTTCCAGTTTTGTTTACATACAATTGAAATGGGATTGTTATGGACATGTGTTATGCTCACCTCCAAAGATAATATGAGGATATTTCATTCTATTATGTCCTTTAAGAGTTGTAAAGGGCTTATTATTGCAAAATGATATATATCAAATCATGGCTAATATCTACCTGTCCAAAGAAACAAAAAATAACGAGATCATTACAGAAAGGAAAAACAAAAATATATTGAGAATACCTGAAAAGAGGAATTACACTTACTTAGTAAAGCATGTACGAGGCAGTAAAACCTGTGCTTATAAATTTTCATGCCAAGGATTTCTGTTTGAGTTCAAGACCCTTGCCTTTTGCTACGTCTCCTTCTCCCCCACGACCCTTTTTTCTTCTCTCTGTACATGAGGTGCAGCAAGCTAAGATAATCGTTTTGCTCTAACAACTAGTTAATGTTTACAAGCATTTTCCAGCTTATATCTACTGCTCAATTACCAGCTGAACATAAAGTTTGCTCAAATTTAGCTGGAGATCAAATATGGAACAAAAAGAGGAAAAATGGGACAGAAATTCCTAATTGTTGCTAGCCCTAAATACAAAACCTATTTCTGGACTTAGAATAAACAGAGCATCTAAAGAAACCTTCTATTTCCCGGTCAGCTATGAAGAGGCTGGCAGAGAACAGGGAAAGCCATCAGTCTCAGGGGGAGCAAGCCCCAAGAGGAGAGCGGGGATGGTGATGACCGGGGGAACGGCCAGAGGCAGCGCTCGGGGCTCGGTTTTGTGGCTCACGCATCCAGCTAACGACAGCCTCGCCTGACGTGGTAAAATCAGCTATCCAGGGTGGCTTTCTCATCTTTTTTTTTATGTTCAAATTCAAGTTTTCATTTATTGTTGGTCATTTATTGTAAAGTTAAAACAAAGAGAGTGAGAAAATACCGTAACTACCCCTGGGACAGTAAAGTTTCCTTGTACAACTGACCATACTGCATGTAAACCTAGCTAAGATTTTCATGTTTCCTTATCACAGCTGTGCCGACAGTTTGCCAAAGGCGACTTTCATTTCCAATACAGATCCATACACTTCTGCCATATTTATGAGGAGCATTCTTGTGATAATGCATCTTTACATTTACATTTAGCCCCACAAACTGTAGAAAATAATTATTAAAAAAATAAATAAAAAATCAAGCCTGCATTTCTGCTTGAAATCTGATCTCTGCCATGGAAATAGTTCTTTGAAAAAGCAAAGGGGAGGTGGGTGTCTTCAATATTCTCTGCTCTCCTAGTTCTAGCTCTTTAAAATGTTTTCTTGTGGAGCTCTGGCTGGGAAGATGTGGGTACAACTCAAAGAGCAGATATTCAGTAGTTGAAAAATCAGAAAAGGAAATTGGGGAATTTATATATAACGAATAAAACCCTTTTTCTACAAAATAGCTCTTCCCTGTTGAGAAGCTTTAATTATCTTAACCCATGTTATTTTAACCAGGATTTCAGAGACTTTTTTCCAACTTGTGTTTATATGAACACTAGCGGAACGGGAGTACATCTGGATAAATCTCAGGCTCACTGCCTTGAGTGGATTAACTTTACTAATTACTTATCAATTTTTCTTTCAGCTCATTTCTCACTCTAGCACGCAGTGATTTCCTTAATTCACACAATATGGCCTTTAACTGTCAAATCACAAGTACATGGAAAAAAGCATTTGATAAATCTGAACACTCTCCATAAAAACACCAGGCAGAAAGTGAACCGACCCACCAACTTGCCCACGCTACGCCCTCCACTGTAGGCAAGAAGCCATGAGGACCCACCTTCTAGAGACACATTTTTCAAGATAACACGACTCAGGAGAGACATATCAACATGGACTTCCAGAACAAAGGCAAAGGAAATGTGACCCCAACAGCTGCCGCAAGGGGCTCCCTCTGCTCCCCTGGGTTACGTGGGAGCTCCAGGCAGGGGAGGTGCTGGGCCCGGGGCGTGCACCCCTCTCCCAATTTAGAAGGCCACCAACATGTGGCAGGGTGGTCCCATCCCGCTTGGAAAGGGCAGCCGGCTGCCTAGCGACATTGCACTTTACTTTTTATAATCATTTCTTTAAAATGAATAGCCTGAATATGCATAATCAGGTGTTCTAGCTCTGATATGTAAAATGATTAGGATTAATCACTTGGCTGATGAATTGGGCCAAGTGAAAGCTTGCCTGATAGCAAAGCTACGTGCAAGAGCTGGCTACATTCTTGGTCACCTTTACTGCTGTTCTCCAAGTATAATTAAGATGTCACAGATATTCTTTGAGCTAGGGATTATAAGCAAAGTTCACATTGTTCAGCAGTAGTGAGCTGGATGAGAAAAGGCTGAGCCTCTCCATCACCATATGGGGTGTGGCAAATAGCCTTAATTATCACAGCCATTTAGTTAAAAAGCTGGAGGGCACTATTCGCACCTGAGCAGCTGTACAAGCTGGAGTCATCTCAGTAGCCAAAAATGATCAAGGAGAGAAATACTCTCCTTTGTATTCAGCTTTGCTTCCAGCCCAGTCACCTGTTTGCAGGGCAGGAATGCTTTGGTGGCCATACAAGGGTGCTCTACAAACACGGTTACCTCTCTTCTAAACTGACCTATATAAACTGCTGTGGAGGGAAAAAAAAAATAAAGCAAAAAAACAAAACCACCAAAAGCCCTCAGCATGAAGAATATCGACAAATTTACCTCTTAAATTCAACATATAACACAGCTTTTCTTTAATACTTAACAAAGCACACTTCTTCAGCTTAACAAACCTAACAAATGAAGTGCATATTGTACATTTTGAAAGGCTGCACTGAACATCCACCAGCATTACCAAAAATCATTGTCCCAGTTCACTAAATTTTTAGTAGAAAACATTTATGTCAAAAACATTTGAAATCTTCACTAGAGAACAGGAGCTACCACGTTGTCAGTTATTTCTCAGAAACGTTCCAAGGTTTTAGTCTGCATTCATCACATATCAGTTTACTCAAACTTGATCTAGCGTTGTTACTTTATCAGTATAAATGTTCTTTTCCTTTTGAGGTATTAATGATTTCTGGCTGGTCATTTATTTTAGAACTAGGACTTCCTCTTTTGTTTGTGCATTTCTATCAAAAAAAAATAATTAGCGTTTTCTGAGAACTGGAAGGTCATTTTGATGGTTTATGTTTTCTTCAGAAATTGCAAGGAGAAATGAGAAATGTGGAAAAAAACCATCTCACCTGAGTAAAATGAAATTGCTATATACAAACTTTCACTTAACTTGGTTAAGGATAAAGCTTGAGTACGGTTGCTAAACAAGGCTTCCTTCAGGAAGAAAAGAACATAAAGAATAGAAAACCAAGTACTCAGGGAATAAAAACAGTTAAAGTCATTCTTCTCAGCGTGAGGCTGAGTAGATTAAAACCAGGACTGTTGTGGCTGAGGGAGTAATTAGGCATAACGGGCAGCTTTAACCTCTCACAACCCTGAGAGGTTAAAAAAAAGGATAGAAAGCCACTGCTTAGAGCCTGTGAGACATTAGGTCCAAGCTCAACATATTTTTGAAATTAGATTTCTCAAACCCAGCAAGTCTGTGTTTTGGCCAGCTCTAATACCCTGGCCTTTTCTTTTCACCTGCAGGCTCCATCTTAGAGAAGCCAGCCAAGAAAGGCAGCAGACAGCAATGCTGCTACTTCTGTTTAGAAGCGCTATACTTTCCAATAACTCATTTACTGATCACAGAAGTAGTGAATGTTTGTCTGTCCTTGGGGAGAGAGAACAACAACACAGAAATCCTCACAAAATGATTAATGAAATAATATAGTCATCCAGCTAAAGCTATAGAACTCAGAATATTTACACGCAGCCACAAGATGAATGCACCCTTCTTTATGAGACTCTTTTAGCTTGGCTGTAACACTGCAACCCCGTGAATCCCAAGTTTGATAAATTAATATCCAGATCACAATCCACAGTGAAAAGGATTTGAAACTGCAGCAAGGGGCCAGGTACTAAACATAAATCAGCCTAGTTTCTTGGGCTTCAGGAGCCAATATGTACGAGGCAGAAACCTCGCCATTAGTAAAGGACTTGAGTTGAGTATAGCATATACCATTATCTGGCACCCAAAGCACTGTTCACACGTTTAGGTAAACCACAATTTCCATTATGCAGCACTTTACAGATACCATGCATGCATGGAATTACAAAAGCTGCAGGTCAGGTGAAGAACAGAACGAAGACTTACAGATTATGGATTTATCTTTTAAAATAAACAAAGCACCCCAGGGAATATTTTTCCTCAACAGCAAAAGAACAGGACAATTTCACACATAATAGAGAACACAAAGACAGAAGGGATCCGAGTCCTTTCTTCAGAAGCAGCACATCAGTGCAGCACAGAGGAGGGAGGCTTTGCCTCTGCCTCACTGCTGCCTTGGCTTCAGGGGTAGCTGCTGGAACTCCTGAAGGAGTTCCGATATCAAACTGGTACCATGAAATGAGTAACTGGAAGGAGCTGAACTCTCAGAAGCTCTGCACTGATTTCCTTCTTCTTTACCCCAATATGTCAGCTTGCAATAAAGCTTAATAAGAGCACATATTTCCCTATTTATGATATTTCTTTTTGCATTCTTTCATTTTCAGATCCCTTCATGATTCTGTTCCTTTTCCATTTAGGTGTATCTCTACCATGCTCTGAATGGGACCCTTCAAAAGTAAAGTCCTACTCTGTGCAAGTATTACTCTCTCTCTCAAATGTTTTTCAGGCTCATAAAACAACTAACTTGACTATCCAATCAAAAAAGGTAACTAAACCTGAATTCAATTGGTCCTAATGTATACCATCCTAGTTTGTCTTACCATGATCAAGTCCCTTGGATAAAGTTCTACATAAAAACATCTACAACATGATATCAGCTAATATACAAATAAAGTGATTGAAATCCTTTATTGACAAATGGTGGAAGGAGACAAGGCTTTCCCCATTCTCAGCCACCCATGCTATCACTTAGTGCTACTGGAGTTACGTCACCATATTGCATCAATACTTAGATTTTAAGGTGTTCCTTATTCCCCCAGTGCTGAGAGGCTTTTTTTGTCTGAAACCCATCTGAAACCTCTGAATGAATGTTATCTGTTGACAAACTATTAAAAAAATTAGGAACTTCCATAAACACGTTACTACTAAACAAAACGTTCTCCTTCACAAATGGAACATTTTCATTTTAGTCCAAGGTATCACAGGGATCTTATATATTTGTCGTCGTCCTCCCCCTTTTTTTTTTTAAACCTTTTACCTTCAATCAGGCAGAACTACCTCCCATGAACTGACATTTGTACTAAGGGATAGTAGGATTTTACTTATTTCACTCTAAAATAATCACCCTTTGCTCTATTTGCTGCTTATGCAATGCAAAATTGAATCCACTACACACACAGCTTCACGCTGTTGAGTGTTATCTGTAATTGTACATTTGCCACCTCAGCATCTCTAGTAAAAACACGTTCCCTAAATCATATTTATATATACGAGTCACAGTGCAATGAAGGAGGAAAGTGTCTGTACTTTAAAAATTATCTTTAGAACTTTGTTGGAAAGCATACCCACAGCGTAACAATCCTACATACCTCTATGATTCAGTAATGTAGCCAGGCCATAAATTAATTCTTAATGGTATTTTGCTAAATTGAAAAAAAGACAGTTCCATTACTACGGCCCATAACCTAAATCTCTTGATACAAAATGACTTCACATTCAGTTATAAAGAACTGAAAGACAACAGTTAAGCTTTAAAATGGGAATATATTTGGAAGATAACCTATTAGAATAGCAGCATTGATACTGCTGAAAGGAATCAGTTTCAAAAACCCTTCTGCACACAACTGGTGGTACCTACGTATTTGGTCTTGGGAATTTCATTTATGGCAAGTACCATCATACTTTGTAATTTAAAATGTGTCTGTACCAAGATATGAAGCACTGCTGCAACTAGATGAGCCTAACAGGGTTGCTCCATACATATCCTTTACTAGAATTAAGGGGTAGCAGATATAATACATGGAAGTGTTTACTTGAGGTTTTGCTAAATTACCACCACCATTAATCTACTTCTTTGCACCTTCTGACAACAGACATAAGCATACCTCTCGAGGAAAAGAGGGCAGGGTGAGGGAAGGAACTATACAGAGAGCAGCTGCATTCATATTTGTCTTGCCTTTCCTCCCACAAATAGCGCACTGACTGCTAAGAGCTGGTCATTAAGGGGTAACTGCCAATATTTTCAACATGGCTATGGATTTTAGAGCCAAGCCTGAAATGCCTTGTGTCTGGTCAATGGTTTTAAACTTCTGAAGATCAACTGCAATCAAATACAATATTCTAAAAATTTAAAGTGGTCCAAACAAACAAACAAAACAAGAAGATAGCAAACTCGGCTACCTGTGGCATAGCAATGTATGCTCAGGAGAGGTCAGAGTCAAATCAAATTAACACACTCATCATCAGCAGCAGCAGCAAGTAACACTGAATCCATATGCCTTAAAATGAATGTCTTGCCTAAAGAAGAGCAATACAGCATTGGATCTCTGTTACCTTTCAGCCAAACAGGGCAGCTACACCAACTGCAATATGCCAAGAGAGATCAGAAAGGGCAGGAAACAAATTAGCAAGGGGCCAGGGGTGGGGGCTCAGTCACTGTGAGAGACTAGGCAAGCATCACACTCCAACAGGAAGCAGAGAAGAGCTTGCTCAGGTACTGCCAGTAACTGTGCAAGACACAAGCCCCTCCTTGGTCCTAGGTAGGTCCAGGTCGATCAGAATGGTACAACTAGAAAGCATCTCTGCAGAACTGACCACCATGTGGTTAGAGTCAATCCCCTACAGGAGTAACAAAAATGAAATAATAATAATAAAGAAATAAATCCATAAATGGCACTCAACTTCCAGAAGGCAGATTATACAAAAACGAAGACACTTACTAAAATGCAGTTAAAAACTACGTTTTAGAGATCTGAAAGCTGAGAGGCAGTGGCGCTGACTGCTGAAGGGCAGGATGCTGGAGTCACTGGGCCAGTGCAGATCGCCTGCTGAGAGCAGCTGAGAACAGGCAGAAGGAAGCCCGAGTAGCAACAGCACAGTAAGGGATTACTAGCAGCAAGATGAGAGGCTTAAAAAGCGAAGACTGTGTCCAAATGAAGAAAATAAAAGGATTCTAATCTCTGGTACATTAAATGCAAAAACACAGTGAGACATGCAAAAACACCAAGAAGCGGCTACGCAAAAAGGAACCACAACTACTAAATCCTTCTTCATCAGAAGCACCCAAGGTCTCATTAAGGCCAAAAAATGACCAGAGCACAAAAGAGCACTCAAAGGACAGGGGTCCCACAGGCGAAGCCAACCTATTTTTTTTGTATTAACATTCATTGTGAAAGAAACTGGAGAGATCTGTCTGGAACTGAAGTGACTGCAGGATCCGATGTGCAGTAAGTGGACAAAATGAACACCAAAACCACTGGCACTAAGAGGCATTCACTCACCCCAGTATTTAGATGAAGTCAAAACTACAAAAGCCCATTTGCTACGTCGGAAGGCAACTTGCTTAAAGCACCTTGGTACATACCAGAAGGTGTCAGGTCTATAACTAATATAAAAATAGAGGCCAGTGTCGAACCAAAGGAATTATAAGCCTAATATCTGTAACCAAGAAAAGTGTAGCAACTGTGATACAGGTTAAAACTAGTGGACACCTGAATAAATATGACCGCAAGACAAAGATGTACCGCAGCCTTTGTAACAGAAAGCTCTGCTCCACAAAGCCAAGCTCTTCTGGGTGGTCAGCAGGCACATGACACGGGTGAACGACTTGATACAGCCTGCCCTCATTAATCCGAGTGGTCGGTACAAAATAAACAAGAAGGACTGGCTCTGCACACAGTGGGTAAAAAAAGTTGTAGGACTCCCTAAGAAAATAACTGGTAGATGCTAAAAGCCTACAAAGGTTCAAATTTATGGAAAAATATACCCACTGAGGGTTGGTAAATAGACCTAAACCACATCCAGTTCAGGAAGTCCCAAAGATTCAAGAAGCTGAAGGCTGGAAATATACATTTACTTGCCATGTTTTCACTCTTCCTTGCATATCTACTTATGGCCACTGTTGCAGATGGGATACTGAGCAAAATAAATCTTGTATTGACCCCTCAGGGACAAGCTTATCCTCTGGAATTAAAAGAGCTGAGCTGGCAGTGAGACATACAAGTCAAATCCAGAAGCACAGTGGGCCATCCCGAGCTTCCTTTGGTGGCACTTGCTGCTGGGTTCTCAGTGCTGTGCACTCTCATGGTTGACATGGGACTGAAACAACAGCGAGTAAGCTTTGCAGCATCGGCCCTAAATCACGCCGGTCTAAGTTTAGCCTGCAAAGGCATTAAATAACACAGCCCTGACATTTACACATAAATGAAGCTCCAAGTTTATTTCTTACTTTTCCCTTTTGAAAGAAGACCTGTTAAAACATTTTGGAGTCCATTATAGAGAAGATCCCACAACCTCAGCATATTGATCCAAATCTTGTTGAAAAAGAAATGCACTGGCATTAAACTTTTAAAATAAACTCTCATTTAAAAATGCAGATTGAGAAAACCTGGGTACTTGTTAGAATGCAATTTGTATGCAAATAAGTAAAAGGGAAAAGAACTTTAAACCAGTATTCATAATTAGAGTTAGGAAGGTTATCATAATTCCAATTAAATTGCAAAGATCATGAACACAAATAAACCCATTCCCTATATCACCACCCTTTTCTAGTTATTTAGGAAGTCTTTATTAATAAAAATGAAGGCAAATAACAGTTGAATGTGGAATTGGCCACAAAGGGTAGAAACAAACTTAAAGAAATCAGCTCCTTCTGTGGTGATAATGAGAAATAATACAGTTCCCTCTCCCTTCCAAGAGATTGGGTCTTACACTGCCTGCACAGCTGTTTTGTAGGTTGTTTTTTTTTTTTTTCCTTGGGGTTGAGGGGAAAGGTTTGCAACCAAGTTTTTCCACTTCCGCATGTCAACAGTAGGAAATCAGAAATAGTTAAAAATTGTTAAAATGACTGCTTACGCCCCAGACCTTCAGTCAGAATAGTCATTTGTAGAACTAAGCCACAGTAAGAATCCAAGTAATCCGGGTCCCATTTTATGGAAAGTGTTTGTCTTTTTCAGGGAAACACTAACAACTAGGGTTGCACTGAATGATCCCTACCACTTAACACTTTCCATCCCTGCACAAAATTACTGCCAGCTCAGGATCAGGAAAGGGCAATTACAAGGTGAGGGACAAAGGTTACTTATTGCTCCAGCGTGCAATAGAAAAGGCATTGCCTGCTTGCCTTGAATTCTTCACTATTTACAAGAAGACAGGCCTTCTCTTTTTCAAAGATGCTATTACCTAAAGTCATCAAATATTAATGAAGTACACATAATTATGTTTCAACAGTTTCTAGGTGAAGTGCAGGATCAAGCTCAAGGACAAAAAAAATGTCAAAAAGCTCAAAAAGATAAATAATTACCTCCTCATTAGTAAAGATCCACATTCCTCTTGTGACTGGATGGTTTTCTCCCAGGCCACAGACACGATCACATCGAAACAGATCAGACAGTGAAAAGAGAATGGCCACGTCACACCTGAGTTACCTCAGTTACCTTTCTCTACTTTTCATTTCTAATAAGGCAGGCACAATAGTTTCACAAGGCAAGTATCAAATGCAAAGATTAAACAAAATATTGCACCCAGAGGAGAGAGCTATACAGAACTTAAAGCCAGCTAAAATTTTAAAGAGGTAAAAAACAATGAAGAAAAGCAGAATACGTTACTGCAACAGCAACTAGGACTGCTTTTAAAGCAGCAAGAAACAAAAACAAAACAAAACAAAAAACCAAAGCAAAGCAAAATCCTCTAGCAATGGCCTAGCTCCAGAGTCAGCTCAGCTGATACATTAAACCATAAAATAAACATATATCTATACAGAGAGATATACAAACAAACACATAAACAAGGCAATTTAGGAAGATCTTATCAGAATTGCTCTTGACCAAAGTAAAGAATACAGTATGTCACACAAGAAGATGGGAGGTCTAGTGACACACATCTCAGTGTCAGAAAATGGGCGCAAATATTCCTTTTACTTTCAAGGCTTGTTAAAAAATTCAAGTTGCAATTAAAAAAAAAAGATCCTTCAAATTTATTTTCTAGAAGCATCAACAGCAAATCCCTTGCAATGTTGTAGAGTACATCCAGGGATGTCCAGGCACTTCACAGAAACGCACAGCTGATTAACCCCCTCGAAGCAGGCGGTAAAGCCGGCTTTCTTTCAATAGGCAAGGAAACTGCTACAGAGAAAGGCACAGGCCAGGCTTGTGTTTGAACACCTAAGTGACTTCATATGTTATCAACTCCAGTGCCTTGCATCATCGGCAGCAACGGCTGCTCGCACCTTTGGAGCCCAGATGCCTCGGGCCCAGTCCCAGTGTGTTCACAAGGGAGGCTGTGGTGTAAGTGACCTCTTCAAGGTGACATAAATCTGCCTTCCAGATCTGCTTTAGTCACAAGACCTGTCTTGCTACACCCTCCAGAATATAAATGAAACACATGTCAAATATCCTAATGCTTTTACTGGCTGTCTTGCCAAATGCATTTGATGGTCAAGAAGTCCCTAGAGGGACTTTTTTTTTTTCTACATAATGGGGATGAATAAAACCCAGTCTTTATTTTAGGAGTTCTGTTAATATAGGAATTAATGGGGTGGCCCCAAACAAAAGAAGCTTTTAAGAGTGGTTAGTAATGTAGGAATAAACTAGTCAAGAAAATTTTGGGGCAACAACCTAGAAATAGCAAAGCCTACATAAGGTGCAATATTATCTACAAGCGCCTGTGCTAAGCAGCTCTGTATATAGATCCCATAAAAAGGATCAAGGCATTCAGTTTTGTTTTTCAGGGGAAGCAAATTTAAAGCTGCCCTACCAAACGTAACAGATGATTGAAGAACTGTTTATTGCTTTTTTAATTCCCAGCTTCATATCCACAAAACTGATTTTTAATATAGCCCTGCATAAACAAAAATGAACTCTAAATTAACACCAATGGCTTTTTAAAGTGCTTTGGAGAGATCATTCTGGTGAACTGCTTTGCTGCTGCTAGTAGTAGTGTCAAAAACTAAAATATGTTACTTGTTTTATTTTTCCCATAGATGGAACACTTAGTTCTAGAAACATCATTTTGAAGACTACTTGTACTCCAAGTGACCTTGTCTTTGAGGCTTTACTGGCAGATAATTTTATGCCACCTAGCTAAGTCTTATTATACCGTAATTATGCTGTCACACAGGATCTCAAATGAAATTAATGAAATACTATTAACCCAAGACAAGAACTGTGGGACCCAGCAGAACTCTCCCTGTGAGCATTTGCTTTTACTAGTAAGCCTCATCACTTAAACTCCTATATAATGCATCTAAATAAATAAATAAAATCAAGGAGATTAGGTTCAATATACAAATGTTTTGATTAAATGCTGTCCTCAGTTTCAGATTTTTCACTAAAAGCTTGTCACAGTCCTCTGTAGCCAAGAAAGTAATTAATTGAAACTGGTGGAAAAGATAAAAATAGAGAAGATAAATTAGGAAGGAAAAGAACGAAAGCACAGTTCTATCTTCCTGATTGGTCTCAGACAAATAGGAGAAAAAATTACTCAAATACAATGAAGCTCTTCCTTGAGACTTACATAAATAAAAGCTGTAAAACATAATTATCTGTAGAAACCTGAAAGCACCAAATATTGATAGCCTGATTTGATCACTAACAAGAGGAAGATGCATTAACTGCAAATCAAGGATGATCTTTTCAGGACTCGGTTCTGGAGTCGGACCTGTTATTAAGGGGCAATTATTTTGACTCCCTTGATTCTTCCCACTACTCCGCACTCACAAACCAAGTCTCAGTATGAAGCACCCCATCAGGTCTCCCTCACTGAGAAGCACCTACTGTTATTTTCCTATATTGATGGTAAAAAGATGTGAATAACCAGACAAGTAATAGCCATGAAAATGGCATCTTTACCGTGTCCACAACTAGCTTTGAGCAACGGGAAGAGTACTGGCTTTCCACCACACACTGCAGCTACATTCACTTAAGCCTCATTAAACACATCCACTTACAAGTGACAGAGAATAGTAACAAAATAGCTCAAACCACAGTGGGTCCAAACTAAATCATCAGTCTCGAAGTCAAGAAACTACCTAGCTGGCAGTGGGTAGCAGCAGACCACCTCACCCACCGCTCTTCTTCATCAAACTCATCTTTGACATCTCACGCTCAGACTCTGAAGGACAGACGAGCAGAGAGCACACATTTCTCCACGCATATAGTCAAATACATACACACTGAGCTTCAGATGTGGCTTAAATTCCTTACATGCAGGTAAGGGACCCCCCCTCTCCCAGCAGGTGCAGCATGTTGCCCCATCACATCATGCAATGGAGAGACTCAGCAGCTGCTCCCAGTCACACTAGGATTGCACACATCTGGGATAATGGTAGCAACAAATGTAAAAGACAATGTAAAGAAAGCTAGTGAGGTAGTGCGGTCTCACTGAGACTAAGTAGCTGGTAAGTCCAAGAAATTCGAGCTGCTTTCCTTTGTGTTGTTGCATTCAGTTAGGTGATAACGAAAATAATTTCCTTTAAGTACACAACTTGAAAATGACTTGAAAAATAGTCAGCCTAAAAACATTTCCTGAAGGAACTATTCTTAAACGGTACCCTGTGCAAATGTTGATAAAAGTTTTAGTAAATGAGTATTATGAAAATTTTAATTGTTCCCTGAAGAGTTGCTAAATTTTAAGATTAAATTCAAGTCACTGCAGAGTGAAATGCAGGAGTTGTAAATTTTGCTTAAGTGCTGAAGTTCCATAGCATCTTCACCATGGAAGAGAAACACAGACAGTCACAGCAACTCCACCTTCCTGAAGAAGAGAATGGGAATAGCCCTGTTAAGAGGAAAAAATCATCAAGACTACCACTAAGGATCTCTCAAGTCACCAGCCTCTCTCTGCTACAGATAAAAGCCCAGTATGCATGCCTTAATCTCTCCAGTTGTTCCACATGTTAAATAATAATGCATTTTTGCTCTGAAAAGACCTCTGATTTTACAAACTATGCTCTACACACATGAACCATATTTATCCCTGATACTGTTGTTAATTGAACCAGATTAAGACAGACCAGTTACACTAGACCAATTTAATAGCTGCCTATACAGTAACATAGTACTAACCTTAACTGAATCAAGGGCGTCAGTGTATAAAAGCAGTCTGAAGTTGGGACATCGCCTCTCACAGCGCGGCAGGCCTCACAGTGTGCTCGGCAGGCAGTTTTTGGACCCTCGGACAGAACACGCTTCTCAGCCTTTGCAGCACTCATGAATACACACCAGTACAACGTGCACAGATTCGGTCCCAGCTGTAATGCTAGTTGATACTGCTAGTGACCTTTTGCAGCTGAGAGTTCCCATTCAATGCCTCTTTTTTATTTCATACGTGCACGCATACTTGTCCGACTGTGTGCTCATTAACATATAATTGACCACTGAATTAAGCGAGCAGCTGTTGTATTTTCACCAATGCAAGAAACTGAGTGGCCAAAGATGATTACCAAAACCTGCCAGCCTTGATGCTAAGGCAGCAAAAATATCCAAGAGGTTTATTTCAACTAATGGATTGAACTATCTGGTGTCAATGACAAGGGGCACTTCAGAAAACAAGCACACAAATAAATGAACTTCTAATATTCTAAAAAAATGGAAATCTTTATAGTCAATCATAGGGAATTACAAATAATGATTAAAGCAATCCAAGGCTGAGAGCAACACTTTATTAAAAACAAAGCTACTTATCCAGTAACTCCTTATCCAGCAAGGGTAATGTGCTTGGTACCCTCGCTCTGGGACTGAGCATGCCCTTACCTTTCTTCCTTGGTTATCCTGCTAGCCCCCTCCTCGCTCCAGCAGATCTCCAGCCCTCTGATTCAGAGAACAACCCCAGCAGGGGTGTTGCTGATTGCAACTCATCCTTTCTTTAGCCAGACAACAGGGAAAAAGCATGCTTCTGACCGTCATCACCAGCATCTATCGAGAGAAGCAGCAGGACCACTTCCAAATGCTGTAATAGCAGTATTTCCACCCTGGAGCAAGCAGGGCTCAGGGGCAATAATGTGCCCGAGAGTTAAGTGCTTCACTGGAAACTCATTGGAAAAGTAGAGAAGTTGTGTCCCTCATTTCACTCTGGCCTGATCCCAAACACGCAATCTGGCTTTCAGTTCTTAATTTATGTGTGTGTGTGTGTGTGTGTGTGTGTGTGTGTGTATACACACACATGCATATATACATGTATGCATTTTTAAACAGCAGTAACTGCTGAAACGTCACGATTCAGAATACTTAGTTTCCTGATGCCATAAATCTTGATTTCAGCA
The DNA here is from genome assembly GCA_013399115.1 of Anseranas semipalmata. NCBI lineage: Eukaryota > Metazoa > Chordata > Aves > Anseriformes > Anseranatidae > Anseranas > Anseranas semipalmata. Next base: position 983,144 of record VXAA01004298.1, read on the forward strand.
AGTTTCAGAGATATTTGGCACCTCACAGGAACTCTGTAACCAGCTTCAGATTACATGCCTAATTCTCAAGCCAGCTGTGCAACACCCTTTATGTAGGATAGAAGCAGCCCGCTCTAGCAATCACTCCTCAGCAATACATTGTATTTTCCACTTACAGTACTTTAATTGTTAACTCAATCTCAGGCCAGCTCCCATCATCTGTGAGCATGAAGTCTTATCTGTGCTGGGAAGAACTGCTGTGGGAGCAGTGCATGATATTTTGCTTTTTACGGTGCTACAAAAACTTTCAAAGTAGAACACTAACAATTTTCGTATATCTTATAGATACTTTCTGAACACTTATTTCATTATGTTTCTGTACAGAAAAGACATTTCTAGAGCATCCAAAGACTCATTCTATGAGTGCAGGAAAAAGCTTTAGGTTGCAGTTCAACCTTCACTATACAAATGCAGGTTTTGAAAATCCTATTTAGGAATATTTAGCATTCACATCACCAGCTAGAAAAACCCCTGTTGCTCAGCTGTTAAGTGTTCTCCAGCAGCTCTTGAAATCGAGCAAAGTATGATGAAAAACTGCACACACCACAAGCGTGCCTTTATACAACAAGAACCAAAGGTTTGTTTCAGCAGAATTCAAGACTAACTGTTCCAAGAAACATTTGTCATTTAATTCACATGAAGGTATAATCCAATACTGTCTTAAATTCATACACATGGCCTACTGACTGAACCCTACAGTGTAATTTCACCATAATGCAATGAAAAGCACATTACACTAATACTAGCATATACACTAAGAATAAGTTTATTGAGCTATTTCTTAGATTTCATGCTTTTATGCATCAAGATTCGTCTTGATCAAAGACAGTTGAAAGTGACATCTAGAGTGAAATGAGGTTTAAATTCACCTCTAGTTTCACAGCAGCTTTCTGTGATGGAGCCACATCTCCACAGCAGCACTCTCCTGTCCCTCCCCTCGGCCTTTCTCTTCAAATGCAGTTTCATGCATTAATTCACCTACAGTAAAGACATCAGTTTGTGATCTGAAGAGAAATCTCTGGACAGAAAAAGGAAAGTTCTCTTAAAAAAAACTGCACTTCTTGTACCACTCAGATATCGAGTGTCCCAGCATTGGTCCAGCACAGATGCAAACTAAGAGAGTTGCAGAGAAATTGTCTACAATGCAGTCCTCATCCAGCAACGATGCTGAGAAAAATGACACACTTCACTGGGACATCTGCATGACCATTATCCCATTCAACAATGACTCAGAGAGGATTTATTACATCTCTTTGAGCACACATTCAAATACAAATTTTTAAAGAGATTAAAATTAAAAAAAGAGGGAGGTGAAGCAAAGGGAAATTTGAGGCTTTCCCTTTTAGTGAGTTCAAACATAAGATAGATATCTTCAGCCCTGCTGAACAGTAAATGTTCATTTGGAAGGGAAAGAAGTGACTATCAGTTGATCTACAGCTAAACTATTTCTAATATTTCAGAACCATGCAATGGACTTTCACCAGCTGGCAAAATGGTTGTATTCAAAGGCCTTTAAGTTTACAGCCATTGAAAGGGAAGTGAGAACTGTTAAAGCTATGACAAGAGGACTTCAAAATCATACAGCTGCAAGATACCCATACTTCTCTAAATTATCTTTCTGCTTATTCCTTTAAGAGCAGCTAGCAGCTCCTCAGCTCCTGGGACGATCTGGTCCAGCACCCATCAAAGGAACTCTTCAAATCAACTGAGTAAACGATCAGCAGTTAAGGAGTAAGTGCCCTCTTCTTCCACTTTAAGATGTGAGTTTAGAAAACGTATTTACTGAAGTGAACTGAAATTTTCCTTAACAGCTCATAGAAAGATTATAAATTCATTTTGGCTATACCCCTTGCTCCCCAGACATAAGTGTAAATATATAACATGACTGTGAGGTTACACTGCAAGGTTTTGTTCTGTATTTTGAAGATAAAGTTCATTTTATTTGTTGCATCTAATGGGATCTGGAAAATGCAGTCAGAAGGGAAAGTTTCCTTACATGGTTGCTAAGCAACAGGCTTTGACATAAGCTGTGATCATTTCATACAGCACTTGGCTTCTTCAGCTTCCTGACGTTTCCAGCAAATAACCCAGCTGAATGAAGGTAAAACCCCTCCCTCTCTTTCTCCTCCTTCAGTTCTGCACCTCAAATTATTTAATGGTGTTTAGAATACACGAGATCTTCCAGAGAGTCTTATTATCCATACCCTAAATATGTAAAAGAAGGTGGCAGCTTCCCAAGCAGCAGCATCCGTTCCAGCCTGCAAAGCACACTCCCAGGCAGCATCTAATGATGGCTCCTCCAGAGCCACTGATCTAGATTACAGGGACACTCTGAGGTAAGTCCTAAGGAAGTCACAGAATAAATATTGCCCGGCCTTTCAAAAGAGTGTTTCACCCTCAGGGTACAGCTGCCGGAACAATAATTAAAGCCAGGATTTTGCATAACACCCTCCATGATCCCAGACGTCAAGCAGCTGTGCACAAGAACTGCATTCAACCACATGGTCAGCTCTAGCAGGACAGAACTCCTCTCACTTCAGTGTTGAACAGCCTGGGGATATTCAATAATAGACTCGGAAGTATCTCAGAAGGAGCCACGTTGACTCAAGCTCTTGGGCGGTACTATGTTGTTCTGTGGGACATCTCAGAGCAAAGCAGAAAAAAAAAAAGCATCTCCAGCAGCCTAGAGGAATGAGATATGCCAGGAATTTCTCAAAAAAAGAACAACCAAGACAGCAACTGGGAGCAGCTGACCCACACGGACTTACTGGAGTTTCAATGTACACGGAACCAACAACACCTGGATTAGGGACTAAAGCAGCCCCTGCCAAATCCACCATTTCCTATCCATTGACAAACTGCTTGTCCATACACCAAGACCAATTACAAGATCTGCCTCTTCATGAACTACGCTTAAGCAGCACATTAGCAATAAAGAGCAAAAAACATATGGCGTGGCAGCTAATTGTCACCTGACACAACTATTCCTTTTTCAAAAATGCTTTCCAATGACAAAGGCGAGGTTGGGAGTGATGCTGACGGACTGCCCGCAGGCCGCCATAATTGTGCTTTCCATACAAAGTTCTCTTGATGTAACATTTTCTCAGGTGGTGAAAGAAAAGCACTTACACTTGGTTGCATGAACTTCAAAAGAATATACCAAAGCAAAATAAAAAGCAAAATAAAACAAAACAAGCATTATATCTCCAATTCAAATTAAATTCCTTGGACCCTGTAACACACAGAAAACGTACAAACAGTGTTGTGACATGGGCAAAGAATGAACGTATCAATATTCACCCAAGCCAGAACTACTGGTGGGCAAAACATCCATGTAGGTATAAAACTAAATATTTCCTGGTGAGGCTCCATAAAAGACTTTTTTTTATTTTATTCAAGACACCCACATATGGTTTTTTGTACGTTTCAGGTTTCATGTGTGTATGTTCTGGATTGTTCTCCTTGCTTCCCACTCATTTTCCCATTTCCTCTTGAAAGTCCAGTATATGAGCAGAAATACTTCTTTACCTAAAAAACAACAGCAGTAAAGGGTAAAAAAAAAAAAAAAAAGAAAAAGAAAAAGAAAAAAACTCCCCCCCAAAAAAACGGAATTGGAAAACAGAAAAGAAGAATTAAACCAAAGGCTTTCCGTAGAACGATTCAAGAAATTTATTTCCATGTTTAGTCAGTATTTTAACACAGAAGTGGAGCCTGGTTTCATTTCCAGATGCAGACCTGGCTCAGCTTGGCATGAATTCAACGTCTATCTAAATTTTGCAGCTAGGCTCAATTGCTCTGGGAAGGAGGGAAAAGGATAACTAACATGAGACATCCACATTTTGTAGCCCTCTTCTGGTTTAAATTATTCCATCACTTAGGGAAAAAAAAACACTTCTTCAAATAGCTTAATTTTGCAAGTATAATTGCTTTCAGTTGTTGATACTAATTAGCCCTTTTCAATTTCCATGGTAATTCCTTTTCCTCATAAATTACAATAGCAGACACTACATAAAAGCAGTAGAAGGGGCACACAGTTTACCAACCAAAAAAGCCATAAATAGCACACAGACTACTCACTGAAACATTGCTGCTGTGCTGTCATAGTGATTAGAGATTTTTTTTAATACAAATGTAAATAAACCTGCACCAGACTATCTTCTTCAGTTTTAGCAAATTTAAAGACAGTTAAGTACTTTTGTCAGATGAACACCCCCACCCCCTGACTATTTTCTCCTTCATCAGTTTGTGCGGGATTTCTGTGCTCCTAATTTCTTTGAGGGAAGTCAACAGCCTGACCCAAGACTCACCTTTTCTCTCATTATATAATGAAAAGAGGAGTCCTTTCTCTTTCAGATGCAAGTAGCTGCAGGTAATAAGTGAGTCAGCAGTTCAATACTATTATGTCAAACAAACACATCTGGCCACACTGCACTGTAATTGTTCAAGTTTTTCTACCACATTAACCCTAGAAGCTTCACTCCAGCTATTGTTCACTTACTCAAAGGAGATAAAAGATATTGCGCAGTATTACAGGGCAATGCTAAGTCATTACAAAGAACAAAAATCCCCCACCTATGCTCACTACTGTACATATTCCTGCTAAGGTCACTGGGTGGTAACAAGCAACAGGCAAAGCAACGCAGCTCCTAATAGTGTTTGCCATGCCAACTACTACAATTAAGCAACCACTTCTGTAAGACATTTGAATATATACTTAGAAAACGTGAAGCACTGGATGACATGACCATCAGTCAAGTACTTCTAGAGGACGTTTACTAGAAAAGCTACACTGAAAAAGGAAATCTAATTGATTATGATATATGGGTGTCATGGCTCACTTGCCAGCAAGTAAGACGGACTTGAGTAACTACAGGAACACGAGAAGACACTTTTCTTACTATAAATCGAAGTTAAAAGTTTAGGACAAAGTATTAGCTTGAGTGCTTCAACAGCAGGAAAAATAAATCACATCTAAGTAGAAACTTGGTGTTTTCCAACTCAGGTTGAATCACTTCTACAGCATGCACTTTCCCTTTATCCATGAACACATACAGAGACACAGGGGGCTCCACACAGACAACCTTCTCCCTCATCACCACTTGGGTTTTACATCCTGTGACTTGTTTCTGGGCCACCTGCAAGAGCTACAGAGATACGTGACCGTCACGAAGGCTCGCACAGGCTGTAGAGCCAAGGGATTTATTCATGTGGGTGCCAGCAGTGAGCGGGGCGGGCACCCCCCCCCAGCGTGGCCAGGGGAAGGGAGGGTCGGCGGGCTGAGGGGGAAGCGCAGGTTTGCTTCACATTCAATTTGCTCATTTTCACGCTCTGTATCAGCAAACATAAGAGGTGAATCATACTACAGTATTTACTCTAAAAACTGCATTTTCCATGTATGTACCACTTGGCATTATTTATACTGGCTTAGCAGAACACTTCCATTGTGTAACAGGCATAAGGAGCAGTATAATCATGTTCATTAACTTTGTAAAAAATCTTACTTGGACAATGCTGGGTGCCCCTGCATAAGGCACACAAATAAGGCTGGAAGACTGGAAAAAGTAAATAAAGAAGGACCAATAGTGAGCCAAAGCCATCCTTTGCAATCCGACCTCTTGTGTGTTTAGGAACAGTAAACCAGCTGCAACCCAGAGGGGGGTGGTCAGGAATTTTGAGCTTAGAAGTATGGAATAAGCAAAAGAAATTTCTGCACTTATCTCTACAGTTTCCCATAACTTCCAAGGACTGGTAATTATTTTGATATAGGTGGGTTGTCTTCAAAAACTTTGTCACAAAAACGATTATAGCCTGCTACTTTATTGTATTTAAATCCCTATGAATTGAGTTAGGAACATCTCCATAAAATTACAGCATTAAATTTTTATACTTCATATTAAAAAAAAAATAAAGACAGCAGGTCCTACGATCACTTGACTGTGACAAATTGTCTCTTTCTACTCACTTGAAATTGGCCTGTGAGACTTATCAAATCCCCAGCTTTGTTACTGCTGGAAGAATTGATTTAAAAGTGCACACTGTCATTATATACTTACTGAGAGGTATATTTTAGGATTATGCAAGTGCTTGATATATAATTGGTTCTGTCTTTTTGCTGCATTTCAAGTTTTCTGAGTACAGAAAACAGAAAGATTTAAACTGCACAAAAAAATTCTGAGCAACCTTTATAAAGCAATGGTAGAAGGCCTGAATACAACTCCTAATTACACTGATGTGGCCTTCTTAAAACAGTCAGTCAAAGTTAATTTCTTATGAAATACAATAGGAATGTTTTTTTGAAATGTCGTTGGTGTCTACATGTTTGTAGGGATCATGGCGCAGCACTGTGGACTACTGGGACCTCTGCTAGTAAATAAAGGAATCCCGAGTTTGGTACGTTGCAAGAACTGGCCGCTTGCTGACAGTAAATAAATGCAAAACCACAGCAGGACCAGCACAGGGCTTCAGCAAGGTGTTACTGCACTCAGCGCCCAAGGCGAGGGCAAATAAGCCCTCCCACTGAAGGCTGCCTGGGCGGTGGCAAGACTCCTGTGCCTCCAGAAGACTCCAGGTATGTTTCAGACCCACAGTAGGGGTACGTTCTTCAGATACCAGCGCTAGCAACGTGTCTTAAAGGGAGGCATCGTATCAAAGTCCTTCATGTGATACAGCCATAACATGCAAGGTGAACTCCCCACCTGCCTGCTCAGTAGAAGCAGGACACACGCTTTGAAGTCAACCCAAAAGACCTTGCCTGGAGCACAAGCCTCCATCAGAGAAGTTAGCTCCCTCTGTAAATCTCCTGCAAAAGCATCTGGTCAAAGCACTTGCCTCATGACAAGCTTTTAAGCAAGGAAAAAGCGTTACTTGTTCCTATACAGCTTGTTGTTTTTCCATGCAGGTGGCTGCTGTGCCAGTGCCTGCACTGGATGCTGTTCTACGGGGGTATGCACATGTGCACTGGAACCACCTCTGGGTAACAGCTGGCGCACCGCTGCTGGTTTTGTTCAAGTGTGCTATTTACATACAGCATCATTCAGAGATGGGACAAATCCTCACTCAAGCTGCAGGTTCCAGCTCCACAAAAAGACGGATGCATTCTGATGCCCTGCTCAACCTCCTCCAAAGTATTTCTGTTTATAGCTTTGATTGGTTTTAAAAACAGCGACTGAGCAAGAAGGCAAACTAACACTGAAGAAAAAAAAGATGTTCAAATCTTGGGAAACAAGATACAATCTGGAGAATCTGTAAAGCACTCCTGTCTGAAGGATGTTTTTGTCCAAACCTAAAAATTGTAAACAAATACATGTGACATATACCAAAAGGTCTTCTGGCTAGACATCAGGAGAAACCTGATGAATTTTTCAGAAGACAGTTTTGAACAAAGATTGTGAAAATTTTCTTGTTTAAAGAAACAATACCAGGGATAGTTTTGCAGAGTTGATTTTGCTCCACATAAACTACTGGAGTATAAGCTAACAAACACTTTCAAATACAGAGTAGGATGCAGAATACCGTTACAACTGATACATGCACTCAAAGATTTATTGACAATGTAAATCATTAGATTTCTAAATCTTGAAATACAGGAATCAAGACAGACTAAAAGAAGAAATTCTGTTATATTGAATCCATGTTATGTTCCAGGTTACATTACAACTGTGCCCCAAAGGAAACCTCAAGAGGTATTGTGTACTGTAAAACCAGAGTGAAAAACAGTTTGCTTGCTGCTCTTATTACTTCTCATTGAAGCTTCCCAAGAGCTTCCAAGTGTGGGAATAACCATCTAAATTTGATGGGCGCGCATTACCTCTGATAGAGTCTGGACACTTGGCTCTCCTTGGAGGCCAAACCTTTTTGCTTCCTGGCCCTGTCTGCTTTCCCCATGAGTCCCAGACACCAGTGTGGGGACAGGGAGATACAGCTGGAAGTCATCACAAAGGGCACTACAGAATGGCGCTTTCCCCAGGGCAGCCCATCATCTCTAAAACCCCAGAGTCACGGGCTGACAGAAAAGGTCCAGAGACCTTAGCAGCACGGAGCTTTCAAAGACAAGCACTGAGCCACGCAATTAATAACTGTAATTAATTATAATATTGCTTCCCAAAAATGTTTGAAGAGCTAACTGATATAATTAAAGCCTTATTAAATATTTAATTCTTGACTTTAACCACCATCAACACACGGAGTAAAATGACAACCATATCTGTATCTCTTTAGAGATTACAGGGAAGCAGCATTACAAAGAAATACCGAGCAGTGTATTAACATCGGTCTGTATTTTCTTTTTCCTATCTGTTGTTTGACAGACAACAGCATAAGTAGTCATTTTCCATGGCACTTCTGTCCCAACAACAACGTATGTGAAACACTAGCGTAATGTAGCCCTTTCTATGCCAAAGCAGAGTGAAAGAAAACAAACTAATCAGTTTATTGATGTTTGACAGTACCTGGCACGTTAGCTCAGTAAGCTAAGGAAGACTATTCACTAGTCCAGTGTGTACTGCTACACAGAAATCTTTCTGCATGGAGAAGCTTAATGAAAACACAGCGCAGAGAAGTTTTTGTGAGAAAGACGCCCAGAACAAAGAGCAAGTGACACCCGCTAGAGCAGAGATGCTGTGTACTTCCCCGCTTTCCTTCCTGAGAAATGCTCATCTTTTCTGCTGAGCTTCTAAGACGATATTTGACAAAATACACAATAAGTTATCGCATGCTTAAAACAGTACTATCAAGGTTAAATACAACACAGGCAAATTTATTTTTGTAAACAAACACCCATTCTCAAAGCTAGTTCTGTTCAGCAATGCGTTGGTGGACTGCACTGATGTGGCTTTTTTAGGTGCCATACAACTGGCAGTCCCTGCCTTTATTCCATTCAAGTTTTGCACTGTTGTATTACCACCACAGCTCCTTTTCCGTGCTCCTGAACACACTTTAAGGTGCCACTTAGTTTCATTATCACTTTAAGGAGTCTAAATACAGTTCGTGAGCAATGAATGTTGAATGAAGGATACCCCCTGGCTACAGTGATTTGCAGTGGTGCAAGTCAGATCAGAAATTCACAATCACCTATTGAGAGCTATGATTTTTTTTTTTGCCAGTTTACATATACAAGTTTTCCTAATAGGAACAGCTGGAATCTCATCAGTTGCCAAGTAATGCTGCTCAGCTGCCACTGTGAATGCAAAACAGCAGCACAGTTTGTTCATCTTTTTTCCATCCCCCTCTCGAACACAGTTCTTAGCTAGTTTGTTGTAGATAACTTTTGTTTTGCTGGTACTCTTGTTTGGTATTTGGAATATATGCTTTACGTGCAACACATCAATTATACCTTATTAAGAGTAAGTCCATTTGAAAGTCCTATTGTTAGTTTTTGAAGGGTTTCAATCACCCCCACCATGATAAAATTTTCAACAATAGTTGAAAATTCTCCCTCTAACTTTAAGATTTTTCTTACACTTATTTAATTCACTAGCAAGTGAGTAATCAGCCATAAGCAATTTAGTAACCTTCACTGGCAAGTCCAGTATGGTTACACTCAATTTGATAAGAGCCCTACATTTCTGACCCATATAATAACAGGGGTTATAGTCTCAGAAAAGGTTCCCAGACAGTTCTTCTAGTTAACACAACTGTTTATTGCAGACTTTTTTCTTTTAGCTTGTCTTGTTTTTAAAAGATGTCTAATTCCTTACTCATTTCTATCATTTCCCCAATTCATAGGAAAACTGGACCTGACATCTTCATATAGGATTAACCTGTGCCAAGCAGTTCTAAACACAATACATATCTGCAAAATATAATAAACTACTCAAAGAGAAAACACTATAACAAACAAAAAGCCATTTCTTCAAGAGAACATATTAAAGAGATTCTCACAGAGATCGTTTGTGCGAATAGAGATGTGTCTCAGAATTACTTTTTTTTTTTTTTTT
>VXAA01004298.1:993137-1144992 GCA_013399115.1 Anseranas semipalmata
TAACTCTACTGCAAGATTTCCAAGAACTAGCATTTGCCAAGTGGATATTCTCTTTAAAAATTCTGTGCCAAATGCCTTAAATTAGCATAAGTAATAATCCCATTGCAACAAACAATGAGTGGAACAAAACCAGAGGAGAGCCCACACAGTATACATCTCAATTCAAACTCCTATTTCCTGTCTTCATCTTTGGACTCAAAACATGCTCCCATAGCCATTAATTTAATGGGTAAATGAATCTGGAGACATGAAGGGAGCCTGCAGCGACAGAGGAGGAGAAGGGCCATCATGGCCAGCAGCATGAAGTGGTAGCAAGTTTCAGTCTGCCTTATGAAACACCTGCTGCACCATGATGCGAGCTGCTGGCACTACAGAGACTATACAGATTGGGTGAGAATACAGTTGGTAAGATGTTTACACAAAGTTAGAAGTTAGATAGAGATGGAGCCCCTCTCCCAAGTCAATTAATCATACAATTCCGCCCCTACCTCAAAAGCCAGCCCTCTAACCCAGAAAGAACTGTTCACCCACTGGTATTAGTCACATCTTAAGCTCAGATGGCAGGCTCAGAAGGCTTGCTTTAATGTAGAAGATAAAATCCTGAGATAGGTCTCCCATCATGCAAAAACAAATGTTTGATTTCATGCATGCAGTTCTGTCGAGCTAGAAGAGGAAAAGGGAAGCGCAATCACCAGTGAATGCCTTTTGATATTTCCAGATTAACTGTTACCGTGTGACGAGAAAGGTACTCAGAGAATTATGGACTGTAATCCTTCCACTTCTGCAAAAGGGAAACATAGGGAAAACATTTTCCCCACAAGGTGCACCTTGTGCCAAAAGGACTCAGACTGTATCCTTGGTGTCATTAGGTAGCCCATGAAGAGGAAGATCCTGTCAGACTGAAGTTACAACTAAACCTACGCAAAGAACATGATTTATAAATTAAGGAATCTGATACTTGCAATAGGGCTTGATGAATCATTTCAAAGATATGATAATAAAAGGGGACTGGGGAAGGGTGTCTATTTCTGCCATGGATTCAGTACCACGAAAGAAAGTTTAATATATTAAAAATATTTTTATTATTGAGAGAGATATGATGAGCTGATCAGCAGCTGAAAAATAAAATATTGCAGCAGAAATGTTTTCTACAAAAGAGGAAAATAGGAAAGAAAAAAATCTCACTGTAGTATAATGAACATATCAATCAACACAGAAAAGATTAGCAGTGGGAAGGGAAAAAAAAAAGAACCAACTGAAATTAGAGACACCAGCAGGAATAAAAATGTCCAAAGAGACAAATACTTCTGATGCTTATTTTCCCCATTATTCCTGTATTTACTTGTTTGGCAGAATGCCATGCAAGAAAAGCATGTTCAGCACCAAGATCTACATGGGGGGGGGGGGATGGAGNCGAAAAAAAAACACCTTATCATTTCTATTGAAACTGCAACAGCAACATTTCAATTATTCTCAGAGGGAACTTGAATACCTGAATAAAGCTGAACTGTAGGCAGCCTTAGAAATCCGACAATATCCTTGTGGGGAGCTATTAAAGTGATGTTATCGTGCATCATGTGATCTATACATCCTCATTCTTCATTTTAAAAAAATACTTAGGGATGTTACCAACAGCAAGCATGGATGATCATTAAGTGAAACTATTTGGAATTTCCAGCCAAAATCAGCTGGAAACTGATGACCTGCTTTGAATAAGTAGCATGGGTGTTGTCTCAGTGAGCTTCCTTGTAACCTACCTTGTGCCATGGGCAACTCTGTGGCAGTCCCAGTTTTCTGAAGCTATCCATCGCAGAAATAAAAAAATAAATTCTAAAGATTTACTCATCTTACTTTGCAGTTGTGTTTCGCCTTAGCAACTGAAAGTATCAAACCCAGCCATTTTAAGTGGCAAAGCAGCAGGTCCACAATGAAAATAAAGTAAAGATTTATGAGCTCTTGCTAGTTTTTCAGTGGATCACTGCACATAAACAAGATTGTTCATACAAAATAAAGCTCCTATCCAAACTGCACTGCAACTTAAAAAGAATACGAGTCTTTACAAAAAAGGAATAGCAAACATGAGCATAGTCAAACTGAATCAGTTTTTTTCAGCATTTTATGAATACCCTTAGGCATGATTTACCCATCTATTGCTTAACAACATGAAAAGACAGCTTGGAAATTCCTCAAACTAGATACAGACAATAGCCCTGGTAAGGTGATGTTCACATGTTACTTTAAGTTCTGCTGCATCTTATGAAGCAAATCAATAATTTTTAAGGGTCACTGTATAAATAAATTAGACATGACAAATTCCTCCATCACACTCCTATTTCCTACAATTAATGACAATTCTGATAAAAAGTGGCATGGCTTTATTGCAAAAAATAATTTCAATTTCAGTCCAAGTGAGGTGCGTTACTAACCTAGCAAAACTAATTAATTTTGCTCCAAGCATTCTTTACAGAGATGCCTGTTTTGAAGAATTTTCAGCTTAATGAACCAGCTCCAAGAAGAGGAAATGCAGCATTAATGAAAGGAAAGCTACTTACTTCCAGTTTTGTTCTGGCAAGTTTTTGTTTTGGCCTTCAGATGGCTTGTCTCGAGTTAATTCAATTCTCATCATTGCATGCCTCTTGAACTGTGAGAGGTGCTGCCCAGAGTGCTCACTTGGTTGCACTCTTCCCTCCAAAAGAAAAGGGAAACCAACCAGTTTAGTTACCTTACAGCCACTGCGACCATCTGATAAGTAACTATTTAAGTACTAGTCCTACAAACTAACAGAGCCAGGGTGAAAACAAAAAGAATATCTGGGAAAAGACGCAAACAGAAAGGGTAGCAAACGTTCCTCTTTAAGTGTACCTGCATCAGAGCTAAACTGCATCTTCTCTCTCATAGCTTTCTCCAGTGAAGGAAACACTACAGAAACTCTACTCACGATGCTACCAAGATCTACCATTTTTCCTTTACACTGACATCTCAGAGCTAGTTTTACCCTTACCCTCTTACAGGGAGGCAGCGTGACAGCTTTGGACCAAGTCAAACAGCTCAACTCCTTCTTTCAATACAGCCTGAATTCTTCATGAATCCTGTCAGAAACATGCTTGAAACTTCAGTGCGACCTACATCTAACTTCCCATTTCTGGATTCCGGTCTTCCATTTGAGTATGAGGGTACTGATGCTCTTCGATACCTCCACCTAGGTATTGCTGGGTACAGTGGTACCATGAGGTACCGTTCAGAATAAAAAAATAAAGGACAAAATATACAAAAGAGATGTCATCTCAGTTAGTACCACAAGTTTAAATTGGGTGCCAAATAGGATCCATCTTTTGTGTAGAAATCCAGAGGAATTACAGTCACAACACACAGTATATAGTAATGCAAGTGGACATAGCTTCTACTGGGGATGTCTCGGACATCAGGTGACCCTCATGATCAAAGCCTTAAAATTGCTCTCTGTGCTCAAGAGAGATCTTTGTCTTAAAAAGAAATCCTCAATTTATTCAACTTGAAGTAATTGTAACAAAAAAAAAGAGCTCTATAATTTACTAAAGTGAAAACTCACAGAAGACTAACTTTCTCCCTCTTGAGAGCACTTCAGAAAAGATGTTTAATTATTACTGAAGCTCAAGAGAAGTACTTGTAATCTGATGAAAATGAAAGTGTACAAATCCTTCACACCTTCTTTCAATTTCTCTGCAGTGGCGGAGTCAGTAACAGCAGACTTGGTGTTTAGAGGTATCGCTTGCTAAAATGACATAGTAGGTTTATATAATAAAGACTTAGAGCCACAGTGCAGATAATTACCACAGTCTCTCCTCCAACTCTCCCTCCCAAGACAGAGATAGAAGCAAATGCCTTTTTGGCTTTGGCACCTCAGCAAGTATGCTGCAGTGATACAGAGAGAGAAATACAGAGAGCACATTATTAAATAATGCTGTCCTGTTACACATGGAGACAGTATAGCTCAGCTTCAACCCCAGATCCACAGCAACAGGTGATGGGGCCTCCTTGATGATTCGCCACTTCCCACTAGAATCACTAGTAAATGTGAGAGTGAAAGCTAAACAGGGTGAAAAAAAAAAGCTTCTCTACCTATTAGTACCAGCCCAGATGTTGTCCCCTCTCGGCCTATTTCCACGTGGCACAACTTCACTGATTGACTGCAGCACCAGGCTAGCAATTTACTTTATGATTTCAGTTGGAGCGGTAGATCAAGCCATTTTAGAGCCAAATCTAGCAACTATTAAATACTAACCTTAATAACTATTTCTGAACTGCTTTCTTAAAGGAAACAAAGGTAAGCAATCATATCGTCATATTTCTGAAAGTTTCCCCACTACTACATTTTCAACCAATTTCAATCCAATTGGGGTTATGGATGGCAGTCTGCACTAACCCCCAGCACCACCTGTGCAGCAGCATCTGCTTTTTATTGGATTTGGGGTTTATTCTTTTTTCTCCTCTGGGACATGACCCACTAATTTCCTCATGTTCTTATACTGCCACTGCTGGTGGCAGAAGAAGTATTTGGTTGCTTACACAAAAAAAAAATCCATCTGCAATGGCAACACACTCATCTCAGCCCAGTTTCATTAAAGAACACAAGTCAAGCAAGGGAGAAAACCCGTTTCAATGATCTCACAGAAGTAGTCTTCCAGATGCCCAAGAGCCGACACCGTATCTCTGCATAATGCAGCCTCACCCTCACCCAGTCAGGCAGAAACAGTCTGATAACTCTGAAATCAGCCCTTTTGTCCCACCCAACACCTCTTTTTTTTTTTTTTTAATGTATATTATCATTACTAAGCCTTGTCTGCCCAAGGAGTGAGTTCAGCCCACCATGTAACATGCCACAGAAGTTTCAAGCATTAGGAAACTCTTGTGACCCAGCCGCTCTCCATGTTCTGCGTGATGCTGAACAATAAATGTGCACATATCCAGATAAAACATCACTGAAAACCACAGACAGATGAAAACTACTGCTTAGCAGCCTCTCTATACCTCAAGCTACTGAAAGAGCTACTTACTGAATTACACATCTATAGCAGCAGCAAAACTGAGGGCAGCATTGGACACAGACAACCTGTCCTGTACAGGAACCCATTTGATTTTTGATTGTTGGCCCAAAGCAACATTAGTTTACAAGCCTTGGTCTCTAACCCCTGCAGAAGAGGTAGTAGGTTACAGCCCCAGACCGCGGGTGGGACGGGCAGGCAGGCAGAGACTAAGGACAAAAGGACAAGGCAAATGATTTCATTTTCTGATGTCTGAGCTGTGCTGCAGATACTCTGCATGGCTTTTCTCAAGGGTACAGCTACTAATCTCTCTCACAAGAGGAAGAAATAAGCACTCAGCTCTGAATCCATCCAAACACCTGTCTTCACTTGAAAATCCTGGAGGGAACGATCTGGAATCAACTGAATTAGTGGCCTCCTTCCTCTGAGTGCTGGAAACAAAGCACAAGGCCACTTTAATCTCAGCTTGTCCTTTAGATCCTTTGGCTCTCGTTTCATGGCTGAATGCACAGTTTAAAATACTTATCATCAGCCCTCACTAAGATTTGTGAAACTGCTTGCTCTTACTCGGCTTCTCTCGCTTTCTTGCGGAAGACTCGTTTTTTCTTTTTTTGACTTCTTCATTAAAACTTTCTGTAGTGAGGAAGTGTCATGGCTAACAGTAGCAGTTCAGGCAATGCATGCTATGTTAGTTGTAAACTGCCATTGAGTTGATGCTGCAAAGAGAAATGTGCTGAGGAGTTGGAACCTGAGTAATTGCTGGTTTGGGTGAGCATGTGATGTCTATTTGCCTCAGACCCCCCACCCTGTTCTCCAGGATTATCATATTAACTTGTTAACTACCACCTGTTCTGGTTTGGTGCTTCTGAAATTATGGATTCTGTTTAGAGCTTACCAGAATCCTACTAGGAATACAGACAACACCTCTAGTTTTTATTAAAATCCTTCTCTATTTAGAAGTGTATACTCAGGGTAGTTGGGGAGTTCCCTGCAGAATACAACAAATGCATGTTTCTGCAGAAATAAATTGCTATCTAATGATTTCATCATCCAAACTGCTACACTTAAATGAGTGGTTATACGTATTCTGAATTCAGATAGATTTCTATTTATAGAGCATTTATTTATGTCTGAGATGCATTTAAATATAAATTGCAATACCTAATGCCAAGTTTTATAACTTGTCATTCACAATCCATTAAGTATTTTATTACATGTATTGTAGAAGAGAGAAATTTATAGTCCTCATTTATAGTATTAATAAGGAATGATGAAACCACACTAAAGATGTATTGCTTTTTGGTTTATGTGGAGGTTTACCACATATATGGAGGTTTACAGCTTAGTTACAAGTCATGCTTTAATGTTTTATTGTAATAAAAGAGACGATCTAAGTGCTGTAATGTACATAAAAATTAAGAGAAACATCACTAAAACTATATAGGTTTTCATATTGAGTAACGAACACAGACTTAACATACTCTCAGCTGCTTTCTAAGTTGTAGCAACATGTGGAAATAAATATTGATTTGCTCATTTAAAAGCATTAACCAAGTGCTTCATCACATAGTGTTTCAAAGGAATACTTCACTTTGTTTGAAAACTAGGGGAGGAGAGGGCATACGACAACCTTACACACAAAATTTGTTCCCTGCATCCTTTTTAAACTTTGCTACGCTGTCTCTCACCTGAAGTGTTTCTTTTCCCACACTTTCTGATTGTCAAAGTTCGGAATCAGCAGGGAAATGTAGGTTTTCCTCTTTTTATTAATTTACCTTTCAAAATCTCAGTTCCTACTACTGGCTGGAAAAAAGATCAGATGTATGGAAAAAAAACATTTTCTTCATTTCTGCTGCTACTGTCCTCAGGAGATGCCATCTCCATACTTGTTCAATTCTCCCATTTGCGAAACAAGCAAAGAGAGAAAGACAATCTACTTACACATATATGGGGGAAAAGGTGGTTGCTTTAAAAAAAAAAAAAAAAAAATCAAAAGCATCCAGAGCCAATAAACACTTTCCAGAAACCATTGACATGAGTTTTGCCGGTTGTTTCCCTCTTCACCGAGACCCTGGGGAAGGGAGAGGAGGTGAGAGAAAGAAGCAGCACATTTTTTGATCAGTTCAGGCTTTGATCTGAATAGTTACTGCTCTCCTCCCAAGTAGCTCTGAATCCTATGGTCTGTGTCTTGCTAGCAGTTTCCAGAGGCTTTCACATTCACCAGCCCTCAGTCAATCCCACTCAACTGCGGCTATTTCAAACAACATGTACCTGAACAAAACTTCAAGCAAAGCTTATCTGAACAAGTCTTTGTAGAAGTCACCAATATTAAATTAATGTCTCATGTATAATTACTGGTTGCTTATGTATAGAAAATGGGAACTAAAACATTAACTGATTACATTACCTATCATTCTTCCCGTTTTCTATTCCTGTAATGTTTGAACACCCCTCATCGGGACAGGAGGTTTGCAGGAAGCATTCTCCAGAAGAACAGTACTTCACTCTATATGACAAACAGAGGCAGAAGTAATTTGCTCAAAGTACACACAATTTCTGTGACAAACCGGTAAGAAAATGCTGATCTCTGGAGCACTAGTTTATAACCAATACAGAGAAAGCTATGACTGCTCACTTAGAGATTGGAGAGCAAAGTACAAAATATGCTGAAAGATCATGAAACACAAACCCTAGAATTTCAATGTTCAGATTTTAAGAATCTTTAAATTCATAAAACAGTTTTTCTAATGAAAATAATTTCTAGATACATATCCAATTAAAACAGAAATCTGTGAAATGAAAACACTAAGCCAAAATACACAGCCGTGATTTTCTTGATCTTTTTTAAAAGCATGACTCTTCCTTGCATTAAGTAAAGGTGGGTAAACAAAGGCACAAGGAGGCTCAGCAAGTTACCAGTTTTACAGCAAAGTACGTAAAACAACAGAAAAAGCACCAACATCCCAGTTCTTAGCCATACACACCAACCAACAGCCCATCCCCCAGCCTTCTTCCATCTTACCTACCAGCTTTATTTTGACTGGTGTATACTAGCGATACTAATGCTTTTTCAATTTTGCAGATAAATTCAGGAGGTAGAAAACTTTGTAAAGATCATTTTCTACTCCAACCTGCCATGTACATCCTGTATTTATGTAGTAACAGACAAGATTTATTTTAAGACAAAAAATATTGCTTAAAAGCAATTGTTATATGGAAATACATCACTACCTTTGTAGTGGTATCGTTATGATAGCCATTTCAGTTTGCCCCGTTAATCTTACTTTCTTTACAGTCATCTGTAGTCTTGCACTTTTAGCCAGCCTCATCGAAACCCAGTTATTACCTCCTGGTTTTTATATTTGCACTGGGCTGGTATTCTCATCTCCTTCGTCCAGTCTGCTTCCTCTCTGTCACAAGATGTCCTTGATCTCTTGCCATTTATTTCCTCTCATCCTAAACTCTTGAAAAACACTACAAGTCTAGGCTACCTGGCCACCTGCTCACAGTGATCTGTCTGGAGAGAGAGCTAAAACACAATTGAATCCTTATCTGGCATGCATCTAACGAGTAGGCTGCTTCCTAAATAACTTAGCATACAAGGAAAAAAAAGCAATTACAGACACAGAAGAACATGCAAAATAATACCCAAATAGCAAATAAAGACTGCTTAGTTCATTGAATACATCTCCATTTCCTGTGTGTACCTTTCCAAGCTCAGATGCTACAAAATACTAAAATGAAAGCTGTGGAGGAAAACTGCTTTCCTGTCTAGGTCCTTGCAAGGTGCATGATGCTCTGGCAGTGATTTGTTTCCTCCCCTTCCTTCCCCTCTGGCACTGAGTATGCTCTATGCAGTAGAGATTGCACAAGCTGCATCATCCCAAACAGCTGCAGTTTTCTTTGTGCTTGAGGCCAGCACATATAATCGCAAAGGCTTAATTAAACACCACCCCTGTGCACTTCAGAAAATTCATAAAATACCGTGGACTGCTCATGTTGTTCTAGTTAAGCAGTGGTTGGAAAAGGTAGTAACAGCAAACCCACATTTACCTCTTTGCCCTTGTAGATCTCGCAGTACTATACTATTAAACTTGGTCACGCCCGCTATCATTCTCCAGGAATAAAAAGGTCAAAAGCCTGGGCTTCTGCCAGAAGACACCCAAAGGAGTCAATGGTGGAGACTTCTTGGGGCAATGTTTTTATCCTTCTGTAGACAAAAAGTGCCATTAGACAAACTATTGAAATTTGCAGTGCAACTCCTTCTTCACAAAGCCAGTTTCTTTCCTACCCTGAACACATCATTTCAGGCACAGAAAAGAGAATGGATCCAAAGATCAAACCCTACAGTGGCAATCCCACTTGAGTCAGAGCTCAGGGAAGACCCAGACAGGAATGACTCTCACCAGGTGGGGAGTAAACCTGTGCAGCAGCAACAGCACTGGAAGATCATTCAACCATCAGAGCCAACAGGGTGTAGTTAGAAGCATCTTTTTTCCACAGGTATTGCCACGGTCATGTTTTCTAGCTTAAATGAGACAGAAGAAACAGTGTTATCAGGAATGACATCAGTGAAATGGATGAAAAACTGATTCAGAGAGCAAGGCAGAAAAACTCAGTAGCGGGAACTGACAGGCTCTGCCCCTTGCCACACTCTCACAGAGGACCTTCACTCAAGGAGAGTTATTAACAATGAACAGAACAAAGCAAGAGTCAGGCCAAAAAGTTCGGTTCCTTTTCACCACTGGTGTCAGGAAAAGAGGCAAGTCCTGCACAAATAATAAGCCTATCTTTTTCACAAGACTCAATCTGACACTGCATAGGACTCTTGATATTTTTCAGCTCTAAAAGGGAAAATTATTCATCCACTCCCTCAGGTGTATCAGAGCACAGATGAAACCATTCATTCTTTTCAAGAAACCTAAAATCTTCTTTTATTCTAACTAAGAATTCTGCTTCAAAAAGTTACACTTCTGAAAGGCTCCAGGAGCACAAAGAGTAATGAGGGATCAGAGAGCCTCCTGGGAATATCCTTCACACAATAACAGGCTCTCAATCAATCCTGCTGATACAAGAAGAGAGCTCACATAAGGGATAGTAAGGGGAAAAGGAAAAGCTGGAGAAATTGCTGGTCTATATAATTTTCTGCCTTGGTGAGCCCTGGAAAACCAAGCATAAGTAACTGCAGAAGGCAGTCTTGCCAGCATTCAAATGCAATATATTCAGAGCTTTGACTGTAACCCTGCAGGTTTTTGCATGTGACTAGTCTCATTAACATGATTAGAAATGCACACCTAGGCACTGCTCCTACTCTACAGGAAAAGAAATTTGCAGGATTACTGTTAAAACAGCTGGACACACAAGATAGCACTTGTATTAACATTCTTAATTTCATATTCATTATTAAAAAGGCTCCTGATATCCACCAACAGAAGTGGTAGTAACGGCCTCACCTGGCTTTTCAGAGCACCTCCAACATGAGCAGTGCGAGAACGGGAGTCCCACGGTCCCCTTCAGGACCTGGCAGGAGTCAGACGCCAACAGCTGGCTAGCTATTCTGCACGTCAGCAGACATGAGAAGAGGCTCTCCTGTTTTAAACCTTCTTCTGCATCATTTCAGTTCCACCTCTTTTGGGGCTGTGTTAGTAAGATCCTTTCCTGAAAACCCTCAGCTCTCTTGGGGTGGGGGTCTGTCCTATCCTTTAAAGATTCCACTCTGCAGGTTACTACCCTCAGAGCTGCACATGAATGAGAGTTCTTTCACTTGCAGAAGCCTACTTGTTCCCTAGAGTGCAACTGGCCTAATTCCTGACTTTAAAAAAAAAAAAAAGGCTAACATCTAAACCTGAACATCCCAGCATCTCCTGGGAGGCAATCACTTACTCCCAGGTTGGGAAAGGTCCTTCACTGTCCTCACAACATGTCATATAACGGGAAGGTACAAATCAAGAAGGCCATCCCAAAGTTAAGTGTGATTTGTTGCTCACAACACCACTTATATAATATTAAACATTTCTTGGCCTTCTGCTGGCCCTTTCATTCATAGATTTTAAAATACACAAGCACTTAAACCCCGGCCCCTGGAGCCCTCATTATTGCAACAAAGCTCCTGCAGTTTCTTTAAGTAGCTGCACATTGGTGGAGGGTTTTTTCTGGTACCTAAACACTCTCAAGTATTTGCCTTCTACAAGAAAAGAAGATTGTGTCATGACCAGAGGCACTAAAACAATCCTAATTCTGTGTAAGCAAATCTCATCCCCTTTCTCACAGCGTCCAGCTCCCACCATTACTGCTTTTCTTGGCTTACTGATGGGGCTAGGGATCACAACTCAGACTGGCAGCCAATATACAACCTGCCTGGCCAGGTGCCACCAAAAAAAAAAAAAAAAAGTATCTTAACAGCTAAATTCTAATTCTCCCTCACCAGGGATATTAACAGAGTTTCTCTCCTCTGTCCAGCCAGTAATTCTGTACGTGTCCTACAGAGACCTGACATCTTTGAGACTTCACTCCTGCTACAGGTTTGAGAAACTCTGACCAAGAGGTTTATCAGTTCTTCAAGAGGAACAGAAAAATCACATAAGCCTGGACCCCTTAGAAAAAGGTGTTAAATAAATAGTAAAAGTGGTAGGGGAAAAAAGGAGAAAGAACTTTGCTCTCACTGGAATGTAAGAAGTGTTGGCTTCTCATCAAAGCTACACTGAAACACCTGAAGGTCCCTCCACTAAAGGCTAAGTCACCAAAACAGGTTTCAGCTTTTTCCCTTGCAGCAAGTACTTTTTATTTTGGTTATTCTGCCTTTATTGATGAAAAATGTACAGTCAACTATCAAAAAATTACTACCCAAAGTATTACTTCGGTCACCAGAGATACAGTTCAGAGCCCTCTCTTATCTCCTCCTGGTTTTGTTTCTTTCTGGATGCACACTTAAGCCTGTCCCAGAGTTAGGCGACTGACACGGGTGTTATCTGAACTTTCTGAAGAGCTGTTGCGATATCCACCCAGACTGCATTGATTCGTGGATGTCTAGACTTGAACATGATTACATTAGAACAGATAATGGTCTTAACGACGAACAGATTTTATTGCTTGGGACATTTCTTTTCCCTTCCCTATCTCCTTACTTACAAGGCAGGATGTTCATTCCATTTCCTTAGTTATTTTTACCAAAAAGGAACACATATATTTTTAAATTGAAATACAGTATAAAGTTATAGAGATGTGTTAAAGGGTTAAAAAGACATTTGCTAAAATTAGATTATTGAAGCTACATTTTTAGTAATGGATAACTAGTATGGATATAGACAGATTTGTTTCTGCCTCTTCAAGAAGCAAATAAAAATCACAAAAATTACATGAAGAACTTAAGTACACGTGAACATTATCAAAACACCGATCTTTTAGTTAAAACAGTTTAGGACCCTATGGTGCTCATATCTAAGTAGTAGACAAAATCACAATGGTTTTAGGATAGTATCTGAAAAATTACAGTTTGACAACCCATTAGCTATTTTCTTCTTTAATCTATCAGCATGCCTATTACCCTTTGCAAATCACCATTTGCATACACAAATGCTTAAGCTCAGAGACAGGAAAAACTACATCACCTTGATGCAAAACTAGGGGGAAGTATTCATTGGCTAATGCAGAGAAGGCATGGAAGGGAAGAAGCATGTAATTGATTCCCAAGTCACACAAAAGAAATCCCAAACCAATAGTGAATTGATGAGACTCAGGCACTTGCAGCATTTAAGTAATTTTTGGAACAGTATGAGCCCATGGCTCTCATTTTTTCCATATTTAAGAACAGCTGCACATGTGCATACAGAATATTTTTTCTAAAAACATGCACTGAGCAAGATCATAATTATATGAAATGAACAAATACTCTTCTAGTACTTTTTCTTTGCAGAAATTAGAAAACAAATTATTTCAACTTTATGCCCCATCAAGAAAAAAAAACACGCTTTTGCTTTCAGACACAAGTGGAATGAATTCTTTACTGACAATAGACTGAAAATACCGTGTTATGCAAATTAGTGTAGCAATGCCCACACCTAAAATACGCCAAACAGCGGGAGAAAAATTGCCTTTAGTTAGAAACTGAAAAGTCGTCGTACATCCATTTGAACTATCCTTAATCTTTACCATAGACAAATATTCCAAGTAGTTTTAACAGTACTTCAGTTGCCTAAGAAACTATCAAGCTTCTCAGTTGCTGTTCACTTGTTGCTGCTTTTATACAACTTTGGTTTCCACATGTTGACTTCTTTAAAAAAACAAAGAAAAGAAAACAAAACACCACTCTATTGGAGACCATCTAAAAGGAAACTTGGCTTGAAAGCACTGTTTAAAAGATTCAGGAGAATTTTTCTGTTTCTCATTTAGGGAGCAAGATGATAAATGACCACAAACTATTTTCTAAAGCTGTACTTGCAGACATCCCTGCTTGGTTCCTGCTGTACATAATTACCTGCAAAATTTAAAGAAAAGAAAAGATGACACTGAGGTCAGGTGGGGTTAATCTGATACCTTATATGCCATCCTGCTACACAGATACCTGAAACCCCTTGGCTTGGAAGCAGGGATGTGTGTCTGACAAGTGGAACAACTTCTCTATTAACACTACTATAGAAGGTTGGTGGATTATTTATTTATTTATTTGGATAGTCAAATATATTTCTTGACCATAGGCAAGAAACAAAAGCAAACTGCAAAACCAGAATTAACTTTCCTCATTAGGCACTGAAAACTGTTCCTGGTAAAAGAGGCTGTACTATTAGCAGTCACGTCACTATTTTTTTTACTCTGTTTTCATAAAATTGTAATTTGCAAACATTTTTTTAAAGCGGGAAAGCCTGTGCACATACCAGTTTGCTGTATAGCACTACAAGGTTTTGTTTGCTTTAAAAGCTGTGTAATTTGTGAGACTGTACAAGTATATCCAGAATTGGTCATGTGTCTAACTAAATATCCCTTTTCTTTCCTTCCCAAGTTGGGAGCCACAACTTGGATGCCTGCAGCTCAAGCAAGGAGGTTGGTGAATCAAAAAAAAACATTTCTGCCTTTACGCCAGTCAAAGCATGCCACAGAAATCCCAATTCTTCTCTATATAGGAACCAGCAATCCCCCTTCCTTTACTCTACTGCTTCCGTCAGATAAACATCACCACGCAACATGAGAGCACAGCTTGGAGGGCAGAAGCTCAAGCCTCTTTCCTTCTGCCACTGCAGCGGATACCCAGGCTCCACCACAAGCAACTGCTCAGAAATGCCCAAAGGAACAGGAGCACAGAGGGGGGTGCCTGGCCTCCTGTGATGAGCTCTGAGCACGCCAAGACAGACCAGCTGCTTCAGCTGCATTGCTATAATTAAGGCACTTTCCTACCCCTTCCACTACAAAGGGGCATTTCCAGTGCACACTCCACACATCAAACAACATTTGAACCTGCCTCTCTGCTTGGACATACATTAGAAAGACATCTTCAGTTTGGGAAACATAGGCTTAGCTTGTTGAGCAAAGCAGCACGCCTGAAATAGGCTGGGTTTTGTTTAACTGCAGTTGGGGGTTATTGTAGGACCTTAACTTGCATTTCTACTGCATTGTACTTTGATAACAATCTGGAATTGTTACTTTTTGTTTCTGAGATATACTTGCTTAAACAAACTTATTTTCTTCTACTTTACTAGATAATTTCTAAGGAGTAAGCTCACATTATGTCAGAATTTTTAATAACCAGAGAATATAAATCACTTAGGAAATAAAGCTATGCAAATACCAAAATGAAAACCATCGTCTGCACAGACCAAGATTTCATGAGGTACATTCTACTCCGTCAGGCCACAGCCAGGTTCCCTCATCAATCTGAAAACCAGGTAATGCGAAGTCGGTGAATTTATACAGGAGGTCTCTGGACCACAACACAACAAACTCCAGACAAACTGTTCTTCAGAGCTGTTCTGCATGGCTAGAGCAACACCCCTTGCACACCTCAGCTTTCTTTTAAGCAGTCCACTTGCATGCCAGGAAAGTCTGGGCCATGTTCCAGTCCCAGCTCCATCCCACACAAAATTACTAAGTTAAAGAGAAGGTGTTTCTCCTGGCACAAGAAATTTCTTTCATATTCTTCACCCAGACCCATGGACTCTTAGCACTTCATGCCTGAGTTCTGAAGCCTGTAGGAAGCTGTAGGAAGGAGACAGACTCCCATATATTTATTGAAAAATGTATTTTGACCCTTAAAATACTTAAAAAAAAAAAAAAAAAAATTCTTTCTCCACCAGCAGCCCAAATTTAAGTTTCAAGACTTGACAAATGAAAAATGCGCACAACCTTTATTTTTAATAAAATACTTTTCAAACACACACAAAAAAAGGGTCTTCAGTCACTGAAATATGGAATGACTGGCAAAAGAGCATGAGTCAGCTCGTTGCTGTCAAACCTCCAAATGCCTTTATTTTACATTTTAGCAACAGTAATCAGAATCATATCCTTCTCCCATAGTAACTGGAGAGACTGCAACACAATGCTCATCATATGTGGGACTTGTCTGAAATCTGAACTACCTTCATATTTGTGAGCCCCTTCCCCTGCTTCTGAAGGAAACAGAGTAATTGTGACAGATGCAAGCCATGGGAGCCTCAAATCACCGACATGTGTAAATGCAATGGGTGCCTGAGCTGTTCAGCCTTTCCACACAGAGCCTGTACACACAGCTACTGAAAAATCAAGTCTGTGTGACAGCAGAGAAATAATTAACAAACAGGTCCTGATAAACCCTCTCACTTCCTGAGTAATTCTGTATCCTAACACAAACGCCACCTACAGTGAGCAGTGAAATAAAGGAAGCAGCACAACACGAGTAGGGTTGTTTTTACCCAAACTGGTAAAACACTGTGACACAGGGAGACTCGTCTTAGAACAACAAAATGATAAACTTGACAACTGAACAAGGCAGGGCTTCTGGAGGGTAACTGGCAATACCCCAAGCTTTGAAACCCACGAAGAATTACTGTTTTATAATATGTTTTCACTGCTGCTATGTGTGTTTTAAAACAAATGGGACTGTGATGTGTGAGACCTTGATGCAGCGTAGGTCTGCCATTGTGCCTAAGAAAAACTCCACAGGTTCTGTCCTGAAGTCAGGCTTCTGGAGTGTAATAGCAAGTGAGAAGACAGCTGTATCCTCAAAATCCTGGTCTGAAAGAGCCACAATGTCTCATGCAAATAAGATGTGAGAGGTAAATGCCCCTCCTCAGGGGGTGGAAAGGGACAGGCTAAGCCCAAAGGGGCCAAAGGCGCAGGAAAGCCCGCAGTTGTGACAAGACCTGCCCTGCTTGTGGAAATAGCATTTTGATGAGGGGCCTGCAACCAGGGTCTGCGGCTCTGCCAGCAGGGTGCTCTCAGACCCTCGCTCCACAGCCCAGAGGCTGTGGTGCTCAACCAGCAGCCACTCCAGCCTCTCTTCTTCCTGTGATCGAGGAGGGAGTGGGCAGCAGCCAAACAAATGGCGGCGGCAGCAGCAGCTGCCCCCTCCAAGACACTCCATCTACAGGGTCCCTCTTTCCATCACACTGCCACCCCACTGAACAGGGAGGCAGGAAAGGTGCCCCTCTGGCACAAGCAGAAAGCAAGGGGCCACCCCAGCCAGAAACGTTGGGCACCACCAGCGCGTGGTATGGATTAAGCTCTCCAACAGTACCACTGCATTTATCTATACCTGCAGATCCTTGAATGTCCTTTGCAGTGTCTTTTGCACTAATAGGAAATCCTTCAAACAGATAATGAAAACAGAATTTGATTAAGACAGATTTTTAAGGTTCCAGTGTTATCTGTCTTTTTCAGATGGTTTACATTCAATCTCATCTCCATTATTACTCAGATATCTATTTTAAGGTTAGCAGCCAAGCAGAAACAAACAAACAAAGAAAAAAACACAACCAACCAACCTTTGGTTAAGTTTTATTCTCTTCTTATAAATAATGAAGTATACAAAGCCCCGCTAAGTATGTCAGGGCTCCCAGCTACCACCTATGATGGAAGTCTGACTCTGGCGATAGATCAGATTCCTGACCAGCACAGGACTCCTGTTTTTAACTTTAGGGATGGTCTAAGAGTGAGGAATACCAGCTGCAGTTCCAGGAGCTGGTCACATGGGCAACCCAAACAGACCAAAGCTTGCTGCCCACTGAAACTTCCCCGAAACAATGGAGTAGTCTTCCTCAACCAACAGACTGTCACCTTCAGCATGGCTGCGCTGAGCAGAGAGCACAGCCAGCCACAGGGGAGTTAACAGATAATGAAATAGAGCAGACTATAAATTGCAGTGCTTTCCATGAATACATTACAATTTGCTGAACATTCTCTTGCTGAAAGCAGTTAAAGAGACAGCTGTTGATTGTGGCCGAGTTTAGGCTTCCTCTCCAGTCCTCAAGTCATATAGAAGAGTCTGGCTGCCACCAGTCTCACTTTACTATACTATCTAGCACGTGGACCTGAAGTTGTTGTGCACGGAGTATTGCTGTGCATCTAGAAAGCAATCCTTGCACCTGGAACTTCCGTATCCCATTGTATCCTATTGCCATGAGCACATTCACTGATAGATCCCAGGTGATGTTTTTCCTCCTATAAAAGCATTTTGAACAAAGAAATGGAAATAGAGGCTTCTAAAAGATGCACTGAAAAGCATCCAAAATTCAAGGTGATACTACCACTAACCCTTGATTTATATTACTTAATCCCTTTCAGCAAGAAGCATAAATTGCAATGAAAGTCACGCTTCAGTTATCTTGAGGGCTAGTTGTTTAAGATTATTAGAACAGTAAGCCTATAAATATACACCCCATGAAGGTAAGTATCATCAAGAAAGATGAACAAGTGTTTTTCTCTAAGGCTTACCACTTGTTCAAATGCACAAATCAGTATTTGCTTTCCAAATTCCAAGGCGAATGCATCTGTGGACACAGCATTTTATCATCAAAGAGAAAGCTTTGACAAAGAAAACCACACACTGCAGAGTACATAATTTCGTAACACTTACTGTTTTGCTGCTCTCCAGCTACTTTATGCTTGACTATTCGAGTTTCCATTAAAAGTAGTGGTTTTTGAGCCCTTTTGGTTAAAGGAAGAATAGAAAGCAACCAGATCTCAAGTCACGCCAACTGTTTATCAGTGTCTACTTCAGCAGCAAACCAAAGGCACTTGCCACGAAAAACCAGGGATGCTCAGTGAGCCATCACAGAGCAAGGCTCCATATTGCAGACAGCTGCTCACCACCTGCATCCTCACAGAGCCACCTTAATTAAAACCTCTCGCCTCCATGATTTACGCTGTAGAGTTTACACAAACTGTTTGCTTCTTTTACTAACTAAACACTTTCTCAGGGGTTATCATCACCCTAAGGAAAAACTCCTTGCAAGTTTACATGTTTTTACATGAGAAGCTGCTCACAGCGAGAACATCTAAGTGATTCAAGTCACTGTACTAAAACAACACGTACAAGAGTGCGTAGCTGGAGGCTCCTATTGACACAAAACCAGGTTAGCACATTAAAATTAAAGGAGAAGCTTGTGGACCTTTTCCTGTCCCTTCTCCAGGATAAGGAAGCTTTTGGGACTGGGGGAGAGGTAGAGGAAAGAAACAGAAGAACCTGCATTTCCAGCTATAAACAAACAAACAAACAAACTAGACTTTGCATGCATTCTCAAGGAAGGCAGGTGGGGCTTTAGCCTATCCACTAATTGCTTGTTCCTAGCAGCAGCCCGTGCACTACTTGCACCTCCAGCACAGCACCAGCATTTCACTTTGGCTCACTGGGGAGGCCGAATTCTCACCACAGGAAGGCAAGAGGATGCAGCGCTGCACGAGGAAGGCAGACACCACATCCTGGAAGACACGAGCTGATGGAGAGGATGAGAGGATGAAACCAACAGTCCAGACCCAGGGTATGAGGCTTCAGCCGAGACAAGGCTTCAAAAGGAGACACGACCTTTTTCTTGGTGAGGTATAGGGGGTCTAACAGCTTTGCATCCTCCCTGAAAGCACACATACGTGCTCAAGATCACGTGAACCAGCCTATATCACTCTTTTTCCTCTCAGCTCTTTCATATCTTAGGTAGCTCCTTCTCCTTCCTCAATCACACCATGCTGTGAATATTCACCTGTCTTTGCAGCTCAAAAGACTTTACATTTGTAGTGAAACCTCACCATTTCAGAGGGCACTGCGAACAAACAGTGTTAGTGAGGAGCACTCGCACATTGGTAGGCCAAGGAGTTCTAGCATGTGCAAGCACTCAGCCTCCAAACTTAGAATGAAACTCTCAGTTTAGAGATCTCTGACAGCTGTAGCAAAGTAAATATTATTATTGAAGCTCTCCTATGTTAACTTGGGTTATGATTTGTAACTAGATGAATAATTTGAATTATTAAAACACTACTCAGAATGACAATTCTTGACTTCACACCTGAAGGTATTCTTTTAAGGCCACCATAAACATGCCAGATGAATTCTTTGTATGCTAAAGAAACATAGTAATAGTTACACAAAGCTGCTTTACAGAATATTCAGATCTCTTCCACGCTTTATAAAATAGAAATATTTAATTCATCTTTACCGCGTGGCAATCAAAGAGATTGAGTGAGTGTCTGACTGCCAAAATATATGAGATAAAAAGCTCACCATGGGTCAAAGGCTGGCAGATGGCTGATCCCTTTTCATATCTGTATTTCCTGTTATTCTCTTATCAAGGAAAACACATTAAAAGACACTGTCTACATTCATTCTCTGAACTTCAACCATTTAGTCTAGTGGTAATTTAAATTGTACAAGGTTCAATTATCAGCACCCGTGGACAAAGTTAACTACCATTCCCTTATTTTTGGACTCCTTTCTCAGATACTGGAGCAGTACCTGGTGGGAATCCATAGGCTACACATACAGGCCTGTTCTCGTCAAACCTCCTTGCCCCAAAAGTAATACTTTTCAAAAGCTGTTGGCACTAGCAAAGTATATCAAAGTTGTTGAAAAGCAACTAGACTTGTGTGGCCCTGACAACTTCAGTGCTTTTGTCAAGAGCTACAGCAGAAAATAATTGTAGAAACAAGTTGACCATACATTGTTATATTTCTTGGATCTCTAGAGACACTTCTGATAACACAAAAAAATAGCAAAATATAAATGTCACAATTTCTTACAGCTAAAAAAAAAATAATCTAACATCTATCTTTCATGAGGTCACCATTCCTTCCTTCAAAAAACACTGGGATGCACTGGAAGTTAAAACCTACTCTAAAATAGGGGCACAAATAACTTTTGAGTACAAGAGAAGTTGTGCACCATCCCAAAATTCAGAAACAAAACCTCCAGGTAACAGTGCTTATCCTTGGAATCGAATGGCGACATCTTGACTCTTCCACTGTTCCAGCCTAGTGCATTTCAGACCCATGCTTCACGGCTCTAACAGCCTCACTATTCTGCCCTGCCTCGTGGCCAAAGAGGAGTTCTCAAGAGCTCACGGGCTGTGAGCACCAGGAGCTAACTCCCTGCTCTAGTGTGTAGTTCAGGTCATAATTTTAGTGGAACTACAAGTACACTTGTAGGGCAAAATGGCAACAGCAGAACCACAACCTCAGGCCCTGCAGCCATTAAATTTTTCAAGTAGCAGTAATATAGTGGGATATTTTTTCTACTATGTTATGGACAAATTTAGACATCTATCACTGGAATAATTACAAGGAACTTCTAAAAATTAATTAAATCTGTATCCATCAGCATATTTATGCCAACACTGTAACCATGCGGTATCTAAGCATATTACAGAATTTATGACCAAAAGAGAGCATTAGTATCATCTCGTATGGCTTGCTGAATAATACAGGTCATAAAATTTTATACAATAATTTCTACATCACGCTTGGTACAGCAAGAGCCTTGTCCCTCTATTAAAAAGCCTAACAATTTAATATCAAGCAAAGAACAATTCAACATATCCTTTAAAATTGCTTTTTGCCTTCGCTGGGAAAATGCATACCTTATTGCATGAAGATTTCGGCACCCGACTGATGGATTATCACCATCATCACAGTTCAAGAACTTCAATAAGTATTGTGTTTATATACATATACACTCTTGAAGATTAAAGTTGACAGGCAAACTGGACAAAATAGCTGTACTGCACAGCAAATAACTTAAGCTCAACATAGTTTCTATTCTTCAGAAGAAACAAGGTCTTTTCCCAAGTTTTAGCATCATAGCAACGAAAAGCTGCCCTTTCCATGGTGGCTGAGAAGGATAAAACAACAACTAAAGCACTGAAGAGCACGATGCCGCAGCAAAAATGGCAGATGAACTGTAATTAAGGAGCCATCAGTTTTTATGGCTTTTAGTGCTGTGTTGAAGTGCCCATCACGCTGAAGTGCCTTTAGAACTTGCCTCACTTGCAACGCACCTGGCATCTTACTGGAAAACGCATCTCAAAAGAGACATACCAAATTGAATGAGAGAACAAAACTTACTGCAGCTTTTGGCTAGGAATCCAAAATCAAAAGTAGGATTTTTATTTGTCAATGTGAAGTGATACATGCCAAGGTGTTATAAAACCAAAACACAGCTGTTATTTGTCTAGACTGCTTTTTATACTGCCAAGGAAAGCCCTACTGTGCTTTAATTGGAGAGCAGACATTGCAGAGCTCATTGGGCTTGTAAGTAACAGTATAAATTGTGAAAAATTCCATTAAAGATATGATTTAGTAAATTTGTTAAAACAGGGAGGGAAGAAACTGCTTTAGTTACCACTCAGAAAAACAGTATTAGTTAAGTTGCTGATTGGAATGAGAAAGCATCTACCTTTCCTGTTCACATACAGGGCCTGCATTTTCCCTCTCAAGGGCCTCCCTCCAAGTCTGACGTCTCTCATGGATGGGGCAGAGCTGACTGAACCCCAAATAACTCATCTCTGTTCCGTCTCCCTTCCCTTTCACAAAGCATGTCAAGACCTATGGATGCACTGGAACTGTGAGTAGCGAGCTGCTTTTTTGGCTCAACAGAACAACAGACAATACTTGGGGCTCTTCCATATAACTAGAAGGACTTTGGTGAGCTAGGAGGCAACAATTCATAAATCCATGGACTACACTCAAGTTGCTCAGTGACTTCACAGCTTTCAGTTCAAAGTCACTACACCAATATCATGATTTTGAGCTTCGTAATA
This sequence comes from Anseranas semipalmata, assembly GCA_013399115.1. Lineage (NCBI taxonomy): Eukaryota > Metazoa > Chordata > Aves > Anseriformes > Anseranatidae > Anseranas > Anseranas semipalmata. Next base: position 1,015,366 of record VXAA01004298.1, read on the forward strand.
TTCTGAAATGGCTGACTTTAAAGATGCCTTTTGAAGACATCTATATCTGTCTGTAACTATAGACTTAACAGCACCTTCTGCTGCATCCTAGTTTCAGTAGCAATAATTATGTTCTTGATCATGTCTTTCTACTTACTGATTAACATTGTCAGCAATTATTTGGCTACATTATTAATATTCTGAACATAGGGAACTAAAAATAAAATTTTCTGCTTAAATAAAACACATTTTCCAAGAAGAATAATTAGTTGTACTGAAGGATAATATTAAACCACTAAAAAGTAATGACATTTCAAATGTACAGTTCTCCTCCTTCAGGCTTTCCTTGAAATGATTTTGCATACCAGCCTACTTTTTGTGAGTAATCTCTTGATCAGTACAGGATGGCAGTTTACACAGACATATTTGTGCATTTGAAGCCATTCTTAAAATATAAAGAATCACCAATTTAGCAAGAACTGACAATAGCATTTCATAAGCTCCAAGACATACATTGCGGGGACAGTCTCCAAACTCATGTATGCTTATTTGCACAACACATGCTGGAATACATACCGGATGATGGAAGCAGGCTGAATCGATGACACCAATTTTAGTAGAAGAGCTGATAACATTTATCATCTGCAGCTGTGGTGCACTCAGGGGCATAAAGATAACCCTTGTTTTCTTACAGTTTCTAAAATGTGGTGAAGTTTCAGATTGTATAGAGTTCCTAGCATTCCTAAGTTGTAGAAAGTTGGAAATCTGTTGATAACATTCCTTGTATATGTCAGCTCCCATTCAATAGACTGGGCAAAAAAACAGAATCACTAAGCTCAAGACGAAGTACAAGGATACTCTTATCTTTAGCAGCAATTGCTCTCAGTTTGCACTACCATCTGATGCATGTAATACATGCTCTGTACATCTGCTTCCTTACAAGACAATTTGAGATATTGTACTTTCGCACAGTGGTCCCAAAGGGGAATGCATCACAAATTGTATAGAAATTTAGTCATAGAGCTTATTTAGCTTGCTTTCAGTATTTCACTCCCATCTTGGGCTAAGAATTGATGAGGCCTGATTTGTTGCCAGATACTATGCACTATCGCTGTTGGAACCTGTGATTCACAGCTGTATTTTTAATACGAATGCTTCTGTCGGATACTTCCATTGTATTTCAGCATGTTTTACTGAAATGTGGCAAATGCAATCACACCATCAATTCTATGGATTTCTGAAATTTCACGAAGCACTGCCAATCTGACTCATTTCACGAGTCCTTCAAATGTTTTGCTGATATTATGCATTCATAAGAAGATTCATTTCATTTACAATACAGACGGTTTTTTGCACGGCTTCAGTAGTGCTCAGTCTGTGCACGCACTCTCTACCTACCTACAGAGATCCTGTTTACATTTTATTATTGCCAGCGACCTATGAAGCCAGGGGGCTGCCACCTAAACAAGCATAGAAACATGAATAATTCAAACTTCAGAAGATTCAGGCACAAATCTTGTCTCACTTCAGGACACAAAATCAATGGGTTACAACTCTAGGAGCTGCCTAGATCAGCAGTCATACTGCAGTTTCAGATGCTGCCAAAAAGTTGAATGTGAATACAGTACCACTGGTTCGATCTCACTGAAAATGACACATCGAATACCCCAAAAAAAACCAAAACAAACAAAAACAAAACAGAATATTTGGAAGTTATACTAAAAAGGGCAGAGCAGTATTAACTGAGAAAGGAGAAAATTCAAGTCAACGAAACAGGCTCAGCCTACCAAACAAAAATTAAATTAGGTATTGTGGACTGCATAAGGCTCCCCATCCTCACATCATTAAAAGCAGTGATAGCATGGAAGTAAGCAAACTGACGTTACTGTGTTGGATGTGTATTTCAGACAACATTCTAGGAAAAATTCATCACCATGGATGGATTGTCACATATTAAATTAAGACTGCCGTACACCATACTGATAAAACAGCCTGACAAGCTTTGCTGCCTTGAATGACAGCAGCTAACTTACTGCCTCATGGACTGCTCTGAACAGGAAAGGTCTGCAACTGCTGGAGACAAACCTTGGAAAAGAAGCTCTTCCCACTTCAGTGGCTTTGCCCATACTGCCACTTATTATGATCACTCATTGTTAGATTTGGGTGATCAGGAGGGATGGAAAGCAGGATTCAAAATTACAGCAGCAAGGTAGGGAACAATGTTGGTACTGTAAAACAAAATTAAGGAGTACCAAAAACTTGAGCTTAATTAGCAGCACTTCAGCACTCACCTTCTAAATACACACACTAAAAAATAATCAGGATAGATCATATTTCTGCAAAGGAGTCATTTCTGCAGAAGTAGGATTCCATCTTTTTCAGTTCTGCAGAAGAAGAATTTGACTAGGACCGTGCAATTGCTCTCTGCATGAACATATATAGTCAAATAATGTTTCACTTTCCTACAACTGCCAAGACTTGTTAGAAACAATTGTCAGGTGCCTTCTAAGTATTGATTTATATAATTAGCCAGGTATTTGGAAAAATTTTTGCTAGCAGTCATAGTGCAGTTTCCAAACTCATTCTGCAGTACTGGAGCACTAATGTGCTGGGTCCTGCTGCTTTTCCTATTAAACATTAATAAGGAGAGTTGGGAGGCTGAGCACATTGGAACTCTGGCAAAATGCAACACGGCTGCCAGTAACACTGCATATACCATGTAATTACCTGTCGTCTTTGCCTGAAATCTAATGCTGATCTTCCTAAGAACACCTGTCCATATAAAAAAAGTCATAATTTATAAATCTCTCTGGAGTGCAACACACATAAAACTTCAGATAGCTGTAAATGTGGCTTGCCCTGACAAAAAGTTTTACATTTGCTTTTGAGCACATCTACTACGCCATCATTACACAGAAATAATGTTTTTTCTTGCCATAAAAAAATAACAAAAATGACTGCATTTTTTGTAATGAGGTAGAAACCACAGGTACACAGCAATTCCTATGTAGAAAAGAAAAAGGGGATTTTTTTTTTCCTCTGGTCTATTGTTTGAAGCGGATTAAATGTGAAACCTTCACTGGCTTCTCAAACTGTATTTAGACATTTTGTTTTGAGGCTCTGAGTAACTACATTAAAAAAAAAAGTACCAAATGTTATAAAAAGAGCCAGGGACAAAGGGGAAGGAAAAAGAAAGGGGAAAAAAACAGGTCACATAAGGTAAGAGCTGAAAGATAGATGAATCAACATGATTTCAGACAAGATTTTTTCATCATTCCTGTATCATCATTCAATACTTCTCAGCATGTGAAGCACAGACTGAAATGATCCCACCCTTTGTCCAATGTTAAGCACTCTTGTACCAGGCACCACAGGGATCATTTGACCTCATATTGCAAAACAAATTCTCTTTTTGACATTTTTTTTTTTCCAGCTGAAATTCTGATTCTGGAATAAATCATAGAATCACAGAATCATTGAGGTTGGAAAAGACCTCCAAGATCATCAAGTCCAACCATTAATACATTAAATGCAGCGGATATTCTCATTTGCCCACCATTTCTGTGCATTGCCTGGCTCTCAGCTAGTAAGTTAAGGAAAGGAAGAAAAAAAGACAAAATATCATCTGCTTCCCTGGTGTTCCACCTCCTTTGTACAAAACCATGCTATTATTTTGTTCTGTAAAAACACTCAGATCTACAAAAATGTAACCTGTATTTGTATATCTGTATAGCTGACATTCTGCAATACAATCATCGAGCCATTACACAAGATGACAGGAGCAGAAACGCTCTGGATAATGGAAAAGGCAGATGGTATATATCCCAGGATCAGCAGGGCAGACAGATCACCAACCTGGGTTTGGCAGGGACAGCCCGGAGTCAGAGCTCATCAGACCTGCCAGAGCCAAGCAGACTCCTGCACAGCCATTCCCTGTCTCTGCATCCCATTCCCCAGCACGCTGTGCAAGAAGGGCACAGAGCCAGACCCGGGCTGCTTGTGCGTACTTGTGCCAAAGAAAAGAAGCCCTCTGAGAGGGGTCAAGGCAGGAAGAAATGCTTTGGGCCAACAGGGACACATGGCTCATGAATCATCCAACAAGTTCACAGGAGACCACCGCATTCCCACCTTCCCAACACTCCTCCCAAAAGGATGGATGCAGAAGCCACCACACTTTCCTCTGCCAGCCAAAACAAAGCTCTTTTTTCCTCTCTGGGAGGCTGTGCTCAGGATTCTCACCTACCACAGCCAGCCTCTACCTGGCTTTCAGAGACCAGCCAGGCATTAATTATTGTTGGACACAAGGCCATACAGGCAACGGGCATACCAAGAGTGTATCGGATCACTACACTCCATTCCCAGCTGCGAAACACTACCTTCTTGTTGTGGGAGACTTGGTTAAAGTAAAACAGTCCTGAACCAACCAGGAAACGTTTATCTGAAGTCAGGGTTTCTTCTGTTGAAAGATGGTGCCAGAGATAAAGGACCCCATATTGCATCTTATATTCTTTTTACCGTATTTCTAGAAAAACAGATTTTTCAAAAAGTACCATTAAACACACAAAACATAACATACAAAGTGAATTTAAATTCAAAATCTTTAATGGAGTGATTTAACTAATTTGAAGGGTTTCTTGAGTACTGAGGATTGCAATTTTTTTTTTTTTAAGAAATTTAATGTTTTTATTAAACGCAGTTTTCATTTCATCTAAATCAATTTTAGAGAGCCTTAACTCTCTTTAGCTTTAAACTTGAAATAAAAACTTGTTTGACAAACTCAGACTTCCTTAAGTAAGGGTTTTCACCCTAGATTTTAAGATTTCCAGAAACTGTAAGAAATGCAACTCTCTGACACAAATAGCAAGTAAAAAAAATCATATCCATTACTAACTATACTTGCACTGGAGACTGTGGAGGGAAATTAAAAGCCCAAAAACATTTCCTGTGTATTGACTTTCCGGCTCCTTCTGAAGCTTTGGGAAAGAAAGAACATATTATCTTCCTGATATTACCCCTTTTTTTTCATTTACTTTTTTTCCAGAGTACGTAGAAAGGGAAAGTGATATTATGTGAAAAGAAAGAATATTTTCACAACTTGCACACTAGAAAATAGTTAAAATTGGTCATCCTGAACTGCTTTACTTGAATTCTTCCCTTGTTTCTATTGGAACTAAAGCAAAAGTAGAATGCAAAATAGAACTTGCCAAATTTAGCTGTTTAAACTGCAAAGGTGTTCAGTAACTACAGCTACCTTGTTCCTTTTCACATTTCTGGAGATTCATCTTGCACTACAAGTTCTTTGATATCAAATAATGCAAGGCTCTATTGTAGCATGTAAAACGTAATTGTTCTGCAACAGAGAAGTTCTCAACTTCTTCAGTGAAATAAATAGCTGCTCTGTATTACCACAAGAATTAGCTTCTTAACTATTTTTATGTTCTATATGATCAGCTTCAATTTTTACACAAGATTTTTTCTTAAATGCTGATACTAAAGGGAAGCTGATCATTATAAAAACATTTTAAAAATTTACACTTTCTCACTGATCTCACCCTCCCACTCTTCATGAATTGATTTGAATATTATAAAGGAACTTCTGTCTTACCCGAAATCATAGTAAGAAGTTTAGCTGTGGTGGCATTCCATATAGCTATAAATTATAAATCACTTGTCATGATTAAGCTTAATTGTTTTCCAAATTTTACCCTGATATGACTTTGCATTTGTGTACCAACTTATTTTGCTGCTAGTTGATATGAATCTCATTTGCCGTCGTTCAGAATGATAGCCCCAATCCCTTAATCAGGGTGCCCCCAGCTTAGGTTATAACAAAACACTTCCAAGAACAGCATTTAAATAGCTTTGAGACTATATGTAAAGTTCTGCCACTTTAAAAGCACTATATCAGAACAGCATAGGAAACTATTTTTACAGTAAGATAAAAGTCATTTGAAGAGCATTGGAACCATCACTTAAAAAACTGAAATCAGCAAACTTCAAGTACTCTACTATTGCTAACAGCACCCTCAATTCCAACCCCTCACAACCACATACCCAGTATTTATTACTTAAGCAAAGCAGAGGTAAAGCTCCTGTTGCATGTTTTTCTCTCACACTGTAATTCTCTTGCACCTTCCCACCCTATCTAACAACAGCAAGGGCACTGCAGGTTTCCAAGGCTCTAGGCTTCTTGTCTAGAGTCTCTCTTTCAGTGCAAGAGCAACCTCTTGATCTGAATTCATGGGATAGCTACTGAGCAAGGGGTGGGTATTTGGCAACAGGACATGGCATTTTTGCATCCTGTATGTAAAGAGATGAGTTAATCTCTGGTTCACTGGGAGAACTGTAACAATCTCCAGTCTGTCTGGAAAATAATCAAGAGTCCAGCTTCTAGTCTTTAGCAGAACTTTTTTTTTGGCCTTTGGGAAAATTCTCTTCTTATATGTGTAAGCAACATCAGCAGGTGGGACATTATGAACATTGTTTTGGATGACAGAATGCAAAGTTTAAATATCAGCATTTTTTTTGAAATATTCTTTCTTCAGAAAATTCCAGTGTTACTCTTCTCATTTGCAAAAGAGAACATCTACACATTCCACATTTCTGAAACTCTGGATACACAGAAATTCCTGTCTTCCCAATTCTACATGGAAGCCCTATTAGAGCTGCTCCTGCTGTTGGGCAGCTGGATAAAGCTTAAGCAGTTCTGTGGGACTAGGGAATTCTGAAACTCAGAAAAAGCAACAACTTCTATGGCTAAGACCAGCATCTTTTATGAAGACATATGGAATATAATGAAGCCAAAACTATAAATCTAAGACATTTTTAAGATTTGACTCAAAAAACTCTACTAAGCTCACTCTGCCAGTGGAGTTTTTCACCCATCATGGGCCTCAGCAGACGCCAAAAATAAGATGCAGTATTGCCTTTCTCTTAAAATGTGAAATGCAAATGGTGTGCCTTATGAAAGACGTTAATTCAACTGTGCTTCTCTATCAGAAGAAAACTTCAGAGACAACAATAAACAAATCTTCATCAATTCACAGATTGAAATGTTGGCTAATGTGCATAAGGTGAAAAGGAAATGATTGCTCACTCTGTTCCAAAACAAGAACACAGAGTTGTGTAAAATTAGCAGGAACAGAGTTATTTCCAGAATACATGGTTCAGCTGTGGAAGTCTTTGCAGACATACAGTGGTTCAAAAAGGAAATGGAAAAATCCACAGGGGAAAGATTCCAAGATGGCAAGCTTAAGCTCAGAGAGGTCCTAAGCCCACAGCCCCAGCCCCCAGAGCATTCCAAGAAGACACCACCTGCCTTCCCTCCTACAGGTACCTGGTCACAACAGGCATCGTCTGTCTTGAAGAAGAAATTTTCATTTTTTCCTTCAAAATGCACATTTCCATAAAGCGGGCATTTTTTCTTTATAAAAGCAACAAGAATACATGGATCACAACCAAACTATTCCTGAGTATCATTCTGATTAATGGTCATAGAAAACCTAGATAAAAGTGGGTCAGGGGCTTGCAGCCGAATCCGCCATACTGCACTCACCATCGCCTGGATCCAGGCCAGACTGCAGGCAGACACAGCCTCAGCAGCATTAACAGATGGTCTCCTCATGTCAACAGATGATAAGCAAGCACGGCTCGCAGCCTTCCAGACCTCTCTAAACCTTTTGACACTGTTAACCAAGAAACACTGCTACCCACTCTAAAAGGTTCACAGGAGTCATTGGTCATTTGCTAGAATGGCTTTAAGTCCATCAGTGAGAAATACCCTGTATGACCACACATGAGAAAGACACTTGGACTTACTGTTGAAATTAAGCTCTCACAAAATAGTAACAATTAAAAACAATTTTGACAGTGCTGCTGGCTGAAACTGAAAACATCCTCTTGGAAAACAACCACCAGGCCTCAGCTATGACCTCTAAGTTTCCGTTACTTGGGAATGCAGTATTTCTGACATGCATCCTCCAGCCCTTTAAAAACTAAGCAAGAGCAACATATTCCTGCTCACTACTTTGGCTTCCTACAGAACATTAGAGTAGACTCAATTTTTATGTTTAAGGCATCCAGCTGCCTGGTTTCTGGCTTCAGAAAATCTTACAAATGAGTTCCTCAGGCACGAAAGATTTCAGAGTATGGACAGTAGAATGAGCATCTATTCTGGGTGCAGTTTCCTTAGAGGTCCACCCCAAACTTCAACAAGATGGCCAGCCCTGCCCTTTTCAAAAAAAACACTGAAAAAATGACAAAAAAGTATGAAGCAATAAAAATACCAAAACCTGACAAAACAGGAATTAGTTACAATGAAACAACTTAGTCATACTACTTGGCACAAAATTCACAGGAATAAGTGTATTGTGACAAAAGCAGGGAATGAAACTGTATTAAAGTATCCTGTAAAAGAAATTTCTCACTGTCTCAGCACCCTTCTCTTTGTTGCGCAGATTCCTGTCTCACACTGGAAGCATAAAGTGTAAGATATTGCGAGGATCACAGCAGAAGACAAAGTTATAAAACAGGAAGCTAAACTTAGACTGTCAGAGTTATGCTCTTCAAACAGTATGTTTCATGAGGAACTACAGATCTGCCTCAAATTTTATTTTTTTCCACTGATCACTGTCTCAAAAACATATGCACAAAATTTTCAAGGTTCAACCTTAGATATAGTGAGAAAAAGAACAATGGTCACTAATTCACACTGAAAAGTGTTGTTAGGTGTTCCTTGTTTTCCCCCCATAAAAGCTATGAAATAATTCAGAAGATCATGTTTTAGTGCTTTATGTCAACCATTTTTATGTCACCTTTATTGGCTGCTCTTGGCATTGACCAGCAATTGAGCACTAAATAAATTCTGCTTACCTGTAGATTTTCAGTTTCTTTTTTCATTGGTTACTATTGACTCCAGCCTCACTTGTGGAGACAGATGATTTGCCATTAATTACGTACTTTGAGTATTCTCTGAGTTCACTTAATTGTCTCACAGAGATCAAGTTAAGGAGAAGTTAATGATACGAACATACTGAAAAGGACAGCAAAACAAAAGACAAAGGAGTCTTTACTGTCAATTTCTCTAAGAGGTAAAGAGCTGGGATTAGCAAAAGGATGGACATGAAGTAAGCGTAGGGGGGAGAAGAAGGGAAGATTCTCTTAGTCTTCAAGTGATACATGCCCATGGTAATAGTGGGAAACACTGATTTTAAAAGATTCTGGTGTTTTTAGGTGAATGGCTTATATTTTCTTGTGATAATATTGCAGCCTTTTGGGGAAGTGTCCCAGTAAACCCATGAACATATCAGATGTTACTTTTGGAAAGCATATAGACCTCAAAAAGTCTTTCCTTGCTAGGTGGTTCCCCGCAGCTCAACATTAATGCTTCCCAGCTCGGTTGTGCATCCCACCCAATACACATTTTCACACGCACTGATGTGCAGCTCACTGGGTAAAGAGCTCTGCCATTGGCACGGAAGAGAAGCATGCTCCTGCCAGTTGGCAGAAATGTTTAAATCTGACAAAAAGGGAACCTCTGCTGACTGTGTACCCAGATCACTTTTCTGGGCAAAACATCTTATCCTTTCACTACAGTCCTGTTCACCTGTGAAATTTCAAACATTCTTTGCAACTTGTACAACTTTTTCCTCCCAAGAAATCCATGCTCTGCAGGCCAGAAGGCCAAGAGGTTTTTTATTTCATATTAGTTGCTTACAAATATTAAAATTCAAGCAATACTCATCAAGAAATTTTGCTCTGCAAAAATCTTTCACTGTGTCAGCCAAAAGCAAGCTCCACAAACACTGCTTTACAATCAAGCCTCTTGCATGTATTCACCTTGCTACTTTTGAGTTGCTGCGGAACACCTTTTCAAGATCCTGAAGGGAAGCATAAAGCAGGGGACTCCTGCATGGGTAAGTGTACTCAGAAGGCAGCACACAGACTCTGTGCTACAGCAGAGCTTCAGAGCATCTGCCCCTCAGGGTGGGACCTGCTGCTTACTTTGGTTCATACAACAGTGATGCCCATCTCACCATCACATGACAAAATAAACTTGCTTTTCAGCAGTATGTCCCAAAGTCTGCTCTTTTATTGAAAGACTTACTTTGTTTTGCAGTATACATCTAATCCATGCACCTCCACACATGCTGCTCTGTGTGTGAACACAACTGCCAAGGACCTGCTCGTGGTTCCTACAAATAGGAAGGTATATGACAACAGAAAGCACAGGAGGGGGGGAAGCAGGAAGGTTGAGGAAGAGGGCGTATAGAGGGCTGGGTTCATTCTAGAAAGGATGATTCAAGAAAGAGTAATTCCTTCCTTCTACAATATCTTTCTCCCATTTCTGCTTTTTACCTTTAGATATCTGACAAGCTAAAAGAGAAAGATCGAGGGCGTGCTGGATTCAGATTCAGGCTCTAAAACTGTAATCAAAAGAAAGGATTGTTCTGGCTTCAGGCTGTGAATTAATTCCCCCTGCTCTGTCACTTAAATCATTGTTTTTTTTGTTGTTGTTTGTATTTTTTTTAAAAAAAATTCTGCATACACACACAGATATAAGTTAAAAATAAATAAGAACTGTCTCCAAAGGCCATTCCTACAAGATGTCTGTCAATTTCACATAAAATAATTCTGGTTGCCTGTGACTCAAATATAAAATACACACACTGAGGATATGAGAAAAAGAATAAATTACCTTAGACTTGAAAAAAGAAACAGTTGACTTTTCTACTTCAGACACCTTGACCTGACCTCTGCAGAAGTCTTAGAAGATTGTCTTTTCTGTCTAAGTTCCAGACTGGAAAGTGGAATAGTCATTGACCTTTCTTATTGGAAAGTCTGAAGTCCATTCCTGTAACTAGTTTTAAAACTAAGGGATACTTATATACATACAGATACGTACACACAACATGCCTTTTACCTGGACAGCTTTTAAAATTCTGCCACTCCATCACGCTATAATAGCTTTGTTTGAATTAATTGTCAAATAAACCAACTCTCGTGCCTCTTGATAACAAACTTTTCTAAAGCTGGAAAACATAATAAGCTAAAGCACATCACATCAAAAGCCTACACAGTGCTAAATTAACATAATGTGATAAGATACAATGTGACATGACATCTTCATAAATTTAAGCATGTCAGAAAACAAAATATCTTTCTATCAGCTTATTCTGAATCTAATCCATATTTAATCAGCCAGATCACTAGCCAGCAACTTTGGAAGTTTATTTAATAACACCATCACCAATTGTCTACGGTGACCCAATTAGAACTACAGAAACAAGTTTAACAAAATACCAAGACAGAGAACGTTGAAGTCTTCAGGAGCTCTCCATGAGTGAACTAAATCCCTGCTCTCAGGGCTTGGCATTATTTTATCATGAACGAAATGAATACTTTGGTGATTACTGTGTACACAAAAACAGCTTTTTTAAAAAACAATGTGCCATCTTTTCTTCTCTGTAAATGATAATGCAACGTACAGAATCGGCATGGTAGTAGAACTTACGAAAATCAGAAATACAGTAGGTAATGATTACCTAACAGAGGAATCAGGATTCTGTGGAATAAAGACTTGAAGCATGGCTGAACTCTGAACATCCACAGCAAGGCCAGGATTTTATCAACTGAAAAAATATTGCTGCAACTGGGGCTGGAATGTACTTCTTATCCAGTTACAAATATTTTGGCTAGAGTAAGATTTTTCATGGTATCTTGGCAATTCTAATTTTAATCTAAGAAAATGCTGGGTAGCAGAAAGGCATGAGTATAACTCCCCCTCAAAAATATAAAAAAAAAAAAGGTCAACATCTCGAGAATAATTATAGATATAATTCACATGTCAGGGAAAGGTGTGCATTCCTCCTACTACCCCTGTAAGCTCCAGTGCCAGCTGCTAACTGTAACAGCTGGAAGGAACATGCACTGCTATTGGACACAGGGCTGCACAGGCATATCCTACAAATTTCCTGTACTACTTATGAACATAAACAAGGCTTCTGGGGACAATTCGCACAAGGTACAAATTACACCTATTTTAAATAGCTGACAGGTATGGAGGAGCCCTTAAATATCCCTGGTGGAGCTACCTCTATTGTCATTAACTGTCTATACTAATCTGAATATAGTTTTTGGAGCAGAACTCAAAAAACAGTCCCCAGAGTCGCAGCTTGTTATGCTGTGGTCTGGAGGTGCTGCAAGGTGGGCACGAACTCTGCAGTCTTCACTGGAACCAGGCCTCATTTCTCTAGTCAAATCTACTTGGAAATAGGAATTGGTGGATAGAAATGGCGACTACGTGCACACGTAATAGATCACCTCCAAACTTCTAGAGGTCACAAGATCTTCCTTACAGCTGTAAGGAAGAACATCCAAATTAATTCAAAAACATGAAGACTGAATCCTCTGGTACCACCTGATATTTACCTAACTGCAGATTCCTTGAAATACAATAAAGAGATTTGATACATCTCTTGAAGACCTGCAGCCTTCTTAAAAAGAATGTTCCACTTGCACGTGTCACAGCTGTGACAGGAATCACCTTTTACATTTCATTACCCTTCATCATAAGCATAAAAAAAAAACACATTAAGTTCCATAAGGTCCCTATTTATGTGTGAACTCAATTTTCCAGTAGGTAAGTTTGGCACCTTTTGGAAGGCCTACTTTTGCAGGGCACAGTCACCCAGGAACAAGAAATACTTTGCTACTTGTTACCATCTGTGTTTTCCAACAGATCTTGACAACAGAGGACCTTTCTGGACTTCAGACAGACCTCCCACTCCCTGTCCCCCCACGCCTTTTTTTTTTTTTTTTTTTTAAGAGCACTTATGTTTGGTATCAAGAAAACAAGGACTTTTTGTCACAGCCATGGGGGAGGCAAAGCACTCCTTCACCTAACCTCAGATATATGCACACAAACACATTCAGGCAGCTTTTGCTTCCAATGAAAATTCTTTTAAGTAAAAGAAGAAACTACTTCCCTGAACTTTCACACATCCTTTTTCTGTAACACTACTACAGTAAGTCCCCAGCTATATTCAACAATGCTGCCATAGCCTACACAGAAAACTACAATGTAATCATCATCTCAGATCCTGTCAAAATTGACACAAAGAACTGATTTCAGTGTCAATGAAAATATTGTATAAATTTTCATACACCAATAACAGCTCAAAGGGTACTGTTTATCAGCAGGGAGCATACAGTCCTGCAATACAGTTTCTAACACCAAGGAACGTTCAAATACTACAAATTTTACTACAATTAAATTGAGTAGCAGAAGTATTTTCTTGCTTCTTCCTGACTGCTTGTCAGCAATTTTAATAGTAGCATTTGTCTAACTGAAATAGCATATTGTAAAGGGTACAGTTCAAAGAACAGCAATCCTGCTAAAACAAGAGTACTCTATTTCAAGCATGGCTTTTTCCGTGTTACTTAACCACTTTTTGGTCACTGCTTCAATGTATACTTAATTTAACGAGTAAATCAAATAAAGGGGCACAAATTGGTCATGGCTCTATGAGGCTCAGTTTCTAGAGAAGCTTGTTTTAAATGTGCTTGCAAACTACCTAAAATTATTCGGAGTGGAGAAACTCTGGAATAAAGGAATTAACAGCTTCTCTATTATTCTGCTTTTCACTCTAGATGAGCAGAGCCTGGCCATAAAGCCTGTTGATACGTACAGCAGAAAACAAATCTAGTTTAAATTCAGAAATACTGAGATTCATTTAGCTTTAACAGATATGCCTCAGGAAATTGTTTGAGGGTGAGAGGGAACAAGACAATTTGAGATTTTAAGTAAAACAACTTGTTTTTTCAAAATTCAAGATGAAATACTATATCAACTCTTTCTAGCAAAGAAAAAAGGGTTAGTATTAGACACTTACGTTTAATTGTATTATTTAGAATCACTTTTCAATAAAAAAGTATCAAACAAAAATGATCTAAGCATTATGTAAGTGCTTCATCCAGAAATATTTATGATTAAATAATTTGAACTGTGGGAGAGGGAAGAGTTAAATCTAAGACAAATGATTTGGGTTCTGGCAAAAAAGAATTCTACTAATAAAACAGCTTAGCTGACTGTCTCCAATACTGGTAAGCAGGTAGAAGTGAGGGTTCAACAATGAAATAAAATATTCTGGATTTCCAATGACCTTCTCTTCCGATGACTTGGTGTGTGCCAATTAACTTCTTGGACTAATTCACATCAGTGCTATACGGTTTTCTCTCTGCTGACCTCTGTGACACTGGCTTTGAAAACAGCACATGTAAATTCTGCTGAGTGAAACCCTGTTACCTCTTGGCAACCTGGGACCAGAAGGTCAGAGAACTGGATGCTCGCTAAGGTCTCCCAGCTGTTGTATTTTAAGGCTGCAGACCCAATGGTGCAGAATTCATTGCTGCAAGCCAGGTCCCCCCCAGTCAGTGCTATTGTTCAGCAGGAGTAGATGCCCAGCTGCCGTATTCCTTTCAAAACTGTTTGGTACAACTGCTTAAAAGCTGGACAGACAGATAACATAAAGGAAACCCCCTGTGCTTCTACTGTCTAAGATGATGGCCACTGCTGCTCTCATCTCACCTACCCTCCTGAGAGTAAAAACAACAAAAAGCAAAGGATATGGCCCCTTCTGATGCCTCCTCAAATTGGACTGCCCAGGCCTTGCTTAGGAAAGGTTCATTCCCTTTTGTCCTGTGACTGGGTACTGGGACACTCGTAGTACTGCAGGCAATGAAGCTGTGTATTTTTCTTCTCCTCAAGGTCCCTGACCAACATTTCTTTTATACTTTACTTAATGGGTCCCTGACCTCAGGCCACTTTGTTCTGTTACAGCCTTCTGGAGAAACATTTCTAAGACCTTCCACAAATACCACATTCTAGAAATATTAAATCCCCTCCGTCCTCCTAATGCTCCTGCTTCTTCCCTGAGCACCAGGAAGTCTGATGACTGTATTAGCTGAAATCCTCCCCCTTAGCAACAACTGCAGCAATAACAAGCAGACATTTACCAACCCTGCTCCCGTTAACTCTGGTCTGTCATTTGAAAACATGCTGTACACAGAGGAGCTCTTGGCAGGTTTTGGTAGATCTCAGCAAGGAATCCTGCAGCAGCTGTTTCCATGCTCTATGCTGCTTCACTGACTACATCCTACCCCATCAGATTTCTATGTACTTTTTAAAAAGTATCCCCTCACCTCTTAACAAGTTAGCAGACCTATGGTCGCCATATGTGTCATCTTCTGAGATTATGGGCAAGAGGTATTTCCAAAATAACTATTAGCAGACGCTGCCTTTGGAAGAAACCGTTTCTCCATTGGAAAGTGCTGGTTTGGCTTGTCAGAAACACTCACAGGAACACACCACTGCCAGCTAAGCTCTCATTAGGATAGGACCCGTCGAGGTGATCTTTCTGTTCACAGTCAGGGAAGGACTGTCGGTAGAGTTCAACAACCAGGACTCTATCCTGAGCGCAGATGATTTGGGCACAACACAACTCATGTCTCTTGACAAGCTCCTTGACAAGAGCTATTTGCCACTCCAGGTTGTGGTCCTCTTTCTAGTGAGGTAAATCAGTTTTTCAATTGGGAGAGTCAAGTCATTTTTCAAATTTTGTGAAACTTTTGTGTCTTAGAATGTACACTTGAGTCAGAATTTGTGAGGTTTAAAAAAAAAAAAAAACACAACAAACCCACACCTACCTAGTTCTATGTAAACCTATCATAAAACAAATGAAACTTCAAATAGTGCTGGTATATTTTTTGTTTTCTTAAATATGAAGGAATTGAAAGAGAAAGCAATAAAGTTACTAAGTAGTATAAAGATTATATGAAGTATTCCTTCAATATATAGAACCTACCTGAGGCGGAGTTTTAATGCATAAAACAGAGTAGATAAAAATGATAGGAATTAAGATGTAAATAAAGCATGTCTCTCCAAGTCTGATGCATCTTTGTTAAAATATTAAATAAAATTATGTTTACTCAGTATGCCATTTCCTCTGTCTATTCAAATGGGTAAGAGCAGGATAATAACAATGCAATAATATCCTTTTGCTCTTGAGACAAGAACAGAATGGCTGCAGAGTAATGTGGCATGCCTCACCCAGCCAAGCTCATGAGCTTGCTTTTTCTTTCCAAGTATAGCAGATTTGCATACAATTTGCCAGGCACAAACTGCACTAATTCAGCAGGTGATTTTCTAATACTAACAAAACTTCAAACCTTACTAGCAAGAACACTGCTGTCCTGAAGCTGAAATCAGTGCTGTCTGCAATGAGTAGCATGAAAATGTTCTCACAACTACTCTGAACCACCTGCTTCCTCGGCCTCTCTAAGAAACTGATTGTCAGGATTAATATTTACTAAATCCATATAAAAGTACTCTGCATTCCCATGCTGTGTTACATGTGACAGCTTTCTACTACACTCTTACAGGCGACCAGTACCTTGCAGACAGCTAAGCCCCTACTGTGCCTTGAACAGATGTTCCAGGAGTTCATAAGGGCAGTGAGCTGCACATTTCCCTGGTGACCCCAAGCAGAATTATATGCTTGGTCTATTAAGAACGAACAACAAGATGATGTTCATCAACAGAGGCTTTGGGAGTTGATGGCTTCTATATGTTTCAGTCAAAGGAAGTGAGGAGAAAACAGTCAGTAAACGAAAAGCTAAGATGGGCCATCTGTGAAGTCAGAGCTCTGACAAATCCCTGGAAACTAAACTAGGGCAAGGTAGACAGAAGAGTTTTCTTACCAAAGTTTGACTTCTGGGACTAGCTTTCACATGAACATGAAATGACAGGCGTTTCTGTTCAGTGCTGGGAACATTCCATTCTGCATGGCTGTAAATAGGAGCACCAGGATTCTGGTCTTGGGTACTGCCTCCGAATTCCTGAAAGAAGAGAGTTCAACCTCAACCATTCTATTTCTAAGTGAGTTATATACTGGTGCAAACACAAACTGCATTTTGACAGCTGAGTACGGATTACGCTGCTTGCACACAGGCAAAATCAGCCAGGTGAAAGAGAAAATACAGTTTGTCAGCAACTTAAACAGCAGTGGCAGAGGACAGACTGCGAAATGCCTCACTAACTTGGTAAGTTTCTTCTTGCCCTAATCTGCAATTAGTCCCATTGTGAAACAAAGAGGATGGAAGTCAGGGTGGCAAGCAGTCAGGAATTTTTCATACACCACTGAATGCTTTAGTCAGACTATTCTACAGGCACACCTAGAAAATGCTGTAACAGAAGTTGCACGAGGATTGTCTAGTGAAGGCTCTGGTCTTCAAAACAAAGGCAACAAATAGTGTTTCAAAACTGACAAGACATTAGATTTGCAAGTACAGTTCAGGAAAAAAATACTTACTCCCTTATGCGCTTATCTAAGTTCCCCACCTCCAAGGCACACAAAAGACAAGGAATCCCTTGCTAGCTATGCCATCATCTCAGACTACTTCATTTCTGCCTGAAATGCCCAACTGACTATTCTTTTCACCTGGTTGTCTTTTACTTTGTATCTTTCAAGTAGAGAAGTAACAAAACGCATCATGATATTTCTATTTCCTTTCTGTCTCCCAAATAACATGACCTTGTTTTTCCTAAAGCCAGATTATTATTTTTTTTAAACAAACCAATTAAAAAAAAGAGTTTCCAGGCCAGCAAAAATGAGGGTTTACCTAAAAGCAAGGAAGAAGTTAGGAAATATACCCAGTAAACTGAAAACAATTATTTTGGAAGTTCTCAATTTCCTCAGGTAAAAATCAGGTTTGAAGGTTTTTCTTTGATAGTACAAATGATCATTTACTTTAGAGTTAAATTCAGAACTGAATTATCTATAATTTATCATTTCTGGGATAAAAAATTACAGTACTAAATGGTCTTTTTTGCATCACAAACTCTTATAAACTGTTAAGTACACAAGTAACCATGTACACAAGAGATTTCTTTCTAAAAGAATACTCAGGGATCATATGGGAATTTTTCATTGACATTAATTACATAAGCAAAGTTACTCAATGAAAAATATTTTGGTGGTGTCAAGCCCTAAACAACAACAACAAAAAACAAAAACAAAAATCAAGTACAAAGCATCCTATACAAATTCATTGCAGAGTTAAGTTTGTACCAAAAAAAAAAAAACCAACAACCTTCAGTTAGTGTTTTTTCAAGCATGTTGATGTTTTTGCATCACTTACCAGAAATATATCATGACAACCTCCACCTACGTTATCTCCTTTCATTTTTGCTTTTCATGACAGAAATCCAACTTCCCTGCTCATAACACATTATACCCTTGTGATGCAGTGGGAGTTTTGAGCACATAATGACAACTTGGAGAACACCCAAAGCACAATGGAATTGATGGCAATGTGGATGGGGACTCTGAATGTAGAAGCTGTATTGCTTCCAGGATTATGTTTTTGTTTGTGCTCCCTGAGCTCTCTGTTCAAGAAATCATACCCCCACAAGACAGACAAAAACCTAGTCTCAAAGGATGGCTTTCACATTCACCAGTCAACACTACAAGGATAAAGCTAGTTCCCAGTAAAAATCTTGTCAGCGTGTATGTAGTTTTTCCTTTAGTGAAGCTAGATGAGATCATTGCTTGTATTTCTTACATGGGATTTCCCTCATGAACTTAAGAACTCCTTCTTCACCTCTCCTGTGATCTACATACAGGCTAGGTATTTTACAGGCTGATTGTTGGGGTTTTTTGCTTGTGTTTTTTTAAAAGGAAGAGAAAAGAAAATTCAGTCATTTTTGCAGTGAAGACTCACACATAGATTGCATCTGCAAGATGGAAATCATTGTTTTTCTGCAAATGAGATACAAGGTTGCTTACCACTACAGAAGAATTGTGTGTGTTACGGTTAGTATTTATTGAGATCCTTGCCCAGTACAGGACTGCATTTCCCATACAGACTTCCCTCACTGTTTCATACAGAACTTAGCTCTTTACTAATTCTTACACAATCTTTGATAAGCTAGAGCTTGTATCTAGCCAGGCAGCACACTGTGATCTGACTTCTACTGTTGTTCTACTTTGTAAGAAAGCAAATTCAGCCAGTATTTGCTGACCACTGGAAGACAAAATGGCTCCTACATGTTACATGTCAACATGCACAGGCAGGTTTCTTTGATTCTTGGCAGTTGTCATTAATTAGGTTTTTTCTACAGATAATTGCAAAGTACCTTTAGAAGATGGTGGCTAAGTTCACAACACCTCTCCAGGACAGCGCTGCACACTGGAGGTGCAGGGAGAATGGAGCTCTCTCGTTCCCTGAAAAGAAGACAGATTCTGAGCAGAATTCACTCATATAACCAGCACGTCTTGAACAAGGGGACTAAGTACCGTTGTGCGTACACTAGAGATTAAAAACAACTTGGAAGTCAGTGAAAGTCAGTCATGCTCTTATTCTAGAGGGAAGTAGAGGGATGGTGCTTCATTGAGTCAACAGACACACTGCAAAGATAGGGACAGGCTGAGAATTTAAAATTCTTACTGTTATTTTTACTCCATACTTCTTCCTTTGCAACCAAGGAAGATTTCACACAAAAAAAAAAAAAAAAAAAAAAACATGGCTTCTATCACTTGCTCAAACTCTGAATATTGGGTCATCAGTAACAGCAGATTTGTTTTTTTTTAACCTGTTGCATCTTAATTCATTTTGATGGATGAGAATTTAGCAAAGCTGCTCTGTTCACAATGACATCTACACAAGTTCAAGGACATTCTGAAGTTCCATTAAATTAGCATTTAAATGCACTGTTGGCTTTAACCTAGTTTGTGAACTGTTCCAGACAGGGCTGAATTTAACCAAATGCTAAAGCAATATGATGAAGTGGGTCTTATGACTCCCTTACAGAGTGCCTAAAACAGCACATTTAGTTGCCAACTCTCGAAGACTAGCCCCGGACTTGTATTTTAGATGCATCCCAGCATTTTAAAGAAAGAGTCTAGGACAGGATCTGTAGAGCTACCACCATGGGGATGCCAACATAATCCAAATCTCAGCACCTTAAATGACTGCTGCACAGTGCTCGCTCATTTATTCTCATGTATAATCAAGAAGAAACACTAGCATTTCATCATCATTTTGTGAAGAGCATAAAAGGTTAATGGTCAGATTAAGCAGAGAACAATTATACCACTGAATCTGAGATTTCTTCATTATAGGTGGTATGAGTGACAGTATTTCATAGGATGTGCAAATTATGACTCAAAACCCTGAACATCAACTTAATTTAAAGTGTCTAGATGAAAAATCCCACTGACAAGTGCCATTCATCCCAACCAAATATCTTCCACACCGTTAAGCAAATGACAAGATAGTAAAGCAAAATGGAATTTAAACAGTGTTTTTTCTTCCTATTCCAATGAAGCACAAAATCTGAATCCCACTTCTGCTCTCTGAACGATCTCTGCTAATACACCATTAATGAGGCACTCCAAAGAAGTTTCATTAGTTTAAAGTAATACATTCATTCACATTTCTTCTTCTTGGCTGCTGTTCATTTGGTCTTCAATATACTATACAATGTAAAATTGTCAGGATATTACTTAACACTTATGCCACAGAGAGGGGTGTGACAGAAAAAGAGAGCTTTTCGCAACTGAGTTGTTCACAGATGAAAGCTGACTGCAAGCAACTCGAATAAGAATGGAAAAATATTTCTAAAGGATTTTAAGAGGTTAAGCCTGTGTTTTAGCTTTCAACATATCAGGCCAAGTCCTCAGTGGATATAAATCACTATAGCTCTATTTCATTCAACAAAGCCAGTTCAGAAATTGGCCTTTTTCTCTCTCCAAATATTGTCAACCGCCTGTGGGTTTTTCAGATCCCCTACTTCAAAATGCAGCCTTAAGAGAAAGCTCAGAGGATCTATTTGAATAAAACTCAACCTCTGGACATTTTAGTGTTTGCTTACAAAATCCCAGCCTTTAAAAGCTGCATGTCTGAGGGGGAAAGAAAAGAAAAAGAAAAAAAAAAGCTCCTTTTATAAAAACTTCAGAATTCAAATGAATAAGCTCAAGTTCTTGACACGTTGTAACAGTTTTCTAGAAAATCTGCTTTTAAGAGAACCAAATACCAGTTATTAATACAAAGGTAAGATCCCGGTTATTTTCTGTAACACAGACGAGCTCTACACAGGTTTTGCAGGCACTGAAGTCGACCCAAAGGCACTCACAGCTTTACCTCTCTTTTGCTCACTCTTGCTGGTACACCGGACGTTTATGCATCATTTTGAACAGAGAGAGCCACCTTGCTCCTTGTGGCGTGGGGTGCAGAAGTTTCAGGAGGCCCTTTTGGCACAGGGTTGGCCGTTTGCTCTCAGGACGCGCTGCAGCGGGGCTGGGTGCCGCCGCCCGCCCTCTCCTCAGACTGTGCTCCCCAGGCAGGGGACTGGTACGGAGGCACCCAGTTGTTTCCCCTCTCCTATATATCACCACCACATCCAGCCTTCCTGAACTCTGCTATTACACAGGGAAAACAAAACAAAAAAATCCCCGTCCCGCCACTTTCTTGTTAACTTGTGAGGCGTTACCAGAGGCCGAGCTGCGAGACAGACCTGGCAGCAAAGCCCCGCCCGCCCCACCTGCTAGGAGCAGCCCCCTTCACACTCTGAGGAAAAAAAAAAAGAAAAGAAAAAAAAAATACCACTCCCCACCAAAAGCCTGTTGCTATGCACCTTCCTCGGTGTCTTCAACTCGAGCAAACTCCCGCTGGTGCGGCGACAGGGGTTAACTGAGGCCCCGGCCGCAGGAGGAGGACCGGCTTCCCGCGCTGCCGGCGCCGAGGCGCAGCTGCAGCTTCCCGCCCACCCCAGGGGCCGCAGCCCCGCTGACTGGAGGCTCCAGCCAGCAGGTCGCTGCTGAGGTGCGAAGTGGGCTGAAACTGGCTGTTAAAAGTAAAACAACTATAGAAACAACTGAAACCCTAAGTGCCAGGGCCTGACTTTAATCTCTCATGAATGTGAGGGGAAAAGGGTGGCTGCTGTGACTGATGCACAGCCAGGTGAGCCTGGAGGCCTTTTGAGCTTAAAGAAATCAGTCCCATGAGACTATTCCTGCTTTTTTGTTTCGTTTTGTTTTATTTTCTCTGCCGCTTTATAGATCTTACCTAATTAGCAGCCAGGAACTACACAGCTGCTGATAAATAACCTCTGTGCCTTACTTGAGTGTCCTCACTCCCACCATCTAACCCTTAAGCATTTGTAATTCTCCACAGTTTAAGATGCTTACATTTTTCTTGTTCTGCAATGTGTTTCATGACACAGAGCATTTCTGTTTCTGGCTCACACCCCTGTTAGCAATGCTGATGTCCCTTCATCACTGCTGAACTCACTATTTCATAATCCACTTGCAAAGAGCCTGACAGAAAAGCAGTTACATATGAACTGGAGGGGTCTGTAAGACCTGATTTTGCCTACGGATGTAACCTCTTGGAAACGTTAGCAAAGTGATCTGCATTTCACCTGGCTGTCAGGTCATAGCCTTATTTTTTCTCTCAGCACAAAGGTGATTTTTTTAATCAAACATGGAAGTAAGGAGAAGCCTCCAGGCACAACGCAGCACAGAACTGGAGCATGACTAGTTTCGAAAGTATCATTGGCACTGGAAGTGAAAAGCAAAATCATCTTGTTCATAACACTGAATTCAAGAAAAAAGCAGTAGTTGACTTTTTCTTTGCTCCAGTCCTCATCATTTGCTGGTCTGGGATCCTGATACTCGCACACTATGGCTGGGAGTTTTCAGCAGTAGGTAACATTTTGGAAACAGGAGAGAACTGTGCTCTTTGGTGACTAGAAAGTGCCCCATCCAAGGAAAATGAGATTCAAAGTAGGTAGCTTCTGTACATCAAGCAGACACTGAGAATATTATGACTAGGGAATGGATGTAGTTGAGCGGCTTTTAGTGACAGCTAAGGACTTGAGGAAGATGCAAGGGTATGCACGGAGTGGTAAACCTCATTTTAAAAGATGAGAAGCAGCAGTGTTCACATCTCTTTGAATATATCTTATTTAGAATGAGAACTGTTGGGATTGCTGTGTGTTGTTCCTCCAGTCCTGTCAGTCACACTGCTACATGTGGCCACGATGTGACTGATACATCCTGACACAACATATCCAAATGACAAAAAAAATTGAAATACAGGTCTAAATATGTAACAAGATCATGTTATTTGGAACTGTCACGATCTTTTGAAAAATATAATTGTAATATTCAGAAGACCTTTTTTAACCTATGTGCCAGTAAGTACAAAGTTAGGCAAAAGAATGAGAGCCACCATCTTTTCACTGATTGCTCTGTACATCAAATACAGACCATGAAAAACTACCAGAGTAAGAAAATAAATCCTCAGATAACCCACACTCTCAACTATATCTCATAAAATAGTATGAAATCAAAGCAGGAAATATGCTGGGGTACTGAGGACCAGGACAGTGGGATTCCTGGGGGAGAAAAGGCTCCAGTGTAGCTCAAAAAAACACATGAAAACATCTAGATTATCACTTCAAAGCTATACGAATACCTAAGGTTTCCTAGAGGGTTAATTTACCAGCACGCAACCTGGAACTCCAGATTTGTATGAGCTAATTAACAAGGTATTCTTAAACACATTAACAAGTTCAGTCTACAAAACTCTCTGAAAATGAAACAGAGTTCATCAACCATTTATACATTCAAATTTATTTCAAACACCCAGAAATCAGGCTTCTAGGTTGAATGCTCTTCCAGTGGTTTTGTTTCTATAATGGGTAATTCAGCCTCTGACATTTCTGATTCTAATTTGTATATGATTTGTATTTGAAAATTAACAAACTAGCACCCTCTGAGAGAAGAGCAATACCAACACATCATAAGCATGAGAAAACACCACTGCAAAAGCCCATAAATAACTGTCAGCACATTCTCCTGAGGGCCTGGACTTTGGGTGCCTTCCTCCCCGGATTAATACAGCTATCTCCAGACGACACACATTCACAATTATATTCTTTGCTAAGGGCACCCTATCGTGCATCCACACTGTGGGTCAGCTTGACTGCTCACACTGCAGACAGGTGACACCCTTGGAAACGTCTATACACAATGTGTGGAACATCTTCCAGCAGCAATAAGGATCTGACTGTAGAGTCAACGAGCTACTTCTGCTGCCCGCAGTGATTCTTTCCTGCACAATCATCTGCTGCGAAAACAACTTCACACTTCCCCGCTCCTATTTACCTTATTACAAATACAACATCCTTACTTTTTCAACACATAATTCCTTGCAGAGGAACAGCCAGAATCACCAGGGTATTACTTTAGTTTTTTTCACCACTGCAACTGTGTCAAACAAAAGCCGTGAAGTATTTTTCAACAGGCATACTGGAGCGCTGACACACAAACATGAGCTCAGGAGCTCTAGTAAGTTCCTTCAAATGGGGGTTGTGTTTCTGCTCTGTAGTCACACACCATGCCAATAGTCTCCTTGTCCCTGGCACCACAGCTTCAAAGCACCCAAAGCACATGCAACACCAGCAGTGCTGATGGTGGTCCTACCATAGCCCATCAGCTGAGTAAATGGCTGGGCCAAAACTGAACTTTTTTACATGAGGGAGGGCAATTAAATGGCTGGGCTCAGCACAGGCAGAGCTGTCAGCCTGCACTCGCCCAGCTGAAAACAAGCGCCACTCTACGCCCGATTTAACCCAGGTGCTTTATGTTCCCAAGTGGAGCAGTGCACCATCTATTTTCTGCCTTGAAAACTGACAAGTATCTTCCGTATTTCTGTGTTATAATGCCATAAAAATTGAGGAAGCTGACAAGTTTCTAGCTAGGAATTTCTAGGGGACCCAAATTAACTAAACACCCATTTGCCACTAAATGTCAGTCAGATTTAGACACCTAATTCCTTTAGTTCTGTTTGAAAGTCCCAGTCCAAATCTAACAAAACACAACAGTGGAAAGCGACATAAAGAGTGAAAGTAAACTGAAATCCGTTCAGCCTTACCTATCACATATCTGAAGTTTGCATTAATAAAAAATATATTTTAAACAGCATGACAGCATGCCTTTAGTGTTGGTTTTATTCTCTGTTTCTAAAATAAAACACTATAGCTATAGTTTAAAGCAAGTGTGTAAAGCTAATCAATTACATTCACCCAATTTTTCCAGCCACTTGATATGGCAGACATACTCACATTAAGCAAAAAAATATTCTTTCAACCGTTTTTTTATATCTTGTGGAATGTTCTGCTTTGTAATTGGTCTTCTTTTATAGGTATTATTTTAAAGCACAGAGTCAAGGCACAAATATGTTCTGAGGATTTGCTATAGTGCACAGCGATTATATCTACTTTCTCTCACTGCAATAGTTATAAAGTTTACGATCTCTGCTCTATATCATCCTCTTCAACACCTTTCGACTTAAATCATGCACATGGTCAGAATTTAAGATTGCTGAGAGAGAAACAGGGCAGAATTCTATGATCATCCAAACTAATCTCTGAGTTGTTGCCGTTTTGCCAAAATACCTCAGCAAAGAATTTGACCCAATTATTTTCTTAATAGAGTAGATACCAACCACACATCAGTATACCAGACAAAAAACAATTTTTCTAACCACTGGGCTTGCACTCGCTACATAATGGCTACAGCTCTCTTCTGTGCTCTTCTTATTATCAGTACTGTTAGCACCCACAATGTGGATTATGGTAGGAGAAATGAACAGGCAATTTTGCTAATGATGCATGAAGCAAAATAAAATATATTGTAATTTTCTATAACTGCAATATATTTCTTTCTGGAATGCTGACTACTGTGAAAAAAATATTTGTTTTTACAGTGAATTCCAAATTATTTTTGTTTTGTCAGACTTTACTCACAAAAACACACAACATGAAACAAAATATTTATCACTGTTTTTCTACTTTAAATAGCTGTGCTATATATTGTAAATTACACAGCAGTCATTTGCCATGATATGACCAAGTCCTAACAGAAATGTATCTTTCACAAAATGCAGTCCACAAAATTATGATGGCCATTTGCAATGGTTATATGTACATTGTCAAATGATTCAAGTAGCCTAGGAAAGTAGAATATGTCTGCTACAAGAATAAAAGGGGCTGTTAGATAATGATATTTAATTCTCATTTTTATCTAATAAGGTGAAAGGTTTTAGTGTTGCATGTATTGTTCTAAAAAGTCTCTGTGTGGCATTAAAAATCTTGAGCTGGGATACTTGAGAACAAAGTGAGAAAGCCTTTTGAATTCTGCACACTGAAGTGGGTTCCTCGCAGCTGGACAACCTTAGGGCAATCCATGCAACAGAATTTATTTCTCTCTTAAATTATAACTTATCTATAGATGAAGTTGTGTGCAGTCACACTGCCACAACCCTGTATTTCTATTATCTGTCATTATCAAATGGATATTCTACCTAACTGAGAAAACATGTGATCCTTAACTGGAATTTCATTACTTCTTTTATACTGGCTGTAACTTGATATTCCTTTTTTATGTTTCATAGGTACTCTAAAAAGTTCTCCAGTGGAAAGTATGTAAAAATTTCTGTCTCTGACAATATCTAAGTTGCCGTTTTTCCATGTAGACACCCCAAACCCTGAAAGGTGTACATTTTTTCTCAGAACTGGCCAGTTTAGAATCATATTTTCAAAGTTTCCTTTCTCCTTTTTACCTTAGAATGATATTAAATTTACCTTTCTAGATTTGTTTTAAAAGGTTCATTTTCTGAAGCTGTTTTCCACCCTGACACATTTTCTTTCAGAGTTGGTTTACTGAGCTAGTGAAACTTGTCAATAACTATCAGTAAAAGTCTTATTTTTTTGTCTTTTCTAACTATTAAATTGGACAGCATAGCAAGGGTTTTAAAAACTCTGCTACAGGTATTTAATTTAAAGTCTTGAATCACCATCTGAGATACCGACCTCTTTTTGTTAATGACATTCATAGACAAAGTATCTAATTTTCTGAGATGTGAATCTCAACCAAGTTACCTGCCTCAAGCACACAACATGAATCCTCCCTGTGGCAGACGTTAGGGAAAAAACAAAGCACAGCACCAGGACCTGTGAAGCTCTTATTATTTGCTGTTTCTGTTTTATATATGTTGCAATATGTACTTTTTAAGCTCTGCCTGCTGACCAGCATTGGTGGAACTGACCGCGTTGTCACAGATCAGCTGTACTTTGTGAAATATAGATGTAGTTTAAAAGATTGAAGCTAGCAGCTGTCACTGTGACTAAGATATATCCAGGTTCCAGGCTAGGTGACCAGTGGGCCTACTCCTCTTTACCGTAGGTGTCATTCTGCTTTAACGCATTTACTTTGACTGATTTCTTTTATTAATGTCTTATACCAGACCTAGTTCCCGATTTAGAATGGCAGTCTTTCCTTACATAACTAGTCCTGAAACTTTGCTGAGTTTTCTTAGAGGGAAGGCTCAGTTCTCCAGCTATTTATCACATCCCATCAGAGACGCATTTTGGAAGCTCAATTCTAAATTTAACACAGATAAAGATAACTGAAAATTGCTTTTAGCTAGTGAACTAGTTCTTACAATCTTTCTCATTCTCTAGTCAATTCTTCTCTAAAATAAAATACCTAAGGAAATCCAGAAATTTTGGAACCAACTTACTTGTGTTTCATAGTTGATAGTGGTATAAGCTGGTGTATAAGCTCTTCCTGAAGGTTTTCCAAGGTTTACTCATAAGCTTTCTTTCCAATATGGATTCTCCAGGTAACGAAATATTTGTTTGTGTTGCATTTCCCCCTGACTCTCAAAGAGGAAGAGACTGCACTGTCATTTGTGCTAGTGAAACCTATAGGATCATGCTTCTACAAAATTTGATTTAAAGTGGTCAAGTAGTTCAACAGGTTGTGTAGGGAGAGGGGATGTGTGCAGTGTGAAAATATATGTTGGTTCTCCATAGGAAAAGCAGACTAACAAAAAAACTGTAAAATATCCTGAAGAAAACATTCTTTGCAGGTCCCTATTCCTCAGACTCCTTACATCTATTTCTCCCTTTGGATGACCATTTGACCCTTTTAAAAAAAAATTCTTCCTACCTTCTTTTCTGCATCTGCTCTTTTTTCCCGTTTTTCCCTCTTTTCATTTCCACTCCTTGTCTCTCGTCTCTGGACCAAACTGGGAGGAAGGACATTTGAGCATCATTAGTTTGTGGACCTACAGGCATATATCACATTGCAGCAGACATCGCAAAAAAACGAGCACTTCATCTAATCCCCAGGAATGACTGCTGGCATCAGCGCCCAGCAGACAAGTGGTGGAATTTTTGAAAGAACGCTGTCCTGCTGAAGATTCTGACAACTTGTCAAGCTGAGTGCTTGCTAACATACATGTGGCACCAAGACAACACATATTTTGCCAGTCCAGACTGCCATTCTGGAAAGGTCAAGAAAGTAGCTTAAACTTTCTGTTCTGGCTCTTATCAGGTTTATTGTTATGTCTATCAGGAAACTGAATAAAACCACAACAAGTTAGTTTCAGTTTTGACAGGAGGAATATTACACTTGCTCAAAATTCCATTTAAAAACTCCTCGGAAGTCATTTCAAGATTATCATCAGTACAGAACAGTTACTTACGATCCTAAACCAAGCTTGTCGTTAATTTAGTAAATTCAGCCTCTTCCATTTGGAACGTACAACCCCCCCATACTTTTACTTTGTTTTTATGGGGGGCAGAGCTAGCAGCTTTTTATATTTTAATTTCTCAAATATAGACTCCTTTTTATGTCATATTCCTATAATATTTGCAAATCTACAACACTCAGGATAAATTCACCTAATGAAGTCACTGGAGTTATGCCAGGTACAAAACAGCGCAGAATTTGTCTCCTTGTTCTCATTATGGAGTGCTCCATCAGAAAGAGAAATTGCTGTCTAGTTTTGGCAAGAACACTTGGATGGTACTGCATATATAATATCCCTTTTAAGATGACTGCAGTTCAAGAACCTTCATGAAAGATTATTTGCTTTAATTAACAAAAACACTACATAGGTAGCTATAGTGTGTCCTCAAAGACAAAAGTCAGTTCAAATCATTTGCTGAAAATATGTTAAGCAGATGCCTTCCTGTAACTCAAATTTATACCATAGCTTGCCACAAAGAGCTCCTTTACAAGGAGAGAATAGCACCAGAAGGGCGAGATTCAAGAATTTTCAGAATCACAGAAATGTTCATGTTGGAAGGCAGCTCTGGAGATTGGCAAGTCCAGCCACCCTGCTCAAAGCAGGGTCAACTTGAACAGGTTGCTCAGGGTCATGTCTAGGAGGGTTTCGAATATCTTAGTTTACTAAGCAGGTTGAGGCTTCAGGATAAGCTCAGTGACTCATATTCTAAATATTGTTTTAAAATTTTGAAATGTTGACACGTTTTATAAAAGACTAGTTTCTCAAAGTTACAACTGACGCTTTATATTTACATCTTAATTGAACCTCTACGGCATCAGTTACTGATGATCTTCAGTATAACTAAGCAAATAATGTCTTATCTTCACTGTAATACACCAATTACATATTTTTGGAGGAATGATTTATACCTAAATGGATTGAGTCTGTACAGACAACATTCTGACAAAAATCTCTATTCATAGATTCTTATTAAGCTCTATTTGGAGAAACAAATCTAAGCTTTCCAAAAAACAGTCACAAATGTATACATAAATTATTCCCTTTAAAATAGAAGAGCTTGACTTTTAACACATCACAAAACAACTTCCTCTGTCAGAAACAAAAAAGATTTAAAAAGAAATCTAGTTTGCCCTTGTTACATATATCTGTACTTACTTTGCTCTGAACAATAAGAAAGGCTCGAGTGTCTCAAATAAATCTTTATTTGAGCTGAAGTGGCCCTGTAAAGACATGAGGTTTCTAGTTCCAGCTGGTTCTGATGAGCAGAGTCTCGTATACAGAGTACCACTGGTAAGCCTCTGCAGATCAGTGTGATGATCAGTGAAGGTGCAAAATTTAAAGTTACCATAAAAAAGCTGGATGCATACCTTAACTTGAAATATGATTTTATTTGCAGAGATGCAGCTAGGCTTTTTTTTTTTTAATAGACACAGATAAAATCAAGACTGGTTAGATTTGCCTTCCCCTATGGCACAGTGCATTCTGTATGCTTTGGTCGTATGCATGGAACAAACAAATTGCGTAACTAGAGCGTGCAAACCAGATCTGACGCATGCCACACTGATCTCATTTCACATTGCATAAATGCCTGACAGGTATAATAAATAAACTAGACCACATTAATTTCTTTTCTAACTCTCCTAAAATCCATGGACTTATTCCTGAGTGAACAAATACTGAGCAGAACTTCCCATTAGCCATTTGCAACCTCCCAAATTGCAAACGTGTATGACATCAAATTGAGGAGCCTATGAAGCTTGCTGTTTGTTGTTTAAATAATCTTTGGAAAACTTTCAGAAAAATCTTCAAGCACCATGCGCACTTCCCAAAAATTCATCTGGCAGAATAAAAACATGAATTAGCACTACGAAGATCTTAAAAGTACCGGGAAAGATTAAGTATTCAACCTTCAGAACATGGCAACTATCACCATAAATCAGGGGCATTTAAAATTCTCCAATTAGAAACCCCAGGATATTAATACACAGCATACACATGGACATGCATGCAAAAATTGTACTTGACACTACCGTTTATCAGCAATATGCTTCACTATCTCTGTTAATTTTACTTTGCAAATTTTGCGGGGCATGGACTCTCTCTCACTATACACAGGAGAAGCCTCTACAAGAAGTGGGCCTTGACTGCAGAAAGGACATCTATCTGATGTTGCAATGTACACTAATTCAATAATAATAAAACAGGATTTACATAGCTGAATCCATGTTCCTCATGAAGTTACCATTAAATAAGATCACTTCTTATATTAGAACAATGAAGTAAGGTATAGAAATCTAATACCATCCTCCTAAAATTTTAGAGCAATAATACTGTTTTATGATTCAAATGTGACATCACTCAATGTCTTAGCATTATTCATATTATTTTCCAGTCTAGCAATCACAGGAAGACTTTCCAGTCCTCCCGGAGAGAGGATTTATAGCAGGCAGTGGAGAACACTGGTTTAAAATGTCTTTTAAAACACTTCAGATATGGTTGTCCAATACATTGTCCAATATATTTCTTCCTGTTTGCTGATTCTAGACATCACAGCACATTCCTAGTTTTCTACCAGAATGGCTGCCTTCCAAATCACTAACAATCCTTGCAGTCCAGTAAGTCAGAATTCCTAGGGCAATGCACTGGAAAAAAAGACATTCTAAACGTTTTTTTAGGTAACTGATCTGGCATACGTCAATTTTCAGTTCAATGTAGTTCTAGTTGTTTTAGTGTCTAGTGTTTTTTTTCCATTAAATATGCTTTTCATCTTCTTAAGGTGCTTTATCTAATTTGAACAAAGTGAGTTTATTTCACCTCTCTGGACTTCACAACTCCAGCTTCTTCTTCTGCCCTAATAAGTTTTATTTTTTAACATATTTTTCTATTGCTGAGTGACAGGTAGGCTGAATACTCTTCCCTAAAGAAAAAATTTCAGCTGCAGGAACTCTGGTATTCTGGGAGTCCAGGAGCCAGATGGTCTCTTTAACTGATGTGTTTCTTCCTGTTCTGAGAAAAAATGTTTCCCTTTTCCTTTCCTCAGTCCTGAAAATGACTTCTTAATCTATCACCTTTTTTTGCAATGAAGGTCTTTAGTAATATTTTACTCTCAGACAAGATCTTTCTAAGCTTTTTTTCATCTATAGGAACATTTCCCTGCTCCTCCTGCCTACAAGGGCATTTGGGACTTAATGCTCCATTGGAATGAATCAGATTTACCCCACAGGAATCAGTGGATCCATGCTACATTATACAGACTGAGGTGCTGGCCCAAGGTCTTAAATTTACAGTTACTTTAAGAGTCTTCTAAAATGATTTCCATAAAGCTTTCAGCACAGAAAAGCTCTTCATCCTCCTTTTTTTTTTTGGATTAGGTGCCATCCTCCCTGATAACAGCAATTCCAGTGAAATTTATGTCTTCTGTCTCCTTAACTGCATTAATTAGCAGTAAGCAGTATTGGATGTGAAAGTATTCTTTGTCTTCGCAAATTGGGATCCCCCTAATCCTTCCCTCCCCCAGACCCATCGTACCTCAAATTTTAACTCTTCCTATGGAGAAGGTTCATGTCCAGGGCTGAGAGAAGTGATGTAAACAGAAGGAGGTGTAAAGAGAGTGATTTTGCAGTTCAATGGCAAAATCTGGTATCTCTGCGTGACCTTCCTGGGTCATTATCTCTATCTTGCACATCCCCAGTCTTAGGCTGTGATAAAAAAAAAAAAAAAAAAATCAAGAAAATCAAGCTGCTTCTGAGGAAAATGAGTCTCAAAATTCTGTAGAAAATCCTAATCACTGTTACCTTCTACATTAATTCCCTGAATAAAATCCAGAAAGTGAGGACTACAGAAACATTCTGAAAACCTAGTTTTAAAAGTTATCATGGAATCACAAAACAACTCAGGTTGGAAAGGGTTTCAGGAGGGCTCTCATCCAATCTCCTGCTCAAAGGGTCAGCTATGGGGTCAGACCAGGTTGCTCAGGGCTTTATCCTGTCACATCCTGGAAACTTTCAGGGCTGGAGATGACAACCTTTCTGGGCAACTTGCTTCATTCTCAGGCTGTCCTTCTGGGGAAAGAGGTTTTCTTTGTAGCCAGGCTGAACCTCTCTTGTTCCAACTTATGCCCATTGCCTCTTGTCCTTGCACTATGCACTGCTGGGAAGAGGCTCTGTCCTCTTCATACCACCTCCAAGGTAGCAGTGGACTGTCATTAGGTGCCTCCAAAGCCTTCCCACTTTCAGGCAGAACAAGCCCCATTTTCTTCGCCTCTCCTCACAAGAAAAGTGCTCGTGCTCTAATCCCTAACCACCCTGGTGACCATCTTCGGAACTTGCTCTAGTTTATCAGTGTCTTGCCTGTTTTGGTGGACCCAAAATTGCACACTGTCCAGACGCAGTCTCCTGAGTGACAAGCAAAGCAGGATAATCACTTCCCTCAGTGTGCTAGCTCTGCCATGGTTTGTATGGCCCAGGATGCTGTTGGCTGCCTTTGCTGCCAGGACGCACTGCAGACTCGTGCCCAGCTTGCTGCCTGCCAAGACCCCCAGGTCCCTCTCAGCAGCGCTGCTCCCCAGCCAGGCAGCCCCCAGCCTGCACCGTTGCTGGAGGCTCTTCCTTCCCAGCTGCAAGACTTGGCATTTGTCTTCATTCTCCTGTGTGCCCCTCTGTGCTTCTCATTTGTGAACTTAATGAGGCTGCACTCCATTGCCTCCTCCAGGCCACTGACAAAGAAGTTGAAAGGGATAAGTTCAAGGATAGACCCCTGTGGTACACTTGTCATGGGCCTCTGAGTAGAGCATGTCCCATTAACCAGTGCCTTCTGAGGTTGGCTCTCCAATTAGCTTTTACCTATTGAACTGTTCACCCATCCGGACTGTAACATCCCAACTTGGACACAGGAATACAGTGAGAGGGTGTTGGAAGCCTTGCTATTGTCTTTTAAGTACTGTATTTAGCAATTACTGTGTTTGGAAGAATACAGCATGGAGAGAACTTTTTTTGTTTCACACTTAACTTAGAAATACTTTCTTTTCACTCCAGTATTTGCAAACCTACAGTGCCTTTAACAGTTTTGATCAACTGCAGGACTAATTTTGGTATCAGGCCAGCTCTTCATTGGCGTAACAGCACTAACTGTCACAAAATCTCTTAAGATTTATGTCAATATAAGTGATATCAATGTCAAGCTCTAACCCTTTCCCAGCTAGGTGACTCAGGGTGGCGATAGTTATCATTGCCTTTCTCCAGACATTTTGGCAGGACTGTACAATGTCTCATTTGTGGTGAAATTAAAACATTCTGATGAGCTTTGGGGTTGGGTGTATGTGTGTTTCTCTGAATAAAATGTTTTGAGCAAGGCATTAGAATGCTTTTGATATGACGTGCAAATCAGAACAGATGACAGTTCTGATTTCTGAGCAGTCCTAGGGCACTGGCCTTGTTTTAGTTTCTCTGTTTCCATATTGCCAGTGCAGTCATACACAATTGTTACAATTAGCCCTGTAGAGTAAAGCCATGTCAATGTCTTGCATAAATACAATGATCCCTACAGCAATATGTAAAATGTCTCTTTTCACATCTCACAGCTTCTGTGTTGACTTCTGCAGTATTGTAATTAAGTCTAATTGAGTAGACTTACGGAGTTACACTAATGGTTATGTATAAGCACATGTCCCCCATAGCTATTTATTCAAGGCATTCTTCATATCATTTAACTTGCTTCAATTATGCATATTATAATTTGCCTACTGATATTTTTGCATGGTAATTTTAAAAAAGTAAATGTGACCTACAGGATTTTCAATATTGTTAACTTAAGATCTGAGGAGATTTGACATATGACTTAGTTTCTTTCCACTACTTTTTAACTCAACTGGTATTAAAATTATTCCCTGCACTTAAAAACTTATTTCATTTGTACTTTAATTGTGCCACAGTTGACACAATATAATGAGAAAATAGATTAACTTTAAATAAACATTTTTCTACACTTGATATAACTAATTAGAAAGTTTTGAAAATGAAAGTCTTAGAATGGTCTTTATACAGAAGGAAAATCATTATTTCAGGCCACAATTAAAACAAAAAACATTAAAGTGTATTTCTTACCTCAGTCACACAAACTATATTTTGAAGACAAGAGAAATACCAAATTGCCTAAGTCTTTGCTCTTCAGGAACTCTGCTTGTACAATGTAAAATTGCTAGATTCAAGAATGTTAAACTGTTTTTAGATGAAACTTGAAGAGCTAGCCTGAAGATATGCTTCTTGTCTTCCTTTTTAACTCACTTTAAACAGTACATTTTTTCCACCATAAAATTCATCCTGCATTCAGCTCCTACATGTAAGGAAGTCCTGAAAATATAACCAACACCCAAAACTATAGACACACTTCCATAAATAAATTCTCAATCTTTAGACGCACCTTAATGGTAGTAGCTAATTTCTTTTGGGCCTGGATTCATCAAACCACCTAAACCGGTGAAAGCAACTCATATAAATGTAAGTGAATAGCACAGGATTTTAACAAACCTATGGTATGTCTGGAAGCAACCAGAATGCCTGTCACCGAGGGCCTGATCAACAGCTGTGACTGAAGACTACAGAGACCCAAATCACAATCCAACAGCTCATTGTCTGAAGAGTTTCCAGAAGAGAAAGAAGATGGCCTACATAGTGCTAACACAGCAGCAATGCAGGGGAAATTCCCAAAGGCAATACAATGACAAAAGACTATCTGGGCTGAAAAACACACAGACAAGTGTGGCACATCTGAACAAACACCTGTGTGGAAGTAGAGTACCATAATAAACACTGCAGGTGACAGAGGCAAAGTAGGCCAGCATGCTGAGTAGATCCATCTAGATCTCTTCCATCCAAGGATGCCCCTGCAAAAAGACTGCAAGACTTTTAAATTAGAAACAAAACAAAACAAAACAAAAAAAACACCGATTTTGTCTGAATAAAAACAGGAATGTTTCCTTTAAAATGAAGAAAGCTCAAAGCAACTAGAACAGACATGAAATTTAGGATTTATATAGAAATCTTTTGTTCGTCTTTGGTTTTAATCAACTCAGTACCTTTCTGAGTAGCAGCAAGCTCTGTCACCAGACCTTTTCAGTCATAAAGAGTTCTGGCTAGCTGCTCAGTGCCTCTCCTGGTAGTCCCGCAATCTTTGTGCAAGAGATAAAGGCTCTTGGCTCCCTGCTGTAACTCCCTTGCTTGCCTAACCTTTCTGTTCCTCAAGCCTGTTCCCTCAACCACATTCAGTGGCTCTCCTTATCTCATCATCTCCTCTGACCCAGCAGATCCCACCTCACCCCATCTTCTTAGAGGAACACATAGGTAAAACAAGTATAATCTGCCAAATCTGTTAACTTGCTTGTTTTTTGTTTAAAAGGTTGCTGCTTAGTTGAGTAATTTAACATCGTCATCCCCAAGGAGCCAACAATCATGAGATTCCAGAGGAAGCAGGGAAAGGGATCATGGATTTCTGAAACCTAAACTTGCTCAACATGGCCTTGGTCTCTTAGAGCCTGCGCTATCCACATCACTGAGGTGGAGACTAAGGAGACAGGTCACACAGACACAGATGTCCTGAAGTTCTCTCAATGAGAAGCCAAACACTCATTAAGAACTTTCGGTCTTAAATGCCTAGTACATACATAGATGACTAACCTACATCAGGGAAAGAAGTTAAACTGAATTGAAATTAAGAAGCAGATGCATGAAGAAATTGAAACAAGCTGGTATTAAAAATGAAATAAAAGGCAGTAGAGGAGAGGAAAAAAAGAAAAGACTGCTAGTAAGAGAAAGGAGAAAACATAAAGCTACCACTTCCCAAATCACCATTTAAATACCAGTAGTCTATCAAGTACACACCTGTTCTCTCCACACCCCTGCTGAGCACATCAAAAAAACAATTTAAAGAAACGGTAGCAAATGTGAAAATTGCAGGCCTATTCATCACAGCTACTGGAAGGGAGCAAAACAGACCAATAAGCCTTTATTTCTGAGCAGCCACATGACGACTGCATGTAACACGCACACACAACCCCCATCTTCTGCTACTGTTGGCTGTGCATTGAGTTTCATCCAAGGAACAAAAGCAGTGGTGTTTAAGTCATGCTAAGTTACAAGAGGACCCCCATTTACTATCCTCATTTTTATGAGTTCTTTTTATTATGTAAATACTATCCACATCAGATGCCTGAGCATATGGAAGGCAATGGCAGCACAAACTATTATTGGGTCAGAACCTCCCAAATCACCTAACAAAATTGCTACTCTCTGCTCTCTGCCTAAGACACAAATGCAAGCCAGACAATAGGAGGACAGATGCTCCATTTGTTAACAACTGATGGAATGGCAAGTCTTAATTTTAATTTCTCTAACCAACATGATAGGGGCTCCTCCTCCAGGGAGTCAGTTCTCAGGAGATGCCAGATGTGTTGGCTTCATTTCTGGACATTTATTATAGCCCACATGTTAATACTGATTCTTTTAAAATATATTTAGGGCAGGATCCCCACTTCTGGATTCCAAGCAAGCAGCAAAACAGATCATAACAGTGAGAGTCACACACAAAAGGACATTCAAAAGAGCGAAGTCACAGGTATATAATTCCCCTTTTTGTACAACTTATACCTGAAACTGGGAGCCTGGTGCAAAAGCTCTAAATAAAGAAAAAGGATGCTGACAACAATGCTTTTAAGCTTGAGCCTTTCACACTTGCATCACTAGACTGCACCTTCTTGGACAAGAAAACTCGGTCCTCAGGATCAAAGAATCAATTTGAAGATCAAAATGTTTAAAAATGGAAGCACAAATGAACCATATCAAAATTATATGTGAGTGTTGTTCTTCTGGGTATTCAGGTTACTGGATTTAGATTTCACTGGTAGACATCTATGTTCTCAAAATATACAAAGGAATAACAGGTTTGTTATCTCGTAGAATTATGAAGTACTTCTTGCA
Organism: Anseranas semipalmata; assembly: GCA_013399115.1. Lineage (NCBI taxonomy): Eukaryota > Metazoa > Chordata > Aves > Anseriformes > Anseranatidae > Anseranas > Anseranas semipalmata. The sequence goes on from VXAA01004298.1 coordinate 1,052,979, forward strand.
GAAAGAATGATTAAGAAACATGATTTTGCTAAACTTATTTGACAAATACTTGAGTGCACAACTCTGGATGACTGTTATGTAACTTCCCGACGTTTATGTATGGCCAACAGTTTTCAAAGGATGCAAATAAGAAAGCTTTTCAGATTAATTCAATCCTGTGCGTCAATCATCTAAGAAATGATTTTATGCCTTAAGGGGAACAAACACTAAAAAACTTCCACCCCTGGTGTGTTCTACTTCATTTTGTTTTGTTTACTGCCTTTGCTATTGGTGCCTTACAGATGTTATTGTTCATTTTGGTATTTTTAAATCACTCTTTTTAAAAGCTGGCATGTGACTGCCCTGCAGTGAATAAGAATAAGAAGCTGTCAGTTTGATAGGACTGCTTTGAGATTGCTCTTTCTCTATGCTGTCATTGCATGTGAGATGCACAGAACCACAAGAAAGCTACAGAAAAAAAAAAAAATCAGCGATGGAACAACTCCCTCCATGCCATTGTTACTGTTGTTTTGTGTTGTGTTACTGTGAAGCTCCACTGTATTAGATGCTGTGCAAACTTGAACAAAAGTTTGTCCCTGCTACTGAGCCCATACAGTGTAAGTCATGAAATTAGCTTCACATCACGGATCCTGGAAGTGCACAGGAAATAAATCAGCACATGTGGGAGAAAGTTGAAAAGCCTGCCTTGCTACTCAGGATTAGCTGCATGTCAGGCCAAGTCCATGTTTTTTAATGAAAAATGAAAAAAAAAAATCAGAGCAGGGGCTGGCTGTACAGAAACCCAGCATTAGCCTTCTGTGCATGGGTGACCGATGGATCTCATCCAGGCAGCAAGGCAGGCAGAAGTCAATGGGAAAGCTGAATTAATGCAGCCTCATACAACTCTGATGGATGACAAAACCCAAATAAATGCAAGTTTCCATCTTTTTCAGCTAACAGGATAGATTCAGTCTTTCTCATTCATCTGTAGTTTAAAATACTATAGACAGTACTGCTGGAATTGACCACAGATATCTCAGATATCTTCCTTCCAAAAGGTAGGATCAACTCCACCTGAAGCAGTTCCTGATGATCTGTCCCACTGGCTCCAAGACACCAGCAGCAACTCTATAACATTCCCAAAATCCCATGATCTATTCCAGCATTTAACTACTCCAATCATTAGCAAGTTTTCTTGTCTTCTAATCCCAGATCTCACCACTAAGCCTATTATGTTTTATCCCAACACTAAGAGATACTACATCTCTACTAAGAGATGGAGAAGATTCACTTCCTCATTGCAGCAATCTCCCAGGCAGCTGAAAAATAATTTCATGTCTGTCCTCAAATTTCTTCTTCTCTAGCTAAAGCCCCATTCCTCAACTCTCTGCTATGACCTATGGTTCATGTTTTTGATGCCTTTAATCATTCTTGCTCCTGTCGTCTAGGATCTCTCAAAAGTAGTCCACAACTTTGTCAAAATACATGCCCACAGCTGGACACAGTACTCTATTTGAGGCCTTGGCAGTGGGAAGTAAAGCAGACGAATGCCTTACGTTGGTTTTGGGCTGCTTGCCTTTTTCCTGACAGCATGACATTGTTGACTCACACTTAGTACATGAGCCATTACCATCTTCAGATCGTTGCAGTAATGATGATTTGTGCAATCCATTATTCCTAAGTACTGAACCTTGATTGAATGTATCCTATTATACTTCATCCCCTCTTTTTCACCTATTTTGCAAGTTCCCATTTTTTCTTCACACTGTCTCCAGTCTTCCCTGATGTTTCCTACTTCCATGCCACACCCTTGTGTAGGCAGTGATGAAGTTCATCCCTTTAGTCTTAGCATCCAAATCCTTTCTAAAAAGGTCTTTAATTCACACTTATCAGAGAGAGTCTAATGTCTACAAAGGGCATCACAGCACAGCCAGCAGGGCTCCATCCCTGCTTTCTGCAGCAGGCTTTGCTAATGATACCTATTCTGGAGCAGAAGCAGCACTACTGAAGTTATCCTATCAAACATAACAGGAACGCTACAGACAGTGATTTATAATGACTCTAACAGTGTGAGAAGAAATTTACAATACAAATTAGGGTAGAGACTTCAGTGCCTCTATTGCAATAGTTTACAATTCTGAAGAGAGATCTGAAGGGTGAGGTCTCAACAAAAATGCATAAAAAACTCAGCACCTTGTCTTTGGCAGGGAAGGCAGTGATCGACATGCCTGACTAGAGAATTTATAATTGCAACAGGCACAAAAGGATCCTCCAGACTGGGCTCGCTTGTTACTCAATTATTATATGGACTTCAGTGGCTTTCTGAATGGATCTTTTTACTATGAGAAACAAGTTTAAATACCAGAAATATTAGCACATTTATTGCTGCTCTTTATGGTATAATAGTCACTTTGTGACTTAGGAAAATGAGCCTTACAGGAGTTCTATTGAGCTGGGAAGTTGAAAAGGTCAAGTTGCATTTCTGTGAACTTACCCTTTTATGCTTTGCTGTTGAAACAGTGTGTCTTTCAGCAAGGACCTAGTCCTGTGTAAAAAACACACAGCTAAGAACACTAGATCATTCCTTTAGGATTAATTAATTTGACAGAAACCAACAAATCTATTTTAGAAATAGCTGCAAGCAAATGTTAATAGGAGATTAATCTTTCATGCCTTTGAGAACTTTTTAGACAAAATGAAGATACATTCAACTTCCCCTTGAGTTCCAAATGTGAACAAGATCAACTAGTTTACATACTAACTTTTGTGATAAGTGAGACATCTATCACAACAGAAACAACTTTTGCCCAGAGCAACAAGATATTACCTAATTGTTAAGCCATTTAACGCCAGTAGCAAGAGTTTCAGTAACAAAGCTTATAATAATTGCCTCTTCACGTGGGACATGAAGAAAACAGTCAGACACGCTTTCAGTCTAAGACCTGCTTTGGTCCCTCTGAAGGTGATGGGCAAACTCCTTTGCAAGGAAAATAGGTTATTTTTGATTCCTTTATGGCAATGAGACGGTCATACTCTCATCAAATTCAGTAACAAAACACTTCATTTCAGTGGCTGGAGAAAGAGGCCACTCAGCCCGCTGACAGCTCGTGCAGAGGGAGGAAAGCAGCAGTGGTGACTGGTAGCCTCAGCTCTGATAGCCCCGGCCTCTGACAACTTGCTGCTTCCCCCCAGCTCAGGTGCCAGGCTCCTGCCAGCCCCGGGGGCACTGCCCAGCCCAGGCGAGGGCCCTCCCTGTACCGCTCCCAGTGCCCCTGCCCCAGGGGCACCACCTGGCCCCCTCCTGGGGGGGCCCGGGCCACGTCCTCTCTCCAGTTAAGTCAACACCAGACTCGTGTACCAACACACTGCCTTTTCCAGTCGAGAAAGAGTTCCCTAACTTGCAAAGAAGAAACACTTCCCTAACTTGCAAAGAAGAAACACTTCCCTAACTTGCAAAGACTAGGTAAGGTGTAAAATACACACGGTTTGTAAACTACACATGCTGTGAAAACAGTTTAATGCCCAAAGAGTTCCTCTTCTCACAATGCCAGGACATTGAAATCCCCTACTACCAGTTCCTGCATCATAACTGAAACAACAATGCCTTGGCATTTCATGAAATACCTGAAACTTCAGTGCGTGTCACTCAATGACTGAGTGTAAAATGGTGATAAAGTTCTCAAGCAAAATGTCTGGCTTTGCATTATGACTCTTATACATGCGTGCATATGGGACTATGAACAACATGCATTTTGAACAACAGCACTGCACCCTAAGGCTTAGCAATCATATTTCTCATTACTCCCGACTCTTTACAAGGTTCCTCCCACTGCAGAAAAATAAACATTTGCATTCACTCTCCCTCCAGAAATAAGATCCCATAAACATCAAGATGATGCAGGCATTTAAGATGCTGACATATCATGTTAAAGAAAGTTTAAAAGATTTATCCATCAGAAGCAATAAACAACTTCCTTGATTAGTGCAAGCCTATGAATGCAACTCACATGTTACTGATTTTCAGTAGTTTCTGTTCTGTGATTGTTTACATGGTGCTCAGCGTTAGGCACTAGATAACACGTTATTTGTAGTGTTACGACAATATTCTCTGTTGACATCTTTTAGCTGTCTACACTTCTTGCAAGCAGACTTGGCAAACGTTTCTTGAATGTTTATAATGTTTGCTCACTCCTGAGTAAAATTTTAAAAATTTAGTTGGTAGAGATTTTAAAACACATTTTTGTAGCACACTTGCTAGCCCTCTTGCATTGCTCTACGTTATTAATTTCAGATTAATTTTATCCTCTGGCTGTACACAGTTAGTGGAACTCCCTGTTCAAATACCTCAAGCAAAACGCCGTATTTACAGTACTTTCCAGGCACATTTATCTGCATTGACAAAAATCAGAACAACACTGTTAAAATCTATGCATTAGTTGGTAAAATATCAGACCATCTTACAAAAAAAAAAGTCTAATGTACATATTGTGTTTCTGTGACACAGCTCCAAGTTCAGTGAATACAGCCAGCTAGATTTGTTCCTTTATCTACAGCAGGATCGACTTGTCCGTCTGAAGCACCGTAACAAACCAAGTACTTTTCTACTATTTTTTAAATATTTTTCCAGGGTGCAATATCCAAGTACAATAAAACTAATGCCACATTGAAAGCAAAACTGTACATCTGTCTGACCTTTCTTATGCCTCACGGTTCTTTTCCCCTATCTTACTCTGACTGCTTTACATCCAGAGAGTGGAGGAAAAGCAGGCTGGCTGTGCAGCTGTTTACACATTCAGTGGACACACCACTGGCTCAAAAATCTGCTTTAGATAAAAGGTGATTATCCTTTTTTTCAAATAAAAATAAGGCAGCCCAAGAAACTGTCTTGTTGTCATTTACTCTGTAATAACACAGTGAATGTACAGGGAACAACCATTAAAGATTGGGGTCCATGTGAGTACCTGGTGTAAAGAGAAATGAGATACACTTTTACAAATTACAGTCGAGGAATGGGCTTCCGGCTCTTCTTTCATAAAGGCTGACAATTTTTTTCAGGTTATCTATTTGATGGGAAAAGAATATCTGCCATCTCCTAACATGCTACTTAGATCAATCAGGTGCTCAGATGTAATGGCAAAGAAGAGGGAGAGCCAAGCAGGCATGCCTGAAGGCTCTTATTGATGGCATGTGCTAAAAAGAGACACAAAGTGGGAAAAATAAAAGCCAAGAGAGAAGTTATCCAAGACTGACTCTCCACACCAACAAACAGGCCCAAACCTTCAATGCGAGAGCACAATACTACAGAAGATATCAATCAGTGATAGGTGACAGGAAAACAGGCAGAGGACTGGCAATGTCAACAGAAACACAACATTTCTGGCTTCAGAGGCATGTAAAACAGCAGTATGGTTATCATGGGGTCTACGTGGTCCCTGTGAAATGAACAGCAAAAGAAGGCTGGCACCACTATCACCTCCATCACTGGTACAAACCAGGCCAGGTTTCTCACAAAGAAAGGGTATATTTGGGAACAGTAAAATAAAATAAAATAAAATAAAATAAAATAAAATAAAATAAACACAGAGATTCATCTGAGATGGAAAAAAATATAAAGTTAACAGAGAAGACAAAAATTTTTAAACTGACGTGTTTCATTATGTACATTTGCACATGAACATGCTCTTGGAGAACATGCAGTTTCCTCAGAGACATATGCAACGAGATAATGCACTGAGAACAGCTGCCTTGTGACATGTTAACACTAATCAAACAATCATCTAGTTAAATATTTAAAGAAAAAAAAGTAAACTATATATTTAATAGAAGTTGTCTGGCAGAGGATGATAAGGTTCCTGTATCTTGCTTAATTGGATAATGTACGTATTTTATTTTATACAAAGGAAAGCACACCTTTCAGCTCAAGAAGCTACACAGTGCTGCTGGAGTCCATTTGCAAAGCAATAAACTCTCATGTTGCATGAACTACTTAGGCTGAAAGTACTTTCCTCTAGCTCCCTAATATTTGGGTAAAAGAGAAGAAATCAGAACTTGCTGGTTATCAGAGGTAGCTAACAGGCTACTCGGGTAATGCTGAACTCCAAAACAGGACACAGAAGGAATCTGTGAGTCCCTATGGTAAAGGGGAAATAGTAAATCTCTGATACAGCCTTGTCTTTCCTCTGTCCTCCACATTAAGGATTCACTGAGCCCAGTTAGCCTCAGAATATCCCTGTGTGTCTCCTGGGGACCCTCTTTTGAATGAGGAAGAGTTTCTACAAAAGGAAAACATCTCAGTTACTATCTTACCATAAACAATGTGGATGAAAAGCTAAAACAGGGTTAAAAAAAGAAATGTCACTGTATGAAAGTAGCATTGCTAGGTGAAGAGAAACAGAAACAGTGAGTGTGACAATGTTATTTTGGGGAAGGCACTGAAAATTCCATTGATTGCAAAACATGAAATAATTTCCCAAATTCTCTCTCAATGAATGAGGAAAGTAGCTGCAATATTTCTTCTTGACATCATAATTCTGGTAATAAATAATATGCTAACTGACCCAATTTCTTAACATTAAATAATATGAGAAAGATTCAACATTCAGAAAGCTCATTTATAGAAATCAACAGATTTAGCTCCTGTTCAGTTTTCTGTTCAGGAACAGGAGTTCTCTGGCTCATATGAAGCTTACACTCCCAAAGTCAGGAGATAGCAGAGAAAACCTGTAGGTCCTGTTCATACAAATCACAAGTTCTGGGCTCTATCCTGTTGTTCTCAGCTAGGTAAATTAAATATGAATTGTATTATCTATAGGATCTCCAAATTCTCTTCAAACGTCTGATGTCCACACGATTTCTGAATTTCTGCTGCCACTTTCTGGGTAAAATATGAAAACTAGAGAAGAGCAGCTTGAAGAACAGAAGTACAAAGCATGTGCTAAGCATTTAGATTTATGCAATATTTCATGAAGTTGTTTTCCATCTTAAACCAGGATTAGCATTCAGGGCAAAGAAAGTGAGATGGACTTGGAAACCTGACCAGCTTTTTCTCCTGCTTTCTGGCTGGCTAGGAGACTCTGTTAGGGAGTCTGAGACCACAGCCATATGGCCAGTAATGACAGTCTGTTCAGTGTCACCCCCTACATTATTCTGAAACATGCAGGTATTTATAACAAATCAGTATCTGAACATTGTCAGTTAAATAATATACATGCTGCGTAAGTGAGAGAAAAATCAACATCCTTTATATATTTTTTCCTCCCCTTTGGAATATTACAAGGTTCAATACACAAACATAACTTCATGGTTACTATTCTTTTCTGACAGTGAAATATGAAAGGATTTATTTTCCTCCATACGGATGCAGATTTCAAGGACAGTGAATCTCATGCTTTTCTTTGCCAGAAAATTGTTGTGATCTGAATACATTTTAAAAAAATTACCACACTAGCAAGTGATTAAGAAAGAAAACATCATGTATTGGCAGCAACCAAATGAAAAGCAAATAATAAAGATGGTTAGAATAGCAGCTCAAAGAAGAATTCTAATCCTTTTCTAAATTAAATCATTAAAAAAGTAAACGCCTAGAACAAAAAATGGTGAAATGAAGCCTGTCCTGGCCTTTCTCCCCCACCCACAACATAATTCAATTTACTGCCTTCAAGTTACTCCTGACTTACCGAGGTGCAAACAAGATCAGAATGAGTCTCTGAGCATCTGCCTCAGGGTGAACTCTCAGCCGCTGAAAGATTAAGAACAGAAGTCACTGCAATCCTGTACGTCCTCTGCAGCATAGCACTGACTAAAGCAGTCATGAACCCATCATAACTTGTGAGTTCGGACGGCTTACGGTTGTTCTGCATTGCGTTCCTTTCCTTTAGGAAGGAACCACGGTGTATACTGGTCAGTGTATCTCTACATACAACATAAAAAGATGCAAAAACCAAAGTGGCATAACACATGAGTGTCCCCCAGCATTTTAGAGGAGAGAAAGAGGAGAGAAAGAGGAGAGAAAGAGGAGAGAAAGAGGAGAGAAAGAGGAGAGAAAGAGGAGATTGTATCAGTAGCATCCCAGGGCATAAGTTAGAGCAAGAAGGTTACTGTAGTTTACAACAATGAAATCTTCTGGTCTATAGTCATTCTTAGGCCACCTGCCATACCTGGCAAGCTCTTATCATGAGCAGAACCTGAGTTACAACAAACCTCTCTTACCAGAGACTGTACCACTATTCCAGGTCTTCTTGGGGACTTTGGAGACACTGGAAGCCACAGGAATTAATTTAATATCCTGGGCTGCATTATTTAGATTGTATTTAACAGATTAAGGGAAGTAGTTATTCTCCCTTTTTGAGACCTGGGAGACCACACCTGCAGTACTCCACCCCGTTTGGGCACCCAAGTACAAGAGAGACACTAACAAAGAGGAAAAAGTCCACTGGAATGCCATAAAGACAGTCAGGAGGAATGAGACACACAATGTGCAAGAAGTGGCTGAGCAAACTGGGCTTGGTCAGCCTGAAGAGCAGTCTAGGCAGGCATCTAATTCCTCTACCCAACTACCAAACAGGAGTTTTGTAGAGAGGACAGAGACAGACTCAGTGAGGTGCCCTGCCAAAGGATGAAAGAGAGTGAGCAGAAGTTGTGACAAGTAAATTTCCAAGTTGAAAAGAACAAAACTGCTCACAAAGATAATAGCCAAATACTGGGACAGTTTCTCAGGAAATCTGTGGTACCTTCACCTCTGGATGAAGGCCCCAAGCAACCTTAAGGAACTTTGAAATGGACCTCACTTTGAAACTGGCCCTGCTCTGACTGGATGGTTGGACCAGATGATATCACTGCCAACACAGATTATTCTATGACTTCAACATCTGTTGTCCTTGGCGGCTCACTGTCTCCTCACACTGACCGTGGTACATGCTTGGATGCTGCTAATGTCGTTTAACATTTCATCATCACAAAGATATTCTTCATTTTCCTACAAAAAGGGCAGTAGCTATGACCATATCTCACATCTCTTCCTTCTCCTCCTCTTTTTCTCACTGATCTTAAAGCCACTGTTATCTCTCTCCACAGTAGCGAAGTCTCTAGGAGGTCACATGTATGTTTGTGCTGAACAGGGAAGGTTTGGGACCAAAGAGCTGAGATCATGCTGACAAACAAAATGTTCTCTGAGTCACAAACACTTCCTTGCTCCCTTTCTTCCTTCCTGGTAGAATGTACAAGAGTCAACCTAAGTCATATTTCTTCTAAACCCTTTTTACAATAAACAGTCTGAATGGGACAAAGCATTCACTTTTTAAAGAAAACTTTTCATAAACATTTGTGGTAATTTTTAGAGAGGGTTGGAACTTTTTTTCAAAGACACCTTTTTTTTTTTTTGCACAGATGCACCAATTTCTACAACATGTACTGCATGTAAAAGATAGTGACTATGATGAAGTGAGAAGTGATTGGCGAGGCTGGAGATGCGGATGAGATTCTGCACTCTATCACACTGCACTGCAGGGCAAAGCTCAGCCTCAAGAGCTGAGGCACCGGCCTGGCTGCCAGCTGGTAAAATTCACACTGGAGTCCGGTTTTGAACAGAACTTGATGACAGACGTTTTCATTTACCTGGGGGTTTTGTATGCACACACACACTTGGGAGTGCGTGTGTACACCCACCCATGCATGCAGCTGTGAAGGACACACATAGCCAGGCTTGTTTGCACAGCCAGAAATTTCATTTTGTCTCAAAATTATACCTCTCAGCAACCCCATTACTCGGTATGTATCCAGACCGGAATGTTAATAACCATGGCGTTTGGTTTAGTTTATAATCAGTGTAGCACAATCAAATTTATCATGATTGCAAAAATGAGATGGGCCCTTATACAGGTGATTTCCCTTCAATCTGCCTCTGTAACTACAAAACTTGTGCTACTTCGTTGTGTTATCATTTTTCCAAACCAATTATTCTAGACATGTTATCAAAATATCAGTCAATCAGCATCTCTACTCCCTCTCACAATTTCCAGAACTAATGCCTTTTTTTATGCTTGTTTTAGCAATGAAGAAAAACAGCAACAGTTCCAATGGCTCATCAAGAAGGAAAACGTTTTTTAACTCGTTGGTCACCAAATTACACCTGAATCCAGAACATGAATTGCTAGGTGAACTACTTGCCTAATCTTGAGACATACCAGTCTGTATACCACAAACCAGTATGCAAGGTACGCATGACACAGGTTCACTAGATCCCTACCAAGACATCCATGAAGAGAGGGAGCCTTTTGTGCTGCGTGTGCTGCACAGGTATGACCGGTGTTTGCATGAGGAGAAAATACATGAGGGCATTTGTCTCGGGAAGACACAGCTGAGCCGTTTGGAAAGGATTCACCTGGGCTTCATCACTGCAGTGTCCCTGAATCTGAACAACTTGGCAGTCACCTACACACAGCAATAACATGACACCTTTGAGAAGCCCTTTGAGAACCTACTCATAGGCTGAGAATTAAGCATGACCATAAGCACCGATTCTCTCCTTTGAGAGAGCTGTGGCAGTTTGGAGCTGGTGGGCAGGTTCAGCATTTGGACATGACAGTCATGCAAGCGGAGAGTGGAGGTAAAGCCCCACTTCCCTTGGACTGGCTGGGGGACATTGCATGAGAAGATTCCAGTAGAGTTTGCTGCATCAATCTGCCTATTTCCTCTTTCATTTAGATTTAATTTTTGTCCTGTACAAGCACAACAATAAAAAGAATCACACTTAGTTTTCCTGCTCCTTAACATTCCCGTTGCAAGACACCAAGTGCGTATTCCTGGCTAAAGTGCTCAGGCTTTAGAAGGAAACCTCCTTAGAGGCTGTCCCAGGATTATACTTCCACAGCTTGCTCACAGGCCTCCTGGATTGACAGAAACCCCTCCAGGTATATATGAAATTCTGATCACACACTGCAAAACACATCCAGCTCAGGAAATACATTTCCATCTAGAAATACTGTGCCTCCTTTTGTCACATGGAGCGACAAAAAACAATCTTGAGGGAAAAATACCCTTTAATTTTCAACTGACTTGCTCTTGGCGTTCAACTATTTGTTTCCTATTGATGTAATACTTACCTAAAAGATAGGTTTGCTTAAACACCTGCTTAACTGCTTTCCTAATTCAAGAAACATAGGATGTTTGTAAACATACTGCACAGCACCAAAAAGGCCACAAGTTCCCTGAATCATATGGTTCTCTTTTTTACTGGTAGAAACTGGAATTTCCATTCTGCAGAAGACTTCTCATTATGAAAAATATTTTTTAATACTAATGATGAAAACAAAATTTTGAGCAGAATGAAAACATGTTAACAATCTTTGTCACTACACAGGGAGACAAGGGGAATTGGAAGACTGCAGGTAGCTTAAAATAAAAAACCCGCAGGACACTGGAAGGCACAGAGCTGCTAATGGAGGTCCCAGACAGCCTGCGTACCTTCCAGGCTGCTGTCTGGCAAGAGCCCAGTTAGGCAAACCTGCTTTTTACCTGGGCTGAATCTAGCGTCAGTAAGATTCACACAATTCAATATAGTCAAACCACCGTTTTCCAACTGGAATGGAAAATTTCCATCCAGGGCTTCTTAACTGCTTGGAACTGTTAGCACCCCACAGAAGCTGCTACGTTTGGAGCTCATGGAATATCAGTGTCAAATTCAAATCATTTGCAAATTTTTTTTGGCAACAAGTGTCTCTCCCTTTTTATTTATTAGCATGTAAGTTCTGAGAATCCAGTTTCATTACTTCAGATTTAACTGTTCCCGGGCCAGATGCATATAAGGGGAAGTGTGAGCTGCTCTAAATTTGACTTTTCAAATGACTTTTTACTCAATTTTCTTCCCAATATTCACAGCAATGAGCTTATTTAAATGGAGTAGCTTATTAAACTGCCTAGGACAGAAATAACATTAAGATGATATAAAGGTGAAATGTAAGATGATAATCCACCCTAAGTAAGCTACTGTGAGTCATTTAAACTAGGCAATGTTTTACTTTTTTAATTAATTCAAAAAATATTCCTTTTACAGCACTAAGTTTTCACTGCAAGTAAAAACTACAGCATGCTAAAACAGGATTGTGTTTAATAATCAGAGCTAGGGCTAAAATCTGCATTCCTCACTGAGGCAAAATACTCAGCTTTTACACCCAACAAGCAATGTCTCCCTGTAGAAATAAGCATACTGTGATTTCCTGATTTTGTTCTTTAAACAAACAAGCAAACAAACCAACCCTCCACACTGTAAAACAGCACATGAGAAAGACTTAGATAATCAGGAACATCCCAGGATTAAAAGAAATTATTTCAAAACACTGTTCTTGGGAATAAATAGCAACAGAGGAAAAATATTTTAATAGGCTTATTTCCCTCACCTATAGAACAGATTTCTATTTTCTCCTCAAATGAGAGTGATAATTTCATTACACTTTCAAAACAAAAAGCTAGGTGTAGTTTTCACTTTTTTAGTAACAAATATTAATTTTGGCACCAGAGAGTCGTGGGCTCAGAAAGGGCTGTCTCTTGGAAGATGTTATTTTTAAAACACTTCATTCATTTTCACCTTCTTCATCTGGAATGGAAACCTCAATTCCCAGTTTCATTCTCCACAGACAAGAACACGTACCTTCCTGGAAAGTGAATGGAGACTTGTCACAGCATGTATTTAAAAATGATAAAGCAAGAAGGATCTAGGTTGTTCCTCTAAGGATTTGGCCATGACACAAGTCAGGAGCTAACTCAGACCTCTTTATCTCCAATCCGGTGGAGTCCAAGAGATGAATAATTGAGATCCAAATGAGGAATCTCCTTTTCTCCAGTGGACCAGCAAGACTCAAAGTTATTCTTATGCTGACTTTAAAAACCACTTTACAAAGCAAGATGTGAAAACAATGGCTGAAAGGTAGCATGGGTATTTTCTGGTCTCTACTCAAAAAATTGAAGAACATAAAAAGGGCGCATTTCAGTGTCTGATGTAAGGAGCCATTAGCACCTGCATGCATTCATCATTGTGAGCTCCCATACTGGGAGAGACCCGTGGTCCAGGTGGGTCAGTAGTCTAGAGACACCCAGTCTTAGCTACTTGATAGAAAGGTACAAAAAAGAAAGTGGGTGAGAGCTCTCCCTGTAAAAAGAAGTAGCTCATTCTATGAAATAAAAGTGTCTAAGTACTGTTCAAACCACTGAGCAGGAGCTGAAAAGATGTCTAGGAGGGATAACTTCTGTATTAAGTTTTACTATTACAACTTGTCTCACTATATATAAATAAAACCTTTAGGCATATTTATTCTTCCCCAGCTCTGTACTCTAAATATCCAAATGGAACATTTCTCTCCATTTTTAACAGCCAAATCCGCAACACATTATTATCTCTAGATTGCAAGTACGAGCTACATCCTCCATTTTGGTTGCAATGCTTGGACTGAAGGAATGGTGGTAATGAAGTGAGTTAGTGCTATTTCAATATGAATGACACTACTTGATTAGCTAATAGGTATCATTCATTGTCCATTCATTCGTCAACAGATACCCTGCCCTTCCTAGCTCAGCACTGTGATCTGGCAAGTGTATGACTGATACCATCTCACACAGAGCTGTTCTGAGCTTTGCTACAGGTAGAACATTGCCCAACAAGTTGTCTGCTAATTCTAGATACTAGTTATAGAACTTGAAAGAGGAAAACTAGTATGGCTGTTAAAACAAAGGCCATTTTACCATCAAATCCTGCTTCTTCCATCCCCTTCAATCATTTTATCCCTAAGAGTTTACTCTTTAAGCTCAAGCACTCTGGCCTCAGTATAGCAAAAGACTTTACCATGGATATGTAAATCACTACACATTAAATGCTGTTATTTTCTCACCCAGAGTTACATCCTCCTCATGTTCATTTTTATTTTCTTAGTTATTTCCTCATTAGATGATTAATAGACCAATGGAAATAAAAGTTCAAATCTATCTGTAGTCAGGTGTAGACAGTAATTAGGAGCTCTGCTCAGAAAGCCAGTGGGATTTAAGATAGCCTTTAAGGGCAGTTTCCCTTCTGCATATTTCATATATCACAAAATAAATTACCCTTACATGGGACCATAAAAACTCACATACACAGCCAAAAAACGAACCTCTGCACGGAAATAAAGACCAGATCCAACAAGCACCTTGCTCAGGGGGAACAGCTTGCTCATCCTTCCCCATGATAACTGCTCGGTCTGGCAAGAGTTGTGTTCCCTCACGTGCTGTGAGTACCAGGCATAAGACACATCAAAACCCAAACAAAGATGGTCACCATCAGGCATCTGTCAAAAGCTTTAGACTAAGAAATAATGCCACTAGATACCCTTCACTAGGATACTTCCTATGGTAAATAGTGAGAGAGAAGTGAGACTTCACACACTAGTCTTCTACTAACCTAAGGCAAAACATACTCATCAGATTTTAGAGCAATCCCCACAAATGGATTGATTTGTATATGCAAATAGCTCTAATTCAACACCTGAAGAATTCAACACCAGGAAGAAGTTACGCCTGTCTATTCATTTCCAACACACAACATCTGTTCCCCTATAGCAGAGCACTACATATTCAGAATATGCAAGACAGCAAACGCAGTAACAGTGGAAGTCAATGGTGTATCTGGACCAAAATGAACTATCTCGTGTTGCTGGAACTCACATATGCCATGAAAGCAACTCTGCGTAACAAATATTTCATTCAAAAGAGCGAGCACAATGAACTATGAATGCACAAATGACGGGGGGTCATAACTACTGTAATAATAAACATCAGGCGATATTTTCCAGGCTTATGCCAGAATTTTGACTTTTTGGCTAAATTGTTTCTTCACCATCTGTTTTAAAATTATCCTCACAGGTGGCTGGCTTACTAACAGACACCTCTTGCATTTTGTAATACGTATGGTACTTTAAAAGACGTTATCTTAATTACTTTTTTCTTTTTATAAGTAGGTGATAGTAGCTACCCACAGAAAGAGGCTGGTAAGCTTCATCGGCCATCCTTGCAACAGTCTCATAACAGAAAGTCAAAATAGGCTATAGGTAATGTTTAGCCTACAACCATTAGCCTACATGCAAGAGAAACTTTAAATATCCTTGTAACTTGTGATGCAGTGAGATCTAGGTATAAAACTGGCAGGTCTTGGATAGCTCTTTTGTTTATGAGAACCTGCTAAATTGTCCAGAAAGTAATGGGGAGATGCAGCTGAACAAACAAACACATTTTGTCACTCCTTGTGCAAGAAGTTGGGTTTTTGAGCACTGATTAACAATGGCAGGGAGTATCTTAGACTCAGCACGCACACAAGGTATTTACAGCCGAGTCTATCTGAACACGGGAGACTACGGGAAAAGAAACCTTTAAAATTGCAAGGAAAGTATCTCTAGTTTGGTTACACCAACTGGCTAAATATGCACGTTTCTCACTAGCAAAACCTGCTTTGTGTCAGTTAAAAAGGGGGACAGTCTCTACTGGTGCAAAATGGGTTTGCCTCCAAGAGCCTCTGTTCCCTGTCTAGTCTTTTTAAAATTCCCAAAGACTGGTACTTCCAGGGATTTCAGCTTCCTCAGTACATTTCATTGGCTGAGATTGCCTGACGATGTTCAGATTAAATGTACACTTTCCTCCATCCCAGTCATTCTGTGCCTCAGTTCATGGCAAAAAAGTATGTATATTTATTTCAGCCATGTGCCACTGACATTGGGGATATTTGTAGTGGTGCGGGGGATGGATTATGACTTCCTGAAAATCTGCGTAGTTGGGTGGCAAGTACCCACCTTTTGAGAGGGAGCCACTCTTCCGCAGAGGGTGCAGCTTCCTGGAGGAACCTCTCACTCCTCCATAGCCATCCAATGACTTCTAGCTACTGAGTGCGAGATGCTAAGGAAACTTGAGGAGATACATCTGGCAAAGCTCACCTAATTGCCTCTCTCTATAAATGACTCAAAATATTAGTCTGCATTACACACTGGAGAGCCCTGGAGGGACAAAGTCCCATGAAGAGGACAAGACAGCGGGGTTCCTACATTTAGCACGGAAGTGGGATAAAGGAAAACACAACAAGCATGATCTATGAATAGCAGCAGCTGGTTTCTTAGACCTGATGCCAGCTCTATTTTTTTGTTCAATAAATCATATATTCATTTTGATTTTCCTAATTCTTTTAAAGTTTTTGTTGTTTGAAAAATAATCATTAATATATAGTGTACAAACATTGCTAGCTTGCTCAGTGGTATATAAGGAGCTTTGAAGGATATCAAGTCCTATCCCACAAATACTACCTTACACGATTCCCGCTACTAGTTTCATCTAATTCAAGGACAAGCAGCATGATTTTATTTTAGTAACCATCTTTACCTGGCCTGAATTTGAAACACATACTCAGATTCACTCTAGTTCTGCAATGAAATTAGACATATTAGCTTAATAAAATAACCCTGTACTTAGCATTTTGTTTCCCGAAGCCCTAGACAAAACTGTCAGAGCAAAACAATATGAAACAATCTTTTACTCTAGCTAAACTCCGTATGTCCCAGATAGGAATGGTAGCAGTTCAAAATCAAGAACCTTTCCATGCAGACAGTCTTGTTAACACACACAATTCAAGTCAGTGAATGCCCACTTAGTGCATTTTGCTGAAGCAGTTTTTGTGGCGGCTCTCTACACCATCAGCTTCACTTCTGTCCCATTGCCTCCGACGGGGTAGGTGCAGAACAGAGCTGGCCTTGCGGTAGCCTCCATGGTCAGGCTGTTCCTCTGCTTTAAGTGCCATCTCATATATATACAGCCTCAAATGTTTTTTTCATGTGAAAGGTCAGTAAGTAGACAAAGTCAATATGTAAGAATCCTGCTGTATTAGTATTGAATTTCTCTGCTGTATTTCTGTTTGAAATTCAAGTCAAGAGAGGAGCACCGATCCACGCTTTTCTTACCGTTCAGCTAAATTGCTGTAATGCATTACGCTGCTAAATCTGCTGAACTCTCAGGTGCGGCTGCATTTCAAGGCTGCAGAAAATTCACACATTAATAAGAATGCTTGCAGTGACCTGCTGCTCTCTGTAGAAGCGAGGAATCTCTTTGATATTCCTCACAGCCTTTAGAAGCCCATCGCCATTTATTTGTTACTTCAGTGCGCAAGCCTTTTTCTTTTCTTTTAACCTCTAGCCAACTGCACAACTACTTTGCACATCCAAGCAGTCAGTAGCAAGGCACTACTGCTTACTCATTCCATACACCACTCACACTGTTTCACTTAGCCGGATGTAACAGCCTTCCTAGCTCCCAAACGAAGGTTGCAGGAGAGGGCTCTAGTAAGGAAGCATTTAGTACAGTCCCGACGCAGAGCAGAACACACCGAGCTAGCGGCACGTAGTGACAGAACAGGGTGCAGAAAACCCCGAGCTAGTGCGACATGAGCCAGGAAGCTCGCACAGGCGAGCACAGCAGCAGCAGCAGCTCAGTGTGACAGCGTACAAACACAACTGTACTGCACTGAATCCATTCTGGCTCCCCATTTCTCCAGCTGCAGTAGACAAGGATAAGAAATGGGGAGTTCGGCAGGGAGCCTTGGTCAGTGTGAAGCCAAGTGGTGCTGCAGCACTGGTGCTCACTGTCTTGTGCTTAGAGTGGTGACCCCTAGAGCAGCTTCCCTTCAGCACAGCACTTCTCTGCTCAGGGACTTTGTCAGTCAGAGCCAGAATGGCTTCTGGAGTTCCAGGTTAGCAAAGCAGAGACAAACTAGTTTCTGCTACATCCCATGAACAGAATGAAGATGATTCATACATGCACATTTGCATGGAGTTCCAAGTAGGAGTAAGGGATGCCCCTATTATTTGCTACATGGAAAGCTGTGACTCTGTATTATCTTAATATGGCTGACACATGTTTCACTTCTGACCCCCAAGGTACACAGAAATTGCATACAACAACAGGAAAAAAGCAAAGCAGATGCATGTCATGATGGCTTGATGTTGCCTTTTGCCTAAAGCAATTTGATATAATTAGCCATCTCACAAGCAAAACCTTTTGATTTCATTTTTTCAGCCATTTAATATAAAAACTGTACACTGGCGTGGATAGCTTGTCATTTTAATGCACTTTGATGTTTGCAAGCTTTGAAATATCATGTTCAAATTTGTATGCAAATTTGTGTTTCCAATTACATACTCATTAGCTCTTCTGGAACTTCATCTTAATATTCGCAAAATGTTTATAGCTTCCTCTGTTGTTTTCCTGAATTGCTTTACAATGACACCCAATGTATGAAAAACAAATGAAGAAATCCATTAACACTCAGTAACTTTCTTAAACATCACATTTAATTTCTAAGGATGTTAATTTGTCACTTCAAAAGTTCAATTATCTATGCACACACCATCTGATAGCATATTAAAAATCATAAGCAAATGGTTTTGCATCTATAGCATTTTCAGCCTCCAGAAATGCCCACCTCCATTACCTCCTCGCTTGAAAAGCCTATTGCATTTTTCACTGTCTTTAATGAATGTTTTGGTACACATGAAATACTAGTTCACATTCTTAGACAGTGAAATTGGTATTACTGCCTAGACGTCAATGGAACAAAGTCAATTTACAGCAATTATGAATATTGGTAATTTTTGTTTATTTATCCACCAGCACTAAAAACATGAATAACATTTTAAACTCTAGAGAGAAGTAAAAACCTTGCTTTTAAAAAAAATACACTAATCCCCACTGCCAGAAAGATCGACTTTTGGATGAAACCTGGAGCTCACTGGAAAGTAAAATACAGAACACATAGAATGAGAGGAAAGAAGGGCAGGGAGGGAGCACGAGGTCATTTGGGGCCTGGCACCACCCCGCCTGGGAGACATATGGATGGATGGCAGGGAAACGTGCCCTGGCAGATGCTTGTCTAACCTGCTCCCACAGATCTCCCTTCCTAGAGACTTTACAGTTTCCCCAGGCTATCTGTCACTATCGGATTTCTCCTAATGTCTACTTTATAAACATTATTTCTCTACATGATGTGTCAGAGCTCAAAACTACTAAATGTAACAGAGGAAATCCCAAGCTGATAATGTGGCAGTGTCCTATTTAAGGGGATGCAATTTGGAAGACGACTGCTGGAAATATGAACAATTAAGACTGAAACTTACTGTACCTGTATATGGAAAAGAAACTATGCAATACGAGCACAAGAGGCAGGACTTTCCTTGTTCCTTGCATTCAAAGGAATGACAAAGATGGAGGCCAACTCCATCAAAATAAAACCGCATCAGCTTTTACACCTATTACATGTTTTTGATGTCAGCAAAGAGTATTATAAACAAACATTACATCAGCTCATACACGTCACTAATTCATCCTAGCAGGCCTGAAAACGTAACAAGCTTCTTAGCGCTAATAAATCTACAACAATATGTTAAGGGTTTTTTAATGACTTTAAATTAACGCTGATCTTCTTAATTAAACTTTTTTAATTAAGGAGTAAATCTGTGCACGAAACAGATCAATTTATTCTAGCATGCCACCAGCATACAAGATAGATATTAGAGAAACACTAGCAATGCAGATCCGCATCTTGCTCCAACAGAGCCAGCTCTCTTCCTACAGGCAGACAGCAGTAACTGCAGTTCAGAGTGGGAGTAGGTCAGGTAAAATTTGTAGCATTATCTCACAGTCTGCCACTTGAAATGTGCAAGGCTCAGCAGAAATCTGAGTTACTTTTGAGAATCTTTAAAAATAAGATCTTGGAAATTTGTCTCTCACTCCGAAAGCAGTATCTTAAGTAATTACCTAGAAGAGCAGGAACACAGTGAGAGTCCATAGGACGACTCTGTGAAATCACAAACAGAAATATTTAGCAGAGGTAACTTGAAAATAAAAGTAAAAGAATTTGAAAGTCTTCCTGGATTCCTCTTCAGCTTTTTCAGCATTTGGGGTACAGTGAAAGCAACTACACACAAGACTTATCACTGATTTCAAAATGAAGTGGAAGGAACAGAAACGCTTTTAACATTGTTATAAAGTACTACCAAAACCCATTATTTCAGAAGTGGATATTTGTGGGTAATAAAGTAAGAGATCTTATTTTACTACCTTTCTTTCCAACTGGTGAAGAGCATAAAGTTGCAGCAACTCTAGCTGCATGTGACAGCCATGAATTAGACATGGGGGTGGGCTTCATGCAGGTACTTGCCTTCAGGGTCATCTGCCACCTCCTTACATCAAAGAGGAACCAAACATCGACCACAAATTCCCACCAGGCTGAGGCCACGTCGGCAGGACCAGACCTCACCACGAGGTATCACTCCACAGCCTACCTGCAGAGAGCTGGCTGCCCGCTGGCATGTCTGCAGCACACCTGGAGTAGGGGCAAAAAGCCCAGCTTCTGAAAATCCAGCAAAGTTCTCATCTCCAATTTTACATAGAAAACCATATTCAGAATAAACAAAAGAAGGCCTCAGTATCAAACCAAATTTGTAAGCTACTCACCAGTGAATTCACTACATATCATCTGCAGCCCTCTGAACCCCAGCTTGTACTGGGGCATAGGTTTACTCCTCCCCAGGTGCAGGGCTTGGCTGTTCCCTTTGCCGAACTTCAGGAGATTGCCATCAGCCCATCCCTCCAGTCTCTCCCGGTTCCTGCAAACAGCTCAACCAGGGGGTGCATCAGCCACTCCTCCCAGTTATCATCTGCAAACCCCCAGAGGTCCTTTCCAACCTCAAGCATTCTGCAACATTTACACATTACTTCTTCACAGATTACCAACGTGTTACAACCACATGAGGTGTGTCAGGTAAAACTGCACTTCACTCTACACGGACAGGTAACTGGGGAGCATGGCTCCAACACCACACCAACGCAGCATTTGTGATGGGGACGGCACGTCAGAGGTAACTGGCATCGCTCAGGCCAGAAAGAAATGGAGGAAATAAATGACCACTTCGGAGCAGCAGCCAACTTGGATTACAACTGCGACTGTGCCGCCAGGGCACAGAAGCTTCTCTGCAATAGGTTTGAACTCACATCATCCAGAATTCTCCGATTTTCTTACCTTGATGATACTTGTTAGCTTTTTATTTATTCTGTTAAATAGAGGCAAGAAAAACTCATATATCCATTACTGTTTAATGGAGGAAAAATCCAAAGGGTTATTCATACAGTATTGACTTACACATACACAGTTTAGATGAGAATACATGTTGACAGTGCAGCATATCTATTTCTGCTGAAAAGAAACGGTCAGTAGAGTTAAAATAGCATCCAGTTGCATACGCTTTCCCAGAGACCAGAGTATTACTCAGAATTCTCTGCCATACCTTTTAATTCTGAACACAGCCAGGGCACCCAAGAAGGCAGTCCAGGTCTTGGACAAGAGGATGCTCAGAACCAAGACATGAGTGACATCCCCCACACCAGAACACAGCACACCCTCATTGCTATCTAATGTTCCTGCTCTCACTCATGCATAGGTCTTATATCATCATAACCTTCTGGAAGACTGATTTACCTGTCCTACTGGAAGTTGCTTACTTGTCAGGATCTTGACAGATAATCGGCCACTAACCTTGTCTGAGAAGTTGTGTCATTCACACACAGTGACAATTTTTGCACTAAAAAAAAAAAAAAAAAGAGGTACATCCTTCCTGCTGCGTTAGTTAAAAGTGATCCACTTACTCATGAAACTGAGCAAAACAATTCCAATAAAGGAATAATGCTGTTAAACCTTCACTGAAACCTCAACCCCAAGGTCAAAAATACTCTGATAACTGTCTAACAAAATTTATGATGTTCCTCTTCCTAAGTACCTTTAACTAGTTCACAGGGACTCTAGACTTCTCCCCAGAGTCAGCGAGCTCTCCCAGT
This sequence comes from Anseranas semipalmata, assembly GCA_013399115.1. NCBI lineage: Eukaryota > Metazoa > Chordata > Aves > Anseriformes > Anseranatidae > Anseranas > Anseranas semipalmata. The sequence continues at coordinate 1,074,840 of VXAA01004298.1, forward strand.
TGAATCTCACACTCCTCTGAGCATGCTATGGGTTTCTTTCTGCTCTTGCTGTTGGAGGAATGCCATGATAAAGTAACAAGTGAGTGAATCCTACAGCAGTGAGAAGTTACTAGAGCCATTTCCCTACACTTGATCGGTCTTTTCTCTCAGTTCCATTTAGAGCATTTCTCTTTCTTTTAAACTATCTGTCAGATTCCAGCCTCTCCTGGATCTTGACAAACATTCAGAACCACTCCTGCCTTTGGTAGCACTGATTTATGAAGCCCTTATTGGGATAGACTTAATCTATCACAGGAATTGTTTTTTCCTCTCAGAAGTCAGTATAGCAGATGTGATAAAGCACCTGTATAATAGGCTTTCTACGCTGCCGCTGCCCGAGGATGTGGTTTACCACACTATTTGTGAATTATGGCTTCATTCTGAGCTTAAGTAAGCCTGGGCAGGGTGAATGAATTACAAAAGTGAATCGTGGAGATGACAAACACATGGAACACAGTGGCTCAAGCTCTCACTGAAAGGAATGAATTGGTTTTTTGACAGCAGAAGGCAGAAGATGCTGCTTGTGTTAAGACTGTCAAAAGCAAATAATCCAGTACAGTAAAACACTAGAGGTGAGAAAAAAGACCATACTGCAATTATTTTTCCTCTTCCTACCCACTCAGGCAGGACTAGGACCACTTGTTTCTGGTTTTGTCCAGCTGCGTTTCCTTGCTTAGTCTCCAAACCACCTTGCCCATTAGAAGCTTACCAAAACTTGCTCGAATGAAAATTCAAGTGCAAAATTTGATCCTACACTGGATGCTGGATTGTTTGGCCAAAGATGAAATGTGTGCCACTTGCCATATTTAAATATTCCAAGATTCAACGGCACATCAAAAATTTTTTCAAGATTGAATTGAATACATAGATTTAACATCAACAAATGGTGTATGCATTGTCTCCATCAGTTTGCCTTCAACCCATGCTCTTCATAAGCAGAATGCTCATTTTAGGAAGACGTGCATCTTTGTCTCAGGTAGAAAAAGAGAAACACAGGGGAGGTTAATTTTTATATAGTTCATCAAATGAATTAACTTGAAATACTCCATCACCAAGGAGTGACCTACTTGTAGATTTAGAGTGCTGTTTGTAGTACACGAGTTGCAATGCAATCTTTCAACTGTAATATATTAAATACCATAATTGCTGTCCATTTTTTCAGTTATACCATTTATAAATAAGATGCCATTCATGACAGATTAATTTGTAAATCTTCCCCCAAACAAGAATTTTTTCAAAATATGCAAAACATACATTTGAGAACCATTCTTCTCCTTATCAAGGAGATTACTGTGGAGTTCTGTGTTCTCCTGTAGTTAAGACAAGATTACTGTGCATTGGAGAGCTTTCAATCAGCCACAAAGAATTGAAAAGTAAAGATCTAACAGTTTGAAATATATCTAAATGAGGAATGCAAAACAAAGTGCAGCCAACTTCAACTGAAATGTCACATCACATAACTAATTTACACTCTGTAGGGGGAGAGGGAAGTTTTGTATTTATTATCTTCCTTACACCCTTGGCCTTGTGTCAATTCAGGCAAAAGCGACAACTGTGGTTCATTAAAAAGGCAGCATAGATGTCAACTGCTTTCTATACAGTTTCTAAAACCCTTCATTCATTCAATTTAACAGTCATGGAATGAGACCCAGCAAGTTGGGGAAAAAAAATACAGCCTGAAAAAGGCACCTTTTGCAATTGTATACAATTTATTGAGTATCCCCATCTGTAATGATTACACTAAAAACTCAAGACTCCTTACAAGATTTTCTATTTATTACAACCCTCTCATTAAGATTATATAAAATGATACAAAAATGCGTAATCTTTTCTGTGTGGCATAAAGCACATGAAAATGTGATAGAATAAGGAAACACAATATATTTGGTATGTTTTAGAGAAACAACCAAAATGAGGTAGATTTGGTAGCTAAAAGCCTGGGGCAAAGTCAGATTCGTTAATATTTTCAGTTCATTTGCTTTGGAAGAACATAATTGGCTTGAATGAGATTCAAATATATCTGATCTTTTCCCCATTTAAAAAATAAAAATAAAATATGAGCTTAATTGGTGACTTATGCACCATTTCATGGCTTATCAGACTCAATGGATAACAGGATTTTTTAAAAGCTTAAAACCTCATCTTAGCTTAGCTAATTGTTTTTTCAGATAAATATGTTATTTTTAAGAAGTTGCTGCTAATACAACTACTTTTAGAATAACCTTTCCGAAGTACCTGAAGTGAGTGTATAAAACATGACACCACTGATGCTGGATCATTTTCTGGTTTTATTTTAGAATACCGTGACCTTTATTCAATGTGTTGTTAAGTTCCACTGTGGCTCAGTGTTTTGGCGTGGTTGAACAGAGGATGCACAGCAATGATGCATGTCCCAGCTGGTTCTTTCTTAAGATAGGACTCTGTTTACCTCCACTGATGGATCTTGAAATCAATACAGGACTTTTCTATCAAGATGGAAGAGAAAGCATGTGAAAATCTCCCAGGCTGTGTGCTAGACTGTATAGGTTTATCAAGAGATGTACAGTGTGCCAGCAAGGAAAGAGAATAAAGTAACACACAAAAAAGAAACAATTTTCTTTGTATTTTTAACCTGTTTGTGCAAGGACCATTGGAAGTGCCCATTATACTTCTCAAGCAGAATCTTTCTTTCATTTGGTTATGATATTTTTGTTCAGAGGGTTCAAAGGAACTTATGCATCTGCAGCAGTTCACTTCCACAGAAAGGAAGGCAATGTCTTTGAAAGTAAAAAAAAAATATATATATATATATAAGAATAATAAAATAATAATCAACCTCATAATACCTTTGAAGTTTTTCCTCTGCCCAACTATTCAAAGTTGTTGGCAGTGGAGAGGAGGATTTCCTGGTAGGAAGCTCTGTGTATCCTGGTAATACACAGGACATTAGACTAGATGAAAACCTGACATTTGAGATGAAGAAGAAAGAATTTGGTTCTGTGGGAAACAAAGCGAATCCTAGTTTAGCCAAAGGCAAAGGCACTTGTAATCAAGTTAGGCCTGACTGAGCTAAGAGGGAAATACAAAGCCCAAAGCTTAGATGAAGGTAAGCCCTTGGGTCCTTTTAGGGTTCTTCTCTGCATGGTAGCTTTGTACGAATAAGTAAACAATACGATGTTCTGAGAATGTCATTTGACAACAGGTATGTCACTTGACTGGACACAGCTTCTAGAGTAAAATCTCTTAGAGGAGACCACAATGCAAAATAAGTTCTTAAGAAAAATACATCAGTAAACTTCCTGTCTTATAAACACATAATTGCAAACAATATTCTGAAGTCTGTGGGAGCAGATGACCCTCCTTGAAAAGATATTTTGGGAAGGGCTGAATAGAGATGGTGTGGCTAAATCTGCTGCCATTAGAATACACGGAAGTTTTCCTTTCAACGTTGCTTAAATCTGGTCTAGAAAGCAAAGTAAAGCTGTCTAACAAATGTAAGTATGTTAGATCAGGTTTCATAGTTCACCTTCATAATCCACAGAAACAAAATAATATCCTATATGGGCAAGTTATTCTATATATACTTATCATAGATACTTGCATACACATCTCTGCATGTAAAAGCTACATGACCTTATGGACAAGGTACCATAAAGCATTCTGGACTCTATCCATCACATTACTACTTGGGCACTTCACTCTACACAAAACCAAGTAAACCACCAGTTTAAACTCAGTTGTTCACTGACGTACTCAACCGAAACGTGGTCAGTCATCCTCCTCAAATCACCTTCTTCATTTATACCTGTCTGGATCACTGTGATATTTATCAGGAGTTGATCACAATCAATTAAAAGTAGCTGAATTATCATCCATGAATAATAACAGCAATTTGCAATTTTGTGACTTCACTTCCTAATCCCCCTCCAAACTTTCTAAATTATCTGTGTTTCTTCCTACTTGTTCTTCTGTATTTTGGAAGTTCTCTTAAGATTTGAAAGCATTTAATAAGAAAGGTTTCAAGGAAACAAGTAGCTTTATTTTCTGTAAGGAACTTCTGAAGCATCTTATTTCTTAAAAGATCAAGCACTTGTTTACAGATTCTCCATATTCATTGCTCTGTTACGCTTTAGACTTTTTGGGTTATATTGTTCTGGTGATCCTCCTTGCAAAGATTTGGATTAAACATGTCAAAAGCACATAGTGATCCAACATCCGACTGTTTCATTGAACTACTTCACCCTTAAAGGATCCTTTGTATCTGCTAAATATTTATCCTTTTTATGCAGTTGTAGATTTAAGGTAGATCTTTTTTTTCTTTAACTCCTCCTGTATTTTTTCCTATTTCTTTTACTCTTTCACAAAGACTTTTTAAAGTTCTCAAAAAATAGCACAAGCTTTCAGTTTACAATATCAGCATGACTCTCAACACATTTTATCTAGCCCTGTCTCATTATCTGAAATAGCCATGTCATCTGCCAGAAATGTCTTGATGCCACTGTAAAATAAAAGTCTCAGACCATATTCTTTACTCCTCTTATAAGCATACAGAATTCAGCTAAATATGAATGTATGCTTTCACTTTTTTAAAAACATTCCAAACAACCTAATTTTTCTTTAAAGTGTTTGGAAGTGCAGCCTGGAGTACATGTAAGAACACATTTACAGTCATGCAGAAATGGAAAATCCACTTCTTTTGTTTCTCATATCCACAAGGAAATAATCATGTATTTTAACTGCAGAAGAATGATTTAGCAATAGTTCCAGCAGCCTTTGCATGAAGCAGTGCCCACTCTTCAGCAGAGCTCCCTAAGTAATTATGTGGAAATGGCCTTTATTATTTGCCTGGGTTGATCCCGACTTTGCATTTATGGTTAGGTTTGTATCATACCGTATCAACATTTCCGTCTGCATCTTTAATGCTCTCTACACCTTCAAATATTTTCTACTGTTTTTGTTCTCTTCTGGATTAGGTATTTTTCCTCTATTTAAGCACTTGAAATAATTTCCACAGATTATGTATTTATCTGAAGATTAATTTGATTCTTCAAAGTCAGCCTGCTTTTTTTTGTTTGTTTTTCTAATAGATAATCAATTCTCTTTTTCTATATTCTGGGCAATGTTAACCCAGACAAGAGAATCAAATCAAGGGTTTTACTACTGTATAAGTGTTACTATTATAAAAGAGGAAATTAAGTTTGGTGTGGCTTCTCAGCGCATTTCACATTACATTTAATAAACACGAGTTATAGACATACAATTTAACAGAGTGCTACCATGGTCTGAACTGTTACTGCAAGCCAGCCTCACCATACTCTTCAGCAGACCAATACCAAGACCAATTTCAGATTTAATTGATTGTTTCTATTGAGACTACCTTACCTGTTGTAAGGTATATCAAATGAAGATATCTATTTGGTAATTCACTCTCAATATACATCGCAGTAACTTCTCAGGCCAAAGCCCTTATGAAAGACCTCGAAAAATGCTTCGGTTTATCCTCTAAGTGGCCTAAGAGAATTTAAATGGCCCAGTCATGGTATAAGGCTCAGTATGAATCTTTTTGCAGGATCCAGAGTCTAGGCATTACATCAAACAAACAAACCCCGAGAAAGGCTCATGCACCCTCAAACAATCTGTCACAGGAACACTTGGAAGAGATGTAACTAGGACAAAAATAAGTAGGCACTGATGTTATAACCATCATTTCTTTCTAAATTCTCAGGAATAATATTCCCTCCCACACAATCCCATAAACAGAGTGATTAATGTATTCCATCCACATACAAACTTTTATCTGAATGCAAAATATAGCTTTTTGCCTTGGAAGCTAGAATCACAGCAGGGAAAACTGAGTTCATCACACAGGCAGCTGCTTGCTTAATCCAAGGGAAAAGCACACAGGCCTGGCCCCACCAAAGCACCATGTGGCTGTACCTGCAAGACCCCATTCCCTACATTTTCTAGCCCTGCTCAAGAGAAAGCATGAACTGCATCTCAGTGCAGGGAAAACGCAGCACAACTAGCCAACATGGCCAAGGCGGGGAAATGCCTGCTGTTTCGCATGACTTTCTGAGACATACGGTTCCTAGAAAGGCAGGAATGTTGTCCCACTGCTACTGGAGAGCTTAAGCAAGCACAGCACTGACCTGAGAAACAGAGCAAAATCCATCCACTGGGAGGCCACAGGGTGTCATCGGGAGCAACTGGAGCTGCTAGTGCTCTAGGAGGGGTGAGCTGGGGGCCAGATGGAGGCTGGAAGCGCTGCACTGCCACAATACGAGCATGGGACGAGCTGTGGTGTGAACAGATACTCACCAGTTTGTGGGGCCTAACTTCCTTCCATCGGGTTTCAGCCTTGCTCATCACCAAGGAAAGGATCTGCTTTTATATAAAAGCACAGAGTCCCTCCTGCTTCCTAGCATTTAAAGCTATTTCCAGAACCATCTGAACCAATGCCTTAGTCACCCTATGCTCTGTCATGCAAACATGTATGTAAGAAAATCTTGTGTTACAAGTCTTCACGTAAGGAAGAGCTCCAGGGCCCCAGAGCCTAGGAAAGGACTGGAATTGAATATTAGTATATACATCATGGATGACAGTAGCATCATATCAGAAGTTATTTTAGCCATGTTGCTGCAGTCAAAAATGAATGAAACCAAGAGTATTTTGTGGCTCCTTGTGCTTATTTCCTGTTGTGTTTTTTCTCCTACTGATTTGAAACATTTGGTATTCTGCAATTAGTCTTCCAGTGCCAGAGAAATTTTACTCTCCAAAGAGGTGAGAATGATGAGCAATATAAATGTGCAAACAAAATATTACAGCAGAATGACAAAAACTAACACTTGTGGTATGAATGCAAGAAGGGATTATTTTAGTAGATTGGGCTTTTCTTGGTTGGTATTTTTCATGAGTTACTTCAGAGGCTGTTTTCAGAATTTATTTACTCTAGTCAAGCTGTTATCAGATGTGAACATCTCCACTTCATTGCTATCTCCATGATAGAACAAGCGTTAAACTTTCAAGAGTTTAGGTTTATGATAATGTACAGAAGAGAAATTCCAGTGCAGGTAGATGTCATGATTGCAAGCCATTTATGTTTTACAGATCTGTCAGCACTGAATATCTAACAGCAGTGACTGTCAAACATTATAGTTTTGTGAAAACAATCCGTACTTGTACACTGCTGTCACATGTACATATGAACATATTTCTCACAGAAGTTTCTGGGAATGTCTTGCATTAGCAAACATAATATTCCTCGAATACAGGAAATAAGTTCAATTGTAAACAATTCCTGCAGCATAAATTTAAAAGGTAAAGGTAAAAATAGAAAAAAAATAAAGAACTAGACATCTTCTAAATACCTATGATTCAGCCTCCTTCAATAGAAAGCCTGAAAACAGAGCTGTCCCATTTTTCTTAAGATGGTTAGTCTGGGGTTTACATGTAGACAGCTCTGATTTCCAAATGTGCTAACACGTTACCTGTGATGCAACACTAGAGGAGCACAGAGAATGCACTACATGTCCAGCACCAGTCCAGGTCACCCTGGAAGCCCCTGTTGATGGACATGCTTCCAAGAACAACCGAGATACCATTACCAGAAAAAGCCAGGAAAAGAGCTCCCCTTCCCAAGAAAGACAACATCATGATTTTCAAACAAACAACTATCTCTATCATGTTTCCTTTCCACTAACTCTTCAGTATTCTCAACGTATAGATTTGTTCTCAAATTTTTTGTCAGAAAAGAAAAAAAGAAAAGTTTTTTTGAAATTATTTTCTAAAAATACCTAAGTCAAGGTAATCTAGAGAGTCCTCTGCATCAGTATATTAAAAATAAAACACTCATGATAGGAACTGTTAGTCTTTCTGATTTGCTAGATTTTGGAATAGACACTATAGCCTGTTTTTTACTCAGCTTGGGGAACACTTCCACATCTAACAGTCCCACAACATTCAAGAATTGAGACTGAAGACCATCTCCCCATGTGATTATCCCTAGCAATATATACTAGGCTTTACAACAAATGCTGTTCAGATCTGGCCTGAGACCTACCGCCTACAAATGCCCAGGTGGTAGCTGCATCTGAGTGAAGTACAGCACATGCAATTCATTGCAAGATGAGAGCTTATGTTAACGTTACGAACTACAAGTTCTTGTCCAGAATAGCACATCCAGAGATCATTTACTGCTAAAGGTCAAGAAATCCACAGATATAGCCCTGGCACTCTGTACTTTAAGAGAATTTGAACTCAAATACTGGAAACAGTTCTCCCATCTGAATACTCCATCTATTTTCTTTTATTTTTCACTTCTATTTTTGCAAATTTCCAGAAAAACAGCAAGAAGCAGCATCAGTTTGGTCATATTTCATTAAAAAAGTCTGATTTAGCTGTTAGATATGGCAATGTGCTCCGAGTTGAATTTCTTCTGCTGCTTACCTTATTTAAATGTATCAACAAAACTGCTTCTCATCTATATTTATAGAGCAACAGAAAATAATGGTGTAGCTCTTTCACTGAGTAATCTAAACAATAGCAGGGATATAAATACAGATTGCTGATGAATTAAGAGACTGGGTGAACCCCTTCATTCTAATTGAATATTCACGTGATGATTCACATCACTTCATTCCAAGGAAAACCCCATGGTGGGAGAACAACAGACAAGGAGATCATGCAAACACAGAGATTCTTCCTGGCAGACATTTCTCCCCACCGTCCTCTCTCTGGGGTGGGGATGAAAGAGTTGTGGATTTTAGATGCTTTAGAAATTTGCACTTTGAAAAGTCTTCCTAACAGCTAATATAAACCACCTCTGCTCCAACCTAAGGATATCATTTCTTGCTTTATCCACCTAAGATACGGAGAACAAATCATTCTCTTTCATTTTTCTGCAGCCGTGGTGTGCCCTCTCTTCTTCCTTCTCTTTTTCTCCCAAACCTATAGTTTTTAATTCCTTTGGCCTAACTAAATATAGGCTAAATAACCCTCCAATTCAGTTGTATCATCTTCATATATTATTATGCTTTTGTTATTAAAATAGTCCTTTAAGAAATTGGCAGATTTTACCAAATGGCAATAACCGATCTGAAGACTTACAATCACAAGGTCTGTACTGATCTCAATTGTATAGCTTTGTTGAAGCTACAGGGCTTGGCAGATTTAACCACAGGCTTCAAGGGAAGCAATGTTTGCTTGAATATTTATGAATCTCCTTGGTTCAGACCTACTGGGTGCTCTATTTAAAACACTTATCTCCAGGTCTGTACTCTGCTAGCATCTGCATTAAAACAGAAAATGACAAACAGCTCATCACACACAGGAATGTGCTGCGACATCTTCTCTTCTGAATTATTCCCAGTTAAACTAAGTGTACGTCATGACAAGTCCCTGTAGTCTTGAATAAATTTTGGCAGGCATGTCGTTTGAGATCATCCTGAATACAGAGCTAAACAACAGGAGGAAGAAAAACTGTGGATGCTTATTACATGAGAGCATCTTCCTGTCCTAAAATCAGTTTTATCACATCCTAAAACAGAAGAAAGCATACCCATGAATCCTGCTAGCTTCTACCAGTATCTCTGATTATGCTTTTTTTTTTTATTTTGCTTTATCATTCTATCCCTCAGATTGGTCTTGAGAAATAGTAACATGTTGTAGTTATGCTGCCTGTTGCTGTGAGAACCAGCTGTATGGTAAATAGCACATTAATCCCTTCTGTCTGTCATTTATTCTAGGCAGGTGGAACAAAGCATCTGTGTGAAAAAGGTACCTCTAGATTTAAACCCGGGAGTCACTGCTCTTAAAGGCATCTTTCTAACATGTAACAGCATCACAGCGTCAGGAAAACTTTGATTCAGCCTGGAGTAGTACCTGAGGGGTAGCCTAAGCCTCATCACCCCTCTCCACCACAGCAGGGCTGTCGAGCATCCCCACCTAGGCTGCTGTTTGAGGGCCTGAGCAGGAAGCCATGCTGGTCCGCTGGCTGAACTGCTTAAGGTCTCCTTAAGTAGACCTCTTTGGCCATGTAGGTTTCACCACGTGCCAAAGACCCAGGAGGATACAGAAATGGCTTGTAGTTACCTTAACCATGCCATCTCCATCCTTCCTCTCTTAGACTATGAGTCTACACTGTTTCATACACACCAAATAATTGCTGGGCTTTAGATATATAAATAAAATCATTAGATTTAAATTGGTGTAATGCATCCCTTCCCAGCCTCAAGGAATATGCAGTTATACACCTATAAGTATGTTTACATTGCAAGGAAGATACAGGATTGGAAACACCCTCTCAAAGCAAGACCTGTTTGCAGGATGTAATCCCCACTCTGTCTGTGGGAGGAAGAAGGCAGCGGCTGAACATTGTGTTCTGGGCTCTGTAATCAGGACACTTCGTAATAGTTGATACCTCTGCTGCGGGGGATTTCCTCTTTATGTCTTATAAGTAAATAAAATACCTTTTGTCTTTAGAAAGAAAAAAAGATGTAAAATTATAAAGAAAGTCATTTTAAAAGCTATTTGCATCAGAGCCATCTCATTCTTATGCTCAGAATTGTATTATCTTTCAGAAATACAAAATGCCAAGACCTCTGGAAATTAAAATTAAACCATCAAGCTTAACTAATGCTACAACTGCATTTAAAGTACACACACACATAAATACAAAACATAACTTCATTCATGCTCCTTTACTCATTTAAATGCACAATGCAAGTTAAAAAAATGGCAGGGCTTCTTCAGAGAACTAATCAATGCTGATGCATAATCTTTTCTCTAGCTAAGATAACCAGTCCATTCATTTCCTCTCCTACTGCAGATACCTACACACAGTCTGCTTTTATCTCAAGCCTTTTGAACAAAAGCCTCAGCTCAGATGGCTTTTCTGATGTTCCAGGCAGTTCTATCTACTACTGAAAATCCAGAATTTAAGATTGCTTATCGAGTTGTTATCCAAATTCCCCAAACAATCTTCTCTTTTCTCTCAGAATCTTTCCTTTTTGTTTTTTTCTATCACAGAATTCCATTACTGTATCAAAGAGATGTGAAAATAGAGCTCTCACAATCTCTCTCATGCTTATAGGGTAGAACTGCAGATGGCTCTAATTCAGCCCCTGCTAAAATAAAAGAAGGTAAATTGCAATACCCACATAATTCCACATGAGCAGAAAATGGCAGTTTTGTTTGCCTCATCTGCAAACCTGATGATACAACCTCATATGCATACAGATAATTAGGTAATCCTTTTGTTTTAAATCTTTCATGGACCTTGTTCCACCATTTTCATTGGAAACAGTTGAAAATTCCATCGATGAAAACTTTTTTTCCCTGGTCAACAGGCTTGTTAAGATATGCTTCTAATCATTTAAAAGGCCTGTGTAAGCTAGATATATTGACACTAAAATAAAAGCAAGATCTTTCACTTGCAGACAGTAAAGTATTAAATACTAAAGTTGATTTACTGAAAGGCTTAACATCTGTAACAGCCCAAATCAGCTAAAAGAATGAAAATAAATGGATTATATTGTTTGTGAAGAGAGCTGACAGAGGTAAAAACATTTTTACATGCTGGTTCTTTAACAAAAATAGATAAAAAAGAGCTTGGTCAATTAATCTGCATACCATTTTGGGTTTTGTTCCAACAGTGACACGAACTTGAGGGGGAATAAGGAAGGCCAGAATAAGGGAATGCGCTTAGAGAATAACAGACTCCACTAGCCAGGGAAAAAAGTAGGCCCTCATTGATATTAAAACTTCTTACATTCCTGTTCCTCCTGCCATTAAGGAACCAACTGTGAAAATTCAAATGAAAAATATATAATTTTACTTACTTTCACACAGAAGTTCCTATTTAAATGCAGCGTACTACATTCTTTGATCATTTTATCATTCCCACATCTTAAACTACTTATTGGCAGATAGTTTAAAAGGATGCAGTAAAAGGTAATCCAAATGGAATATGCGTAGTTGCACACATAGTTCAAAAGTAGAATTCCGCCTCCAAACTAATAACAGTGTCATTCTTTAAATGCTTTATTCCCAAAATGATGTCAGATGTGTGGTGTGAGCTGGCATTCACAGAGGGCTGGCTATGCACATGGCAACGAGGCCATCTGCCATCACACTAAACCACATTAAGAAGAGGGAGAGAGATCCTAAGGAATAGGTGTGCTTCTGGCTTCAATACCTGTCTCAGTCACTACCTGACAGGGGCTGGGAATTCTTTCCCATAACTCTGCAGAGATTTTCTTCTTCTGAACAGTCTGAGCACTCCAGGGATGAGAATGATACATCTACATCAGCCCTCTTTCCTGGCAACGACAACAGAGGCGGCTGCATTGAAATTGCTGAGGAAGCATGGCAGAACATGGCCTTTAACAAACAGGTTTATACAAGTAAGAGCTGAGGACCCTCCCTAGTCAAGCAGAGTTCAATCTGTGGTTATAGATTCAGACTCTGAATTAGAATATTTCCTTTGCATTAGATCATAAACCTACTGTGTTTGTTTTTCCACGCAGCCCCCTACTTTATAAGCTTTCTTTGCGCTTTGATTTAAAACACCGACTCTCAGCAGGGGACTAAAATGCGATGGCAACGGAGTACCTCATTTGAACCTGCCCTAAGCGGGTGTAACTATGAACACCAGACACCGGCAGTAGAAACACCTTTTGTACCCGTTTCTAGCTTGTAATCCTATTGAGAACACTAATGCAACTTTTCTATTTGAGCAGAGAGAATACCAGTTCTTTCAAAGTTTTCTTTCATCTTAGCAATCACATTATTACTCCAGGCCAGTGTCTTCTAATATGGATGTTTCAAAAGCTTTGAATTAGAGTTGCATAGAAGAATATAATCCTGTTTATGAAATTCAAATATACCTAGGGATTCTGTACACTTGCTTTGTTCCCTGCTGTTGCATGATTAATCAATGACTCTTTCTGTTGTTTTCTCCCATGAGATTTCAAAACATCATATTTGAAAATATTGTTTTTGCTCTGCTCATACCAGACAAAAAAAAAAAAAAGCATGTGTCTTCATGATTTTTGTCCAGAATCCTCTTTCCTAATGACCAGTTTTCATGTTAAGATGGCTGTGTTGTAAAAATATTATTTTTGCCAGTGTGTCCAGAGTCTCAGTCTCTAGAGATGTATGGGAGGAATCATGATGAATACAGGTACAGTGCAAAGAACTTGGTGCACAAAAATGCTGTGTTCCTGGTAGATCCGTCCTCAGTGTGAAACTCCTTTGGCACAAAGCTAGTGTGGCAGCCCTACTTCATCCTCTATCCCTTCCAGATCTCTGGGCACAAACAGCAAGTTGCTTGGAAAGATTTTCCAACTTTCCCAGCCTCCAGCTCAAGATGCAATTCATGAGCACTCTCCTCTATTTCTAGAAGCTACAGAACTGCAGGGGTGGAAAATACCAGTTCACGTTTTTTCTTGGTAGTCTGCCACCATGGAAACCTGTAACATCCGAGTTACCAAGTAATCAGCTGTCTGTTGGGTAAACTCCCAGCACATTTAATAGCAAAAAACATGTGCTTTTCTTTTCAGTTCAGCTCCTTTCACTGTTCAACTAAACACTACACCCACACTTTTTCTCTTTTCCCCTTTGGCAGAATGTATAAAACCATTTTGAGAGTTCACAGTTAATGAAAAACATGAGTGGTCACGTAATCAGACAGAAGCACATCTCCTGGTCTTCTTGTATACGTAAATGCAGTATAAATCCTAGATTCATCAGCTATATCATGTAAAGGAGCTCAGCTGTTACCTGGGGACATCAGCAGCGCTCTCCCACAACATGCTGCGTCTGCCTGGGCACCCTCATGGGCTGTCAGTGCTAGTGCTGATCTCCACAGGAACCCCTGGCTCTCATCTGGCTGGTGCCAAGGGCTCAAATACTAGGAGGCAGCACAAAGAGTAGACACAGGCAGGAAAGATCACGCACAAGCAATGGTTTTTTTTAAATAATAACTTGAAATTTTCCTGGGGTGCCCTCTTTCAATTTCATGTATGATAGGACCACATCTGCTGTATGCCATATTAGAGGCTTTACATACTTTGTATATAGGCTTTTATTCCTTTTATTTTGGGGAAAGGATGGGAGGGGGAGTTGTCTTTTCAGTGATGTCACCGATCTCACAAGTATGTCTAAGTACTAACCGTAAACATGCTTTGCAAAATGCAATTGTTGTGTCAGTTAGGAATCATTCTTATGCTGTGAAGAGTGTCTCAGACTCCATCTTCAGAAAACATTTCATTACAGAGCGTATTTCCTTCAGTCTTCCAGAGAGGAGGATTACAAAAATTTTACTCTGCAAAACGTTGCCCAAAGCCGAATTTCTTTGCTACAGGAAGGTCATCACAAATGCAAACACTGGAAGCCAGCAAAAGAGAGATTTTGCTGGAAGAGAGTAAGACGCTCTTTCCAGCACAGCACTGTTGCTTATTTTCACAAGAGAAATCCAGCCTTGCCACACTGCTCTTTGAGGTCGGCTACGCCTCACGCTCCCCCTCATCAGAGTACCTAACCCCTAAATCACAGCTACTCCAGCATCTCTCTCCTGCAGCCTGCCCTGACCTTTGCAAGCACTGTTAAAGGTCTTCTGTGTTCAGTTGTCAGAAAGCTAAGGGAGAGGAGGGGATGGGAAAAGGCATGAAGCTAGACACCGGGAAGGAGAGTAGCAGGGAGGGAAGTTGATGGAGTATTTTGTCTTGGGGTTTTAAATGGCCATAGCCCTGCCTGGGCCTGCCTGGAAAAGCACCCTTTTTGCACACAGAGAGAAGAAGCTTAAGTGAATTATTTTGCCTTAGAAATTGATCCAGTTTTCAGCAATGGGATTCTAGGCTATCTTTTGTCCTTCCGTTGGATGCAAAAGGAAGCTAAGCAATAGCAGTTACCCCTTTAGCAGGATGGGGACAACATCTGTTTCTGCCTCTGTCACATAAATACCCACTCACAGTTGTCTTCTGAATTCTGAAAAAATTTGTAGCAGCAAAATTATAGTACAGATTTATATGCACACACAAACACACACACTGTGTGTGGGTAGAGAAACCATGCAAGCATCTGATGTTCATCTCACAGCTGAAGACCAGATTATCACAAAACTAATATTATTAAGATGCCAGATACTTTCTTCCACTGCACCATGTAATGAGAAAGGAAAAGAACATCTGGTGGGAGGCAGCCAGGAGAACAGAAGAAGAATTGTGCACCTTCCTATTCTGAAAGCCCAATGACACAGTGCCAGGCTCTGGTGGCTCACAGCCCAGGACTGCTTGAGAACAGACGGAATATAGCATGCTCCCTTCTGAAATTGAGGCAAATAAGGGAAAAGGAAAATAAAAGGAAATGCAGCTCAGATCAGTACTTCCTGACCTGCACTTCCTCCACCACACTTGATCCAGAGCTCTTTGAAGTCTACAGAAAGTGCCCTGCTGATTTCAAATGGATTTGATTCAGAGGCTAAGGAAGGAGGAAAAAAAGTGTGGCACAGCAGAAAGCTCACTGGCATCATGGCTCTGTGGGGATGCACAGAGCTCTGCCTGGAGCCATGTGTGTTTATCAAATGTTCCCCTTCCTTAGATTGCCCTTGAGACATGTTCCATCCAGCAGAATCCAGTAAAAAGATTTAAAATACTGTTTAATTTGCATATATCTGACAGAGAACATAAGTGTTCTTCCAGAAGATTTGTGATTCAAATAATGTTTCTCCTCCCCCTATCTGGAATAAGAATATTTTCTCTTTTTCCCAGCAAAATCTTGCAAGAGCATTATATTAGCTCTGTATATTACTTGAAATTTTGGAGTGTTACCTTCTTATTTTTTACTCAACACTGTTATTACAATCTACATTTCTTTGGTCTTTTAACACCGGCCTTGCTTCCTAACAACCATTCTCAGTACCTCCACAGATGCACATTCATTTCAGGTTTCTATAGCTGGTAAGCATTTCATTTTTCCCTATAATAGCAATTTGCTTTGATGTATTAAGAATGTCCATCAAAATCTCTGCAACTACAGTCATTATAAAAGACCCCAATATTTATGTGGCTTCGTATCGAAAGGAGAATTCTCACCAAAAAAAATCTATCATTCAAACTGCCTCTTAGTCCAGTTTTATGTGTATCAGATGGCTAAAATAGCTCTCTGGAGCTTCATACATCATTCTGTCTGGAAAATAATCAAACAATACTGCCTTTCCTCCTTCCCCCAAAATAGCCACACAACCTTCACAAAATACTCTTAAATAATAAATAATACATAGAACTCATTATGTCTTCAAATATTTCATGTTCTTCTGTGAGCTAGGTAGCAAGTGTAACACTGTGAGCATTTAGCTCTGTGGTGCTTCAAGAGGACTCCGTGCTGCCTGCTCTACGTATCACAAATTACAGGGTCAAGGACAACAAAAGATGAACAAAATTTAGATGCAGGATATATACAAGTATTCACCATGAAAGCTGTGATAAGGTCTTAAAGTGTATGTCTCTGTTTGACAGAATGATTAGATGAGGTTTCAGTGTCCAGTTGTCAGAAACTCCTCCACTGCCTGAGCAGAACGCAACATATTCAAGTGACATGCTCAGTGGAACAAGAGCTGAGCAGAGAGCACGGCTCGCTCAGAGTTACTGCACAGACACGCACATTTGAAATGGCAGATGCACAGGCAGCACAGGTTTTGGAAAGGGCTCAAGGAAGGGTCCAATAGGCTTAAGAAGAAATTAAAATGCCATAATTTAAAATGTGACCAAAAAGGCTTGATCAAATCTGCTGGTATGGCCTGCTTACAGATGAAGTTGAAGTTTGGGCAAGGGGAAATCAAATGCCTCCAAGGCTACCAGTGAAGCAAAAAATTACATTAGCTTTACAGCCTGAAGCATATTTGTTAGTATTTAACAAATTATGTGCTTCATTTAAATACTGTTGCTGGTAGCCAAATAAATTAAAACCACTTCATTAGGCTTTACATCAGTGAAGTTAAAAAATTAAAAGAGGCTTTTCTTACCTTCAGTCTAGGTATCTTTCTACTTGTACAGTCAGTGCCAGCAGGCACCTATGTCACAGAGGCCTTTTTCCACACCATTTGTCTGTAGGTGTCCTGAACCTAGATGGCTATAATGAAAGACAAAACACACGTGATTTCAAAATACTGCCATGGTTCCACAATCAAAAAATACGATCACTGTAATATCCTAAATGGAACAGCCTGAAGCATTTATAGCTCAGAAGGCCCATATGCTGCCCTCTGGTAAAGGCACAGGCCAAGTTACAGAACGGGCTGTATTTCGGCAGCGTGCCACATCAAATGCAGGTATAACCCTATGTGGGAAAAAGGGAGAAGCCTGGACAACCAGCTTCTGCTCTTTTCCTTCCCCTGCTCAGAACATAACTTTAGGCAAGTCATTTCATTATATGTGTTTTAGTTACCCTGTTTGGGATGTGAAGATAAAGACACTGTAAGACCAGATTCAGATTGTCTAATTGCTCTAAATTTCTCTAAATTCCTTTGTCCAGTATTTTTCCAGGCAACCATTTCCATGGCTGACAGTAGGAAACAAAGTACAAAAACTGAGGTAGAAATTAGGCTGAACTCAAACCCCTAGCCTCCTTTGAAGTGTCTTCAATTTAAGGAAAGGAAAAACACAGCACGAGTCACATACTACTGTAAGTATGTATGACAAAAGTTTGGGTGTCAATCTTGTACAACCTGCTCATAGAAAAGCCATGTTTATATCATGATGGATAAGAAACAAAGACTATATGTAGCACTTGCTAGGTATTTGCAATATATGGCAAACTATGGAAGAAATCCTGATGGAAGAAAAGAAAATCTTCTTTCTTATAAATAGATCATTCTCTCTGGAAAGCAGTTTGGGGAAACCACAACCTTGTAAACTTGCACCATGTGCAATAGGCATGTCATGGAAAAAATCTATTTTGACATTTTCTAAGTGAAGCATTTTGATTTTTAATTTGAAGTCTTATTTTGGGACCAGCTTTAACACATGCAAATTTGTTTTTAAATATTTAGTGTTGAATAAAATGTTTTATTCAGTCAAAAAGTCTTTGTTTCCTCTTTCCCTAGGATTTATGTTTTGCCATGCAACCAGAAACATACTTGTTTCAGGTCACCCAGTAGCATTTTTTCTAGAAGATCTGCACAGCCCTGCTCATGGAATATTTGAAAACTTGCAGAAAATTTATCCAACTGTAGTACAGAATAAAATGAAGACTGCATAACTCATCATATGTAACTAGTACCAATACGCCTATACATTTAACAACAAATTTAGGATCTGCTATTCCTAAATGCCGATGTCCTACTGAACCTAGGAGGACTATTTGCATACTTCTGATTAGATGTCTTCCTAAATGTTTCGCCAAGTCAAAGTACATGAAGTAAATGACAACGTCAGAAAACTGTTGAGTAACTTGACAGTTATCACCCAATTCTTTAAATAAATTACATGAACACTTTCACCTCTTTCTTCCCTTTTGGCACCAAAGTTTTGACTTAAAACGGTTCCTCTTCTTTAGAAAGAAGAAATGAATTTGACTTGTGATGACTGACTGGTATCTCCTGTTCTTGCATTTTGGCATTCCTCTGAAGTGGTGATAACCACCCACAAGGTCCTGTCCCGTTTGACAATTCAGCCATCACCAAGCCAGCAGTGAGATTTAAGGACCAAAAGACTTTCACCCACCAGCAGCAAAAGCAGAGCTAGGTAAAACTACATTTAAAAAATGCTTTGCAGTAACAAAAATATAGTAATAGGAATAAATTTGCCAACTGTATCATCAGCAGCTACAAGTAAGTTAAGGCACCAATGTTAATTCCTTGCTAGCTTTACTGGCTCAGAAGTGTGCAGTTATTTCTCATTAGTATAAGAGCCAGTTTCTAGTTAGGGTGTTTGTGTTTCTGACGCTGTGCTCTGCTTGTTCCGCTGTGGAAACCTGTTGTAAACAGAGGGCTGCCAGATCTATCAAACTTTTCATTTCACTAGAACGTAGAATGAAGTTCATCATGATTTGAATCAGGCGCGTCAAATTCATTCCACTTAATCTGATCAGACTCATCACATGTTGCCTAGGTCAAGAAAGGCAATTTATGAAATGTGATACTGGAGATACCAGTAACACATTATTGATCTCTCTCTTTTTCATTTTATTTCAGACTTACAAAGTATAATAGAGGTGTTGAAATAGTCACATTTCCATGAAATGTAACATCTCCCACATCATATTTAATTTTCAATTGCAATTCTCTACCTCACATTCTATTTGCTGATTCTAAGCTGTTCTCATCCAAAGCACCGACATAACCAGCATCATTTCAGCAGAATTTCATTGGTACGTTATACAAATATTGATTGTGGATACATGTTTGATGTTAGTTCTTCAGAATACTGTATTCAGAACTGAGTATGTATGAAAAACTAAGCACGCTGTCAGTGTGTGCTGGGACATTATACTCAAACTAAAGCTAACTCTGGTGCTCAGTCGATTATTAAATCTGCCATCACTGTTTATAAGGGAAAGGGACAAAGCCACAGAAGAATCATTACAGCCACTTAGTTTGGTAGGAAGTAACTCATCCCCATGCTCTTCAAGGAGTGACAACCAAGTTGTCCTCCAAAGATTACGATTCCATCAGGCTGCTGTAAGCTGCAGTTTGGAACACATTACCCTCTTCTCCCCTGCTGCTCCCACCTCCACATACACTTCAGCCAGCGGAGCTTTGAAACCAAGTGTCCAGAAGTCCCAGGTCCCAGCCTTTCCCTTTTGATGAGTCAGTGTGCAAAGACCATCACAGATTCCAGTTTCTGCCTTGCCCATGGGATGCAGCGTTTAGGTAACGTATGCTGGAATGAACAAATCAGAGCTCTTGCCCCTACATGTATGTTTTTCAGCACTCCCTTGCCAGCTGGCAGGGCAATGTGCATTACCCCAATTCTTACCAGGGCTTGGGGCAAGGCTGGGGTCGCAGGAGCACTGCTAACTGTAGAAGATGCTATAGGGCAGTCTTCTACCTTTAGCCCCATACCAACAAACAATACAGTTAAGTAGATGATACATTTCCAACAGCAGTACCAGTTCTCCCTGGACTTGTTTTCTCATTTTCCTGCAGTTGCCTTTTCTTTGGCAAGAACTTCTCACTCCATACACAGCAGCAAAACAAGATTTCAAAAGAGGAGAAAGGTGACTCCATAAATATGTGACAACAGACAGCTTTTGTTTTCTGAATCACCATCTCTCTGTTTAGCTTTGCACACACAGATGCACAATGTGATCCAAAACCGACTCTGCTGGAAAATTTTAACCAGAGAGTTTAGGAACTTTGCTACAGGTCTCGGGTGGGCGAAGTTGACCTGTGTTGTTCCAGCTGCACTCGGGATCAAAACAGAAAAATCATTATCCCTACCAACATCTGAGAGCAGAGCTCTGAGCTACAGACTGCAGGGCGACTTTAACCAGGCCGGCACCCTACAGCCTTCTGCAGGACCTGGCTAACCAGCAGCACCCAAGCAGCTTCCTCTTCTCTGTCCATCAGCCACGGACTGTGGTACCTGGTCTTCACGCGCAGAACAGACGTGCCTGGATGCAGAAGGACTTTTCAGTGTCTCCACAACAGACTACCTACTGTGCATCACTTACTAGAGAAGAAAAAAGGAATAAAATCAAAAGAAGAAAAAAAAAAAAAAAAAAAGAGAGAGAGAAAAAGGAAAAAACAGAAAATAAAAAGGGAAAAGCAGGAGAAAAGAAGAAAAACTAAGGAAAAAAGGAAAACTGGACAGAAGGAAAAAGAGGAAGGAAAAAAGGAAAAGAGGGAAACAGCAAAAAAAGAAAGGTCAATATCCTTTTAAACACAGGAAACCAGAGGTTAACTGTGGAGATCAGAAGAGAGGACCAGAATGAAAAAATATATATTCAATTTATTTCTACTAGCATAGGCAAAGCAAATACCATTTTCTATATGCTCCTAAAAAGACAGCTAAACCTATTCTGAGTGGTTCCCTGAGTGAAAGAAGGGCAGCTGTACCACAGGGGTACTACAGCCATTAGCATTTTGCCAGCTGATGAGAAAGCATTTCATACCAAAACGTGCATGGTCAGCAGAACATGAGCATTAACTTACTGCCTGTCTGATATTCATCTTTCATTGCAATGTCCTGAATTATTAATCTCCTTCTAGTCACTAGTTTAACTTTTTTCATTTTTTTCCTTCCCCCCAGTCTTTATAAAATGTCTAAAGAAGTTCAGGGCTCTGTAGCAGCAGCCCTACAAAGCACGTCTATCAACTCAGGCTACTTGGAGTGCAAAATAATGAACTTTTACCGAACGCAGTTACCATTCAGCACCAGCCCCACAGAACTGCAGATGCACTCCTGCGGGAAGACACGCAGGGCAGGCTAATGGCACCATTAGGAAAAATGGGTGTTTTAGGGAGGCAGAAGGAGTGTAACACACCCAGGGCAGCGGGAGGAGTCAGCTTCCTTGCAGAAGACTGAGAAGCAGAGGGAAGCAGCTGCCTGCTCAGAGGAACCTTCCCTCAAAACCGTGAGTTTGCGCACCAAAGCCAGGCGAAGGCTGCTGTGACACCCGTCCCACACAGGTACAGGTACCACTGCAGCACCCACAGTGCAGCTTACCACGCTTTAGACAGCTTGCAATTGCATCTTCCACTGAAAGACTCTGGTTTTGTAAAAATCAGACATGCTTCTCTCCAATTTCAGAAGTAACCCCCATTGACTTTGCAACTGCCTTTCACAGAACCATTTTTGTAAATGTGACCAAAGGGGAGGGAGAAGACTCTGCAGGGTCAGAAGCTGATGAGGCAATCCATAGTCCGTGATCTTTATTCTTTAGAGACTGTAGTAAGGTCTTTGCTTTTGGGAGAAAAGGCACATGCCTGTGAAGAGAGGAAGCTTAAGCTGTATTCAGAGTGTTGCTGTTGCCAGAACATTTCAACACTTGAAAAAAATTGTTTACCCTCTACCACTCTTTTAAAGGTTTTAAAGTCCCCACTGCTGAATGGGATTAGCTCTTAATTTATTTCTCTCTTTTACAGATTAGCACAAGCCAAAATAAATATATAACTTTCAATCCAGAGGAAAAAAACATTACATGCCTGGGAAAAAAAAAAAAAACAAGCATGTTTACCTTAACTGTGCAATTTGAAAAAGCAAACTTGAGCAGAGTGATTAAAAGCATGTGAAACAAAAAGTGTGCCCTTTAAATACCAACTTCTAATTGCAGCAATGTGAATGTGTAAATCTAATTATGCACATTTAAGGATTAGGTATTTTATTAAAACTGCCTTGATATGATTTATACAATCAGTTCTTTTATTAAGACTGATCATCAGTTTCCATTCAGGTATTTGTTAATAATAACTGACAAAATATCAGAGACTTACCATTTCTACAAGTACAGCAGTGATGGCTTATAGCACAGATAAATTAAATAACCTAATGCTCAGCTCCAGTGTATTTCTGATATTATATTAACGCAATCCATGACAGGACTAAAAAAGAGCTTAGTTTTAGCCATACAGAGTAAGATTTCTTAGTTTTAAATGGCAAAATACAATCCAATTAGACAAGAGATTTCACATAATTGTGCACTTCTTTGTTAGCTGGTCCACACGTTTATTGCAGTGAATTACAGCCCCCTCTTCAGCTGACCGAGACCAGAGCCTAGGAGTGACAACTGCTGAGAGGACCCCTCTTGTTCCTTGCCGAACTGTGGTAACATCCTGCATGCAGCGTATAGGCACCGCCTATACCCCACTGCTTTCTCGGCGCAGAGGACAGTGCTCGTGCAGTAATCACGCAGACGCCTTGCGCTGAGCTCCCCACTCATGCTTCAGCTGGCAGAAGGGCAGCTGGGCTCGGCTGGCAGAGCAACTGCCCCTCCAGCTGCAGGTCTGTCCCAGGGCTCAGCCCAGCTCCCTTGCTGCAAACATATTCTAACATGTTTGCCTAATTTCTTACTTGAACGTCAATTCTGCATCCAATCCTTTTTGCACCTTCATCCATAAGATTAAACCACCTTTTAGTGCTTATTATTTCCTGCTATGAAGTCTTTGATGCACAGGAATTGGATCACCTCTCCACCTTTTCAATACAGCCCTACTACATCTTTTGGTAAGGCATTTTCTACAGCCCTCAACCTATTTTTGTAGCGCTCTCACTTTTCAGTGCTCTGCTTAAAACATGGGCATCCAAGAGCTCTATGTTACAGTCTATGTTACCACAATATGGAAAGATGGTGAATTAAAAAAAAAAATCTTCTGTAAAAATTTGCATGTTAGAAGCTGCTGAGGTATTTAGGCTGCCTTGGACAGCTCAAGCCCAGCAAAGGACACATTATCATTTTAGCTACTCAGTTACAGGACAACATTCATTACTTTGCCTTACAGAAAAGCTCAAAGCATCTGAATAAGAATCTACCAATTACTTGTCTTTCTCAACTATTGAGTTGTGAAAGATTTGTCTGAAGAAATATTTAAACAAATGGTTTCTTCCATTCCAGCACTTAGCACAGCACCTCTCCATTTCCTTCATCTGAAAACTGAATACAGACGCTGTATCACTTCCTGAAATTTCTTTTTTTTGTTTCACAGAACAAAACATACTGTAGTTCTCTAATGAGAACACACTTCTCACAGGTATTTAGCCCCACATAGCCAGGACAGTTTGTAAACTATTGCTATCATTGTAAATTTTTGTGGCTTAAAAAGAATATTCAGTACAATTAAGTCCAGGGTAAAGCCTCAGTGCTAGAGTTAAGAGATTGCAAAGGATTTCAGCTTCTATTAAAACTTAAATGTGTAGACCTTGTGCATGCCAGAAGAAACACATCCTAAAAGATCACAAATAAAGCGGCAGAGAACACAAACTTCATATTCATTGTGGTTAAAATTTCAATTTGTAGGCCCTGCTACAATATGATTCAGGACTGGCTTTTGATTTCTGAACATCTTCTCCTCAGCAAAACTACCTAAAGGTAAATCACTCAAACTGTAGAAATATCTCACAGGAGACCAAGACTAACACACATACTACAATGAGGAGGAAGTGCAACAGCAAGGACGAAGCCAGGTTGTGTTTATTTCATATTTGGAGGGAAAAATGAGGTCCACGTTAATTCACTGAAGCCATTTTGCCTATCTCAGAAGCAAGGTTTAGGGACAACCTTTTTACAAGTTAAAAGAAAAAAATTCAGACAGTTAAGCTTCAGCTTCTGAACATCTTTTCCAGAACACTAACTGGTAACACTGAAATCCTCCACTTTATCAGTGAATTAATTACTGATCATTATTCAAGCATCCATGCGTGGTACTTTGAATCAAAGGTGCTCAATACAGTTCTACAATCATTTACATGAACAATTCATCTTTCACAGTAAAACTGAATTTTACACAGACGTGCTCATTCTTACCCTACTATTTAACAATCAGAGCCCCCATGAAAAAAGTACAGGAAAACTGAAACAATTCTTATTGTTGCCTATTTGGGATAGCTGATCTACAGATGCAGTTACCACTCATTTCTAAACAGGGGAAAACTGTAGTAGGATGACGGAGGCTCTTGGCATGGGGTTTCCTCGCCATACCACAGGAACAGAGGAGAATTAAGACAAGCAGAGAAGAGACCAGAAACACGAAACACACAAGGTTCTAGCTTCTGCTAAGGGATAAGTTCCACACAAACGTCAGGCTTTTACCTCTTAAACATCAGAGAGGTATTAATATTAATAGTATTAATATATTAAGCAAATTTAACTAGAGCACTCAGAAACCAGTGGGAGAGCAGAAGAAAAACACCAGGTAGATAAAGCAGGCATAGAGACTGGCACACCCTTCCCGTGTTTCAGAGCCCTGGGTTCCAACCTCGCTGCGGACGAAGGAACAGGCAAGGTACGTAAGAGTGCCCTTCTCACTGCCTCCAGTTCTAAGGCAAGAGGGGGAAAGCTGGATTTCTGCATTATCTTGGTGTCTTCACAGGCTTCCCAGCAGAAATGGACACAGGAGTTTGCAAGTCTCCCCTACTGCTGTGGCTTCTGCTCTGTTCCTGTGCCTACACACGTCTGGTGACTTCTTGTCCCCACGGCAAGAGGGAATGGGCTGACAGCTGCAGGGACACTGCTTCACAGCAACAAAACTCAACTCATTTTAAGGTCCTCAACTTTGGAGGAATTGTGAGGCACAACAGGATAGGACTTTGCAAGGAGAGCATTACCTGGAGGTTTTAGTACTCAGCCCTGTTTTTCTGAGCGGAGAGGAAGAGTTTGGTTCTTTCTGGGCCTTCTTTTCTCAGCAGCTTAGAAATAAAAATAACTGGAAATTACAGATGTCAGGTCAGGAGTGGAAAATCATTCTGACTAGAGCAGAATGCCAGGCCATCAGTACCTCTGAAGTAACATGCCAGAGTTTATAAGCTAAAATACCCGAGGCAAAAAAAAAAAAATCTGCTTGTCTTGCAGTTTATTTTTAAAACACTGTTTTCCTTCCTGAGCGATACAGAGGGCAGAAACTGGCTTTCCATAAGTTACTGTAGCACCAAAAAAAGCCAGTCCAGGTTGACAGGGATAATTTCCATACAACTGAGCGCACTGTTCGGCCCGCTAACTTTGCAACCTACACCACGAAGAGACCTGTGGCTGCTGGAAGGTCAGCTCTGGCTTATGTTCGCTCCTGGACCCTCAGACATGACGGTCTGCTCGAACCCGGGTGGCAGAGCAGAACCCTGCTGCTCTGTTCTCCCCGTTCCTGCAGGCAACGCTCAGGCCTGAGACAAAGCACCTCCTTGTCAGCAACAGAGATGTTGTTTGGAAAAGCGTGATGGGGTTTATTAACAATGTCCATCACAACAAGGAGGGGTCAGCAGAAGAAATGAGGACACGCTTTGCTCCACATCGAACTGCACGAGCTCTCAGGGTGAGGTCGTCAGAGGCCTCACCCGGCCAGAGCCAGTTCAGGGCTGCTCGGGCAGCTTGCGGCTGAGAGCAGCGGGGCCGGCAGCACCACGCAGCTCCCGGCTCCCGACGCTGCTCCTCCCTTTCTCCCCGACCTGCAGCCCGGTGCCCGGCCACCACCTTGACATACCTCTAATCTAAACTTCTACCGAAACTGATTGTGAAATTCTCGCTTCGCTGCCCTTGAATGCAGCTGAATTAAGACACCAGCATAATAAATGGACTACCATATTAACAGTGATATATCTCCCCATTCCACAGAGCCAGCATCAGACTAATTTTCATGTGGAAGTCATACTGTCACTAGACTTCGCTGCCATTAACAATCAGTTAAACATTAATTAATGGGCATTTAAACTTTTACTGGATGCTTAGTGAAAAATTCTCCATTGGCAGAATAGTAATTGGCTTTCTAAATTTCACAAATCCCTTAAAAATGATCTTCTCTATCTGCATGCCCCATTGCTCCACCATTTTTATGTACAGTTCATTTGGTAATCATGTACCTCTGTACAGACAGACAACCAATCTATTTCTTCTGACACTTTGTTTTAAAATCCCATTTAATAAGATCGGTTCCTAACAGAAATGAGAATTTAGCAGGAGCAAAAATGTAAATGGAAGCATTTATCAGCTTTAGAAGAAACACAAGAAAAGACTGTTAATATTCAGAAACTCACTAACATTCCAACAGAAATAGTCATTTCCAAGCACCCTCTCCAGGAGTGAAAACATAATGGAAAATTTAAAGTCTGCTGTTCCCTGCTTCATCCTACTGTATCTCCTCACTCTAAAAATCAATACAGGCTACTAATCATTTCACCCCATGTCCAGAGACTGTGAATGCCTTAAGAGGCGAGTTGTAAAGGTCTGAGGGGAGAAAAAAAAACACAAAAAAAACCACAGAAGCAGGGGAAGCATAATTGCTATATAAACACACCATAATTAGGACACAGACATTTCAAACTGATGGTTAAATTATACACTGTCTTGTCTTTTTTTATTTTTCTTTACAGATCTCAACCTCCTCGCTCGGTTGATACACATAGCCACAGACAAGGACAATTATTTCTCTACCCTTACTGACCAGCTCAGGAGCAAAGAAAAGGAAGATAGGATTTTAGTCAACAATCTAGAGCTCTTCCTTATCCTTCTTAACCTCCCCACCCTCCACCCCCCGTTAGCTTTTATATATGGGAAATGAAAATAAAGAGGACCACAAAACACTGAGTAAAAGTCAGCTTCCTTGTGCCCTCTTGCTGACTCCCTTCTCCGGGATCGCTCGCTCCAGAAGCTCATTTTGCCAACTGACTGCGCGCTGGTTCACCCCAGCGGGGCACAGAGCTGACAAGTGCACCAGCAGCTCCGCCATCCACGAGGAGAAACGCCGTTCAGCACACGGGCTGTGACGCACGGTGTGTGCCCACAGCAGACCTGAGCAGACCCCAGGGACGGGCAGACCGCACTAACTCACCCATCACAACGCACTTGTACCCTTGTAGCCCACACGCGTATTTTCATCGCAAACACAGTGAATGCAGCTCGTCAGTAACCCAAGGTTTTTATCCCGCCAGCCATCTGCCAGTCAAAGTGCGCAGCCATACAAGCGCTAACCCAGATCCTGTGGGACCAGGCAAGGTATTTCACCTCAGAATTTTCTGCCACCAATTAAGACAAGACCAGGTGACAAAGACCACTGCTAAGGGGACCATCAGAGCTCCCAGCAAATACTTTACAACAGTTTTTATAACAGGGTTAATGTGTGATCATAAGATGTTGTATTCTCTGAAACTGTGACCAGCTTAAGAAGAAACCTTCCAATGACTGAATTTCTAGATGGTGACCTTTTCTAATTTTCAACACAAAACCTACTTGATACCAATGGGAAAGAAAAGCCCACACCACTGAAAAGGCAACTTGCGTATTCAGAGACACCATGACCTCATCGCAGTACCATCTTTGATTTAACACTGCCTTTACTTCTCATGTAATGCCAGCAAATTAAAGCCTTCACATTTTAAACAATTATTGATTTGTCTGATTTATGAATAAAAAGAAAGCTAAGTAGTTGAAATGTTATTTGGGCTGAATGAATTTGGGCTTTAGCTGGAAATGCTTCTTTCTAATACAGGCCAAGCCTGCCCTCTAGAGCACTGCTGTCCCTTGTTGGGGGAAACCCATCTGCATTAACCAACGTAGACACAGCAGTTAGCAAAGAACAGTGAACTCGTGCGATTGCTTCGGTTCTTTCTCAGATGAACTGAAAGTGACGGATTTTTCAGTTAGAAGTGCTCGAGCCTCTCAGTGAGATAAAAGTTTGCAGATTCAAGGTTAAATCATAACGAATTCCTAGCTGCATCAGAAGGGACAGGGGCAGAATTTAGTGTGGGAACCAGAATGTGATGCTTTTGTACCACTGGAGCCTCCTCTGCAAAAGAACAAAAAGAAATGCCTCTCTGAGACGCATCAAAGCCCACGCTGAGCTGCCATCCTCTCTACAGCAGCCGGATGTATCAAAAGAAGGCATAAAGTTCCCACAAATACAAAAACTTTACACATTTCCAGCTGAACACCGCTGGCACAATCCCAGTGACAGCACTTGCTGCAACGCACACCTGTATTACGGCTCTGGTTATGGCACCGACTGCACACAACAGCAGCTGGGCCCAGCTGGAGCTGCGGCTGCACAGGAGAAGCACTTGCCCTGCTCCTCCACAGAGCAGCCCTGGGATGTGTCCCCGCACCCAAGCAAATCTGACAGAGCATGTGGGAAGGGAGAGACACAGACAGAGGAATAAAGGCATCCTTGCTATGTCCTTCTGCCACTGCACCCTCCTTTGTCAGAGTAGCAAATACAGCTATGTCCCTGCTAGCACAACCCTGTGGGGCACAGCAGCAAAAAGAGCAACTCCTTCAGCCCTGATATACACAGTGACGCATATTGTACCAGCACAGACAAGCCCCCGTCTGACCAAAGAACAGATCAGAAAATAGCTGCACACAAATGGAAGTCGTTGTCTGAGCTCATGTTTTCTTTGGATTGATTTCAGACACCTTCTGAGGGCTCAAGGCAGAATACTTTCCAAAAAAGTACAGGGAACTTTCAAACCCCAATGCACTGCACCAAAAAAAAAAAAGACAGGTAAGAGAGGTGTCCTGGTTTCAGCTGGGCTAGAGTTAATTTTCTTCCTAGTAGCTGGTATGGTGCTGCATTTTGGATTCAGGATGAGAACAAGGCTGATAACCCAGCGATGATTAAGCTGTTGCAGAGCAGTGCTCACACTGAGCCAAGGACCTCTCAGCTCCTCACGCTGCCCAGGCAGCAGGGAGGCTGCGGGTGCACAAGAAGCTGGGAGGGGACAGAGCCAGGACAGCTGACCCAAAGTGGCCGGAGGGATGTCCTGTACCATATGGGTCGTGCTGAACAATAAACTGGGGGAGTTGGCCGGGGGGGGCACTGCTCAGGGTCTGGCTGGGCATCGGTCAGCAGGTGGTGAGCAACTGCACTGGGCATCACTTGCTTTGTGCATTCTTTGTGGCGGTAGTATTTTTTTTCTTTCTTTCTTATTAAACTGTCCTTATCTCAACCCATGAGTTCTTACACTTTTCAATTTTCTTCCCCATCCCTCTGGGGGGAGAGTGAGTGAACGGGTGTGTGGTGCTTCGCTTCCTGCCGGGTTAAACCACCACAACACACCAGACTCTCAGGTCACTTCAGAAAAATGTATTAAATATGCCAACAGAAACCTCCTGGTCACGGTTCAAGCCATCTGGATACTCCCATTTCCTGCACTGGTCCACTTCTACACTCGTCTAGACCTCTCACACAGGGGCACTGTAGGAGACATCAGGAACATGGCAGAAGAGAAGTTTTTCAAGGGATGCATATTAACCAGTCTCAGAATTTCATCATCCCACCACAAAGGGAATAGAAAAATTGCACGGTGTCTTTATACAACAGCCTGAAATCTTCAGCTTTGATCTGGGACAGCCCATACAGTGTGCAGGAGCAGAATATAGCCTGAGGCTACTTACCTACTTTCTCTGCTTGGATTTGGTTCTTTACCCTCCCTTAGCCAGTTTGCAGAGTAGGGAACTAAGCTACAGACTGTGTAGGAGGGAGCAATGGTCTGGGGTTTCCTTACAGACAGGCAGTTTGTAGTGATCTATCAGAATGTGGAAAGAGCAAGCATTGCAAGTATTTGGCAATGGGGACCAGGAAGCTGAAGGAGATGTATTTGTGGTAAATGACAGTGAAGGTTCAGGGCTGAGCAGACAGATGGACTCTGACATCAATGAGAACAAGCAGAAAATGAGAGCGTCTTAGCGGCATATTTAATTTCCGTATGTTTGTTCTTTTAGGCAACAACCTGAGCAGCTGCATTCATTTCATGCAGAGACATCTCTAAGGATCCTCTCATATATGGAAATCACTGAAATCACAAATGAAATACATCTGTTTCCCTGATGCATTGCAAGAGCCTTTTCACTAGGCACAGCCACACAGTGCAGCAGAGTCAGAGAAGAAATAAGCAACAACACACAGAACAAAATGCTTGATTTTGTTCCTTTGAGCCTGCTAGGAAAGCCTAACTAATTGCTGTTATTTAAAGAGTAAATGTAATTAAACCACTGGGGGTGGACAGAGCCCTGATCTGACTGGGAGGGGGTTGTGCAGCCGTGGCAGTGGAGTATGGCATGGGAAAGAACCTGTTTGCAGACAAAGCTGTTAGGCAGAGCTGAATTTTCCCTACCCACTTCTCTCATCAGGTGAATATAGTCCTGAAACTTGCCCCAAACATCGTAATCACTTTCTGCTAATTCTCACAAAGATGCAGGAGGATCTTCTACCAACCAAAGGAATTAAAAATCTCACTTCTGCTTTGCATTCACTGGACAGCACCACAGACACAATATCCCCTTCCTGCCTCCGTTAGAACCAGATCAGCCAACAGGGCACATCACCAAGAGCCAGCAGGTTCTCCTCGGATGCATCTTGCACAGCTCAGCTGATAAAAAAGACAGAACACAGTGACAGGCAACATCGATGCAGACCACTTGCCTTTTTACTGTACTTCTACAGATAGTAATATTAGCTATTCTAGCTTTATTCCTTGTAACTTTGTCTGTTTTGCAAGCTGGAACATTTCAACTGCATTAATATGCTTCAGTCCCCAAACTCATCAGAAAATGTTTGTGTTGCTTAGATAGAATATAAATCATTGTAATGGACTAACTTAGCTTCTACTTCTACATAATAATGTGAGATGCATAAAGTACCAACAATCCAAAATGCACACTTAAGTATGGGTGAAACACAATGGCACATACAAAGTATTCGCCTTTGTTAAAGTGCTTTTGCACTTCCTTTGAGCTTAGCTGATGTCACTTGGTGACATTTCCCTTGCTGCTGAAAAAGCCACCATGTAAGGAACAACGATGCTGCATTTTGAAGATCCAAACCATACGGCAGTGACATGGAAACAAAAACATGTTGTGTGCATCTAATCCTTGCACCTCCCATCCTACTTCTGATTTGAAAATGGGACACTTAATGGCAGAGGGCAGCAGTTCTGCAGAAGTCAATGTGTGCTCAGTTTCATGGCTTACTGAGCAAGATCCTTCCTAATTGTCCAGGGACAAGCTAGTCCTTCCTAATGTTTGGAGTATTTTTTCCTTTTAACTTGAGCATCTGTGAACACTTCCGTACCAGGCTAACAATACTACAGCATTTCCAGAAATGTTCACAATGTGAACTAGTAAGACAGCAGAGTGATTAAACCTCAGAGCATTCTTACTGGATAACTTCAGATGAACCATCGCTTATATTTTTATGCCATTGTGCTACTTAAGGGTTAATTACTAGATCCAAATGAAACTGATACGCAAAGTGCCACGGTTGAGTTTTTCCTCAACATTTTAAGTGACCTGGCATTTGCATTGAAGAGAAATTTCAAGAATCAGCTTCTGAACATTTGTACATTCGTAAAACATTTTTTTCCATTCAAAATCTTCTATGGAAGTACTCTATGAGCTTTTTTGTTATTCTGACTTATACACAGAAAATGGCTTCTGCATAGAGCAGAGTTAAAAACTCACATACAAACTAATTCAGACATTGCATCCAGCAGGTCAGGCAGTAGCAGCCTTGGATGGGCAGAAAACTTTATCCTCTCCAGTGATACTTCTCTGCATTTTTTGTCTTCTACTGTGAAACTTAGCTATTTTACTCTAGAACCCGGAAAGGTGAAGTAGATACAATCACCTTCCACACACTCTACTTGCAGCTGCTGCCAAAAATCATTAACAGTACTAATAACTTAGTGATAAGCAAACAAAAAGCCACACCCTTTAAGGAAAATGAATTGAAATGGTTCTCCCTTATTCTGCTGAGCCAATACCAGAGGGCCAAATAATTCCAAGTTGAATACATACCAACCAAAACGTTAACTACATCCAAGAGCTTTTTAAAGTAACAAATATGCTAACTTAAAATTTTGAAAAATAGCTTCAATGGAGTATTCTTTCCAGAATTTAAAGTGGAAAAACAAATTTTGGCAGGAATGTTTTCTCAAGCTTGATCTTCTGTATGAAATAATAGGAAAATTAGGATTTCAGAATATGAAAATGGACAACTATGTTCTTCAGACAACGACTCTTATATGCAAATCTAGAGAAAAGAAGCTCAGTAACTTTCCCAGCTGACACAGAGCTTAAACTCAGTCATTAAACTCACTTTATTAAACTGATTTTTCACCTTAACTATACATGGGTAAGGTGATTTACAGTGGAAGAATCATGAGCCCTGTATCACTTCTTAAAAGCACACATCTCTAGAAACCCATAGCAGTGGAAGGTATCTTTAAAAATCAATGTCATTCTGCATTTACAGTCAGCCATAACATTTCTTCCACTGTTGCTGAAGTTGCAGATTCCTTTATCAAAAATCCATACTTCTCTGTAATTGAAGCAAAAATTCTCTGTGACAGAGTACACAGACCCGCCCAGCTAAGTTCTACCTTTATTTCACACCTTTGCAGTATAACCACAGGTTTAAGCCAAAAGAAGAAACTGCGTTAGTTAGCAGCTGGCGAATATTTGACAGTATTAAAACACATCTAGACATTTTTCGGAGTACCGTAACCCTGAGAATACCAGAAATGAAGACGCTCAGGGCAATTCATAATAAACTTTTTGCTCAAAAGCCAGATTTCAGAAATGCAACAGAAGAACCAAATGATACCACCTGTTGTTCACTAGCATCTTAAGAAGCCTTAAATTTCAAGATGCATAAGCATTCAGCCTTTTCTGTCACCAAATATGGGAAGGCAGAAGGGAAGCTAACAAACAGGTCAACACCCTGCCAGTTCAGAGCCCATCCCCATGGGACTCTCTAACCACCAGCTGCATGGAGAGCAGAAGAAAGCGCAAATGAACGGGCACAGGCTCCAGTGGTGTACAAATCTTCTTGGGTTTTCCTGACGTACCTGAAGTTAATAAAAGGAACTGCTAATTAATACCAGCACACACCACAACACTGTCACTACCCACACCTACTCTGT
Organism: Anseranas semipalmata; assembly: GCA_013399115.1. NCBI lineage: Eukaryota > Metazoa > Chordata > Aves > Anseriformes > Anseranatidae > Anseranas > Anseranas semipalmata. The sequence goes on from VXAA01004298.1 coordinate 1,108,415, forward strand.
ACTTCTCCATCTCTCCTCGTCTCCCAGCTGCAGAGGGGAAAGACCAAACTCGGGATGTAGCCCCTGGGTAAGGTACACAGATGAAGCACTTGATAAATGGCAAACACGACAGAAGCAACAACCTCACATGGTATAACAAGAGAAGCATATGATTAGTCATCAATTAAATAGCAGGGAGAGTGAGCTACCTCTAGAAAAGCCACAAGAAAAGAAGACAAGCCAGGTCTTGTCCACCAACTTTTTGTCTCATGTCAAGTCTGTAACCTACGCTGCAAGGACTGGATCATCCATTATGTGGCAGTAGCCATTATAAACATGGAAAGAACTATGTCTTTTTGCAAGAAAAGAATTGAGGGCTGCTGACCCAAAATGACCCGTAACTGCTTGCACAAGGAGATTTCTGCCAGTAAGCTCCCTTGCCTTTGAATGAACTATTTTTTCTGCAGAAATTTACACGGGGAGCAAGAGGAAGAGAGGCCTATTCCAGTCGTGTCACCCTGTGCAGAAGAGCTCCAGGGCCTCAGCCAACCAAGCACTGCTCCTCCAAACCAAAGTCAGCTGTTCCATCCTTGCAAAGGGAGGGTGCGACAGAAGGCAGCAGAGGTGGGGGAGGTCTTGACTTTAGGATAGACAGTCATCATCATTTGTTTTTTCAAAATCACTGCATAAGAGGTCTAAGAAGATCAGATGAAGGACTGTGCTCTTTCCCTGAAATTTTTGCAACTTCCCTGGACTCTGTAAGGGAAAAGTGAGTGGGCAGAAAAAATTCTACCCCTCTCATTCTGCTGTTTGACATCGTATGTTGTATAAAGCAAAACCAAGTAAACTACTGCACCTGCAGCCTGGTGGTGAATAAACCTAAGCTGCTGGTCCTGTAATCAAAGAATCCACAGCCCCAGGTTTCACAGCTGAAAGGCAGTCAGATGTGTGATCTGAGCTTGGAGACACTGGCCACATCAGTGGTACTTACCAAAGCAAGATGCCAATGACAGAACCTCATTACAACAGATCAGTACATTTTCAGACAGCAAAACTGATTCAGGTTTTGACAATAAAATACAGCTCGTCTATTCTGCAACTGTAATGGATAGCACAGGTGGCATTTCACCTTTACTGTTGTGATAACAGTAGCATAATAGAAATTCATTCTGAACAGAATCCTTTCTGCATGAATACGAAGATATGCTAATTATGTAGTTGTATTGAATTTGGATTCTATCTATCCTAAATTATATTTTAGGTCTAATTCACGTCCTGCTCACATAAAATGAGGAGACAGTCTTTTGAAGGTACTGTAATTACATCAGGTCAAACTGATACAAGAAGAAAATAAAGTCATTATGAGTGGAAGCTGGTGCCTGGGTAGATGCTTCGCAAGCACAGACCAGAGCAGATTCACTGCCTGCTGTATTTACAAAACAACTGCAGAGATTATATTGTTAAATTCGACTGAAGCTGATTAAGAGTAATACAGTTAGGAAGTCATATGCTATGCTGGTGCCATCGTCTAGTGGATAAACCTGTAATTGTGAAATTTCGTTTTTCTCATTTCAAGTCTTTAAAGTAAGATTGGAAGCATAGAATAAACATTAATTTATCTTACACATACTACGTTTGACATTTAGAAACTAATGCTAACAAACTTATGGTTTATGTCTTCTAGGATAAAAATCTAAGAACTGAATTGTAGCATAGCTTAAAACAAAGAGGGTTGAGGATATTACTGAAATGTTAGAGCTTCCTTTCAGTACAAGTTCTTGAACCTAGAGATCTTTCACGTTTAAGTTTGGACACTTGAGTGAATGCCATCAGATCCTCAGATCCTCTCAAAGAGTTCTCCTGACATGGCAGGGGAACAAATTGTCCTGATTTCCATACTATCTATGAGTGCAAGTGTTCATTATTACTGCTTGAGCCCTTGTGCATCTCAGCCCAGGTGACACTTCACAGGGTCCTGTAAGTCTACCATCTTAGTGAACTGCTTTTAAAGTACTCTTAACAACAAAACCTTTAGTGATTTTAATTGCTTAAGGTGTTTTTGTTGTTGTTGTTTTTAAGTATGCTTCAGCAAAAGAAGAAAAGATCCTTTTGTTCTTTTTCCCCTCACCTGTTTCTGAGAACAAGTTTGGCCAGACCACAGGGATTCAAAATGTGCAGTACCTAGACAGCTGCTTTTTAAGCCAAGACCAAAAATGAGCAAACAAAAAGTAAACTATCATATCCAACGCTGGGGATTGTTTGAAACTGCCAAATTCTCTTCTGACAGTCCAACTTCTAAAGCCAGAAGACAAACTTCATCACACAAGCAGTATTCAATAACGGACAGGGAGAATAGGGCTGCCTGAATCTCTGAGGATCCCTCCTATCCAAATTCCTATTCACTTGGGACCCTACCTGTGAAGTTACTGCTCCAGCAAGCCAGGGATGGTGGCACAGGACCAGCTTCAAATGAAACAGATTCTGCAGGCCAAACTTACTGCATGGAGCACAGCTCTCAGTGGATATTCTCATAAAGACAGCCTTCAGATCTAAAAATATCCACAGAAGACACAATCAAACTCAAAAGAGCACAAAACTGATTAGCAGTTCTTGCATTTGATTTTAAAATATGCATTGTTAAAACTGTAAGTGATGTTTTGTCAGGAAGCCAGGTTTTCAATTCCTTTTATTTCATTTTTGTGACAAAACCCAGCAGCATATCTTTTGCAGTTCTCCCTTATTTATTAATTCCATGAATAAAAGATATTTCTGGTGACTAATTCACCCTGACTTTTTGGCCACCAATCCTGCTCTTTTTATTCCTTTAGGGAATGGGTTTCCTTCCAAATTCAAATGGCAGGACTAAGGAACATGATAATGATGGCATGGTACACAGGTGGTACCATTCTTCGTTAAGGAGCTGAATTATCTGCCTGAAGAAAAAAAAATGCTTTGATTAAGAAATTTAAATTATTCATATAGAGGAAAAAAAAAACTTTTGTTGAACATTGTCAGCCATTTCCTTAGATGATGCAAATAGGTACAAAATAATAACAACTTTTATACCAGTTAGCATGGAAGTTGAGAAGAATCACTAGTCAAAACAAACTAGGAGCAAGCCCTGTAATATTACCTATGTTTTAGGAGAAAGAAAATAATCCTTTAGACTTGCCTTTGATTTTCATTACAAGGGCTCCTGTCCTTGTTTCTGCAGATGCTGTTCATTAGGAAACTAGATGCTCACACCTAACGATCATACTTAGTCAAAAGAAGTCCCTTCTTTAGCTTGAAACAATAGAAATCCACCTAGTATCACCCTATGACAGGAGCAGCCATCTCTCCTCAGATCTCAGCACTCCAAGTTACTTTAATTACATCAAACTTTGTTTTTCATTTTAACAATGTGACTATGCCAAATAACCCTGGGTAAAATGGAGAAATGATGTCCCTGGTGAAGTTAATGACAAGCTACACATTGATTTCAAGAGATTCAAGATTTCACCTGAAGTTTATTTTTCTAAAATGGATAATCAATTTTTCACCTAGTATTATCCCAGGACAAGGCAGAATTTAATTCAAACACCTGTAGCCAAGAGCAGATAGTGTCCTTCAGATCAATGTACAACCCTACAATAGAAAGTCATGGAACAACCCAATTGTTGGAGATTTCTTTAAAATCCAGCAGTTTCATCAGCATTAAATAAGCTCTAGAATGAGTTATTACCTATTCTTAAAAGCCACAGGAACTGGTGCCAGAAAACTCAAGCATAAAACGTTTTTCTGTGTAATAAAATTGAAATAAGTAAGGAAGGCATTTATCACCTTCAGTCCCGACCACAAGCCAGTGAACTCCCAGAATCTTGTTCAAAAACACATTCTCTCCATGTTGGGTGAGAAAAAGGCTGCAGAGCTCCTGCTTGAGCAAAAGACGACAGCTATCGCACTTTAATCCCAGAGCTACTAGCACCTCCCTATTCAACCCACTGTCCGGAGGGATTTCTGAAAGTGAACCTGCATGCAGCTGACTGAGCAATTGCTTTAAGCAGCATCTCAGCTCAGGTTTTTCCTTCTCTCTTTTTCAAAGACTAGGCTTAGCACTCCAGCCTAGGTGTGTATGGGTGGAGCAGGGAAAGAGACTGGAGGACATAGAGTGAGTTCTGGGACCAAGTTTTCATCAAACTATTACACTCAATTTCTACATTGATGTTTTACATCTATGCACTGCAGAAAATCAAACAATGAAAACAAACTAAAAATGCAGAGTCCATAAAGTAACCCTTGCCCTGAAGCAAAAGGCACAGCCATTAAGGAAAAGAAATCAAAGTCTAAAAAGGGGAAAACACAATTTTAACAGTGTCTGTTGGAATATATTAAGGGCTGGGAAGATCGAAATGGAAGCACATCACTTCATCACAGCCTTCCCTATGAGGCATGCAAGCAAACTCGCAGTTTGTCAGTTTGTCTCTGTATGGTCAGAAAATGACAGTTTTGTATTTAATTTCTTTCATATTACTGATTCAGATGAGAGCACTGAAGCATTTTTGAGTCTGTGCAGCAACAGTATTACAAAGAGATGACATGCATGCGTACTGCAGAAACCAATGCCAAAATCATTTTAGACTTTTCAGCCTTGACATTTTCCATTTACACTTTGCACCACAAAGTAACAAATGGGTATGCTAACAGCAACAGGAGCTACAAATGCCTTTCTCCATAACCTCTGCTGGTGCAAAACTTGGGTATCTCACCCGGAGAAGCCAGCTAATGTTTTAGAAAACATTAATTCCAGATCCAGTTTCTCTTCAGAGGACACAACCTCAGAATGCAAAAATAGTTTTTTCTCCCTGAAGGTATCTCTGTCATGGTCTCCTAAAACAACACACATGGGAAAAGCATAGACAAGACACCAAGAAACACGGCCAAGAAAAACCTACAGGTTCCATTATGTCAAGCTGCTGTTGTGTCTTCCTATCTCTTCACCTCTTAAAACCCTAAGTCTGTGGTCCCATACGTGCAGAAAGAAGTAGCAACAGATGTGGTGAAACTCAGAATTTGATGATCAACATCACTTCCAGGCTCAATTTTCATGAATCTAGTAACACCTGTGAACTCTTTACTGGTAGTTTCTCCAGTCTTTTTGCAGGGACATCTCATCACTTTTCACTTAGAACTTTTGCGTTGCAAAAGAGTACAGATCTGATCTTGCTACACACCAGTTATGGAATTGGTATTTTAATTCCAGGTATCTAAGTGAAAGATATGGCACCCCATTTGTCATGTTCCGGTTTTACACATGCTACTATAGGAACCTTTGTCACTAGTACAAAGGCCAAATTAAAGTGAATGTAAAATAAACATTCATTGAGAGCACAACTGATAGGATTGCATAGGGATTAAGTCAGCAAACTAGAAAAACAGAGCATGAGAAAATATATTATTAACATATACAACATGCATTTATCTCAGTATATGAACAATACAGACTGTAATTGATAAACAAAGCTCTAGATACCACTCCTATTATGTAAAACTAGCAATAATTCTAAATACTGGACAATCATTTCAGTTAATTACAGCAAGGACAACTTCACCTCGATGCTTCAATTTTAATTTACCTACTGTTTAATACATACGTGGAAAGAATATGATTAAATTATAACCTATAAACACTCCCAGAAGATGATGTGTCAGCATAATTGAAAGGATCAGAAATGAAAATTAAAGCTTAGTTTTCTATTATCACAGCCCTGATGTTTTCAGACAACTAAATGTCACAGACTAAAACAGCACACACTAGTTATCAAGGGTATTCTTAGTGGGTTCAGTCATAAAGCTGCTCCCTGTACCAAGGATTAAACTCCACCAAAATCAATGGCACGCTGTTTTTTCCCCTTACGCTCATAGGATGTAGTCCATAACTAAACATATGAAGCACCACAGTGGTTCATCTTGCATCAGGAGTTATTTTTATTCCACGGATTAATGGAGTAACAAAATAATGAAAAATGAAGTCCTCCAACATAGTGTGTTTTCAAATAGCCTCCAATAATCTCTGTATCATATGTAATTACAAATTACTTGGTATTTGCAACCTCTATTCATCCACTCTCATTCTACACTGCTAACACTGCATATGTATGGTCAAGTAATTTCCAAGTATAAATGACAGCCCATAGGGTACATTTTAAACAGAAAGTGTGAAAGAGACAAGTGACTGGGATTTTCAGAACTCTTTTGAAACAGGAGCTACATACCTACATGATTTTGAAAATCACACCATCTGTCTGGATTGTTAGATTCTTGAATTTCTAAAACGACCCACATGACCAGATTTTACACGATGACGGTGATGTACTTAGCACATGTTCAAGTTCCTGTGGAATATACAAGAATCAGTCTCTCTATTACTAATTAACTAAAAAACTTCAATGAACTACAAGCCCAGAGCCAAGCTGGAAAAGTGTCATATGCAAAATGCTGGTATATTTCTCGTCTCAGCACTGGGATTTTAGGCAAAGCTAACTGAAGATAGGCTAGAATGGTGATTAAAAAACATCACCATGCTATGGCCAACTGACTTTAGGTGTCTAATTTCCACCTTTATGCTTTTAGAAAAATAAGCTTTTGTGGATTTATCAGTGATTCCATACTCAAGGTCAAAGTGGCTTTTCATGAATGCAGATTGTGGCTTGAAGCAATGACAAAGCCAGCAGCTGTGTGATTTTTGGCACTCACCACCTTCTCACTCCAAAAGGCCCTGTACATGTCCCATGCTGCTTCTTTCTCAGGATTTATTTTGCTGCTACTGGAAAAGGAAGTACACAGTAACTTTTTAAGGGAAGATTATCAATTTTTAGCTTTAACTGCTTATCTTGCCTTTAAGTCAAATATTAAAGACCAGAACCCCTGTTGAACTACTAGCAGCTTTTGACTTCAACAACAATAAAAAAAACATAGCCCGAGACCAGCATCTGCTTCAAGTGAGAACTGTGTTCAACATACAGTCTTCCTCATGTCTCCGTCCTCCCCAACATGTTTTTTATTAGCAACATCATAAAAGCAATACTTTGTTTTCAGCCTGGATGCCTACATCTGTTTTTTTTAAAGCAACTGAAGCTTGTATTTCAGAAACACTGCACTTCTGTGGATGTGGACTAAACTGACGTAAGGAAAAAAGTGGTCAAGACGGCATTATGTAGGAAGAGCACATAGTATACTAACTCTTAAGAACTCTTAAGTCTTTTTACATCTCTTTTACACTACTCTGGCAGCCTCAACCAGCTTGAGCCATCTTTTCAAGTTACTCCCTGCTATTAGGCCATAATAAAGGCTCTGGAAAGAAAAGGTATCGGAATCAGACATCGTTAATTGAGATTTACTATTTTCCTAGTTCCTCAAAATAAGCATGGTAACAACTCTACTCTTCATTACAGTACTTCAGCAGGAAATACAGTAGTAACTGTAGCACACCTAAGAGTAATACACTTGTAAATCCAACTTCCAAACATAATGATTTATCTAAGTAGGAGAAGGAACTTCAGTTCTGCAAACAGATTTTCCAAAAAACATCTACCTGTCTTGACATGCAATGTGTACAGTTCCCTTGGGAACTGGGCAACAGCAGAAAGTCAAAGCACTTGCAAGCCACAAGTAGGTTTACAGACCTATGCGACATAAGCATCTCCAAGATCCACACAGCAAAGAAAACTAAGTGATAATGCAAAAAACAGACAGCAAAGACAGGTTGTGGGGCCAAGAAGGTACACACAGGCTTCAGAAAGCTCTAGCACACTGTATTGGGTTTACATGGCAAGGGTTTGGTAGCAGGGGGGCTGCAGGGGTGGCCTCTGTGAGCACAGCAGGAGCTGCCCCATGTTAGACGAGAGCCAGCTCCAGCCGGCTCCAAAAGAAACCCGCCGCTGGCCAGGGCTGAGCCAGGGAGTGAAGCTGGCTGCACCTCTGGGAGAGCAGAGTAAAGAAAGGGAAAAAACTGCTGCGCCACAGCAGCTGGGAGACAGGGGTGAGGAACAGCCCTGCAGGCACCAAGGTCAGTGCAGAAGGAGGGCAGGAGGCAGAAGTAGGTGAATTGGGGAAGGTGTTTTAGTTTGCTTGTAGTTTCTCACTGTTCTAGTCCACTAGAATTGTAGGCAATTGATAGGCAATAAATTATATTAATTTCCCTATGCTGAGTCTGTTTTGCCCATGACGGCAACAGGTGGGTGATCTCCCCATCCTTATCTCAGCTCTTGAGCCCTTTCCATCCTCCGTTGAGGATGGGGAATGACAGCACAGCTGTGGTGGAGTTCGGCTGCCCANGAAGTAGGTGAATTGGGGAAGGTGTTTTAGTTTGCTTGTAGTTTCTCACTGTTCTAGTCCACTAGAATTGTAGGCAATTGATAGGCAATAAATTATATTAATTTCCCTATGCTGAGTCTGTTTTGCCCATGACGGCAACAGGTGGGTGATCTCCCCATCCTTATCTCAGCTCTTGAGCCCTTTCCATCCTCCGTTGAGGATGGGGAATGACAGCACAGCTGTGGTGGAGTTCGGCTGCCCAGCAGGGTAGAACCACCACACACAACACAAGCAATGTAAGTACAATCCTCAGTACTCAGCCTGTGCACTGCAGCCCGGGATTTAAACAGTACAGGTTCTTGTATGGAACCTCTGCATTCATCTGAGATGCCTCCTCCATCCAAAATATACTTTGGCAGCATTCTAGAGCAGCAAACACTACCAAATCTCTCCTTTTTCACTCGTAAAAAAAAAAAGCAGAGATCAGCACCATAGAAGGGTCTTAGCTTTCTCAGGCACTTCTGAGGAATAAAGAAACTGGTGCGTTTTCTTGGGCACTTTCAAGGGATAAAGAAATGGCACGTGCAAGAAGAGGCAAAGCCCTAGTCAGTTTTCAAGAGTGTGCGTGCAGCTTTCAGCTCTCTAAGCAGGAGGAGCTTTAACATCTGGGACCCGAGAGGATGCCAAGATTTTGCTCATGACTAATGACTTCATGCTGTAATGCTTCAGGATTACACCTAGAGTTAAATAACTTTAGAAAATTAATTGAAGAGTTATCCAAGCAAGAAGAGGGTGAAAAGCTTCGGGGCTGCATCCTACACTTCTAGATGCACATCAATATTTGCCTCAATGTCTCCCCTGAGCCTCTGGTGCTGTGAGATGTGGACACAAGGGGGGGGGAAAATAGAAAAAAAAAGAATAAAAGAGAAAAAAGAATCACCTGAAAAGAGAGATAACTGGGGAAATTACAAAGCTGGCCTGTGCAGTAAAAAAAACCCTGGGGTATAGAATCGATTGAAGCTTTTGATACAAGGGATCAAGGGTCTCATTTCACCTACTGATTAGTTTAGATTCACAAACAAATAAAAAAAAGCTGTATACCATGGTTGTTGTGCCTCCTGATTATTAGAAAAGGTTTCTACTTAAAAGTCTTTGTTTCCTTAAGATAGATTCAATACACTTAGTGATTTTTGAGCTGATGAGCACTATTCAAAGTTCACAATCAAAGATCACAATAAAATTCATACATTAGTGAACTTTTATGTCAGCAATCCTTCCAGCTCACATAATTTAATTCATTAGGTAAAACATTTTGAAAGCATATGCCCTTGAAAAAAAGGCAAACAGAAGAAAACTTTCAACTAAAAAGGAAGAAAAGAAAGTTCAAGGAAAGATCAGTAGTTACATGCACCCACACTTCACAAGACAAGAAGGAATGTTAAAGAATGTATTCAAGTTGGATGAATAGCAGATGCTGATACTGTCTGCAGAACCATAGCTTAGCCCTAGCTGTCCCATTCAGTGAAAAGCCGGGAGCTGCCTGTCTCTGACCCCTGGATACTATCAACAGTTAACACTGAAGTGTGGCATTGCCAAAGACTGACTGTATCCGGATAGTTATCTTTTCAGATAAAAGACTCATCTTTTCTGCCATCAAGAACTTGTTTGTGCAGATCCCACAACAAACTTTGTGAGAGGAACTGAATCAGAATTAAAACAGCCTGAGAAATAAATTCTTCCCCTTCCTAAAGAGAACATTTCTTTTGGACACAAGCATGTACTGAATAACTACTGCAGAACCTGCTTAGCAGATTTTACTGCAGGTACAGTCAGGTAGGCAGGGAAGAAGTTTAATTTAGCTAATAAAGCAACCAGCCATGTGTGCAGTCTACTCCTGCATTCAAGAAAACAGCAACTGAAATGACCAATGGTAAGCAAGAACACAGGATTAGCAAATGCAGAATTTGCTCAAGGAGAATCTATGCTAAAAAATGCCTAAATGGGTAGCAAAGTATTTTCCTCAAACTCCCTATGTCCAGTCTATTGTCCCAGGACTTCAGCTGATTTAAACTGCGCTGTTGGCACAGACATTAAGAGCAGCAGCAATATGCACCTTCCCACATGCTCCTTTCCTCAGCACATATGGTTTGCTGGTTTATGTGGAGGGAACAGAAAACACTGCAGTCTTGGGGCTTTGCCAGTGGTTTATTACNTCTCGATGCTGGGAGTAAGACTGTCGATCTCCCATACAGTCACACAAGAAGCAAAGGTAAAGTCCTGTATGTGACCTCCTCACCGCTATGACTGAACACCAGTATGCTGTTGCCAGTCACTGCAACTTACAAGTTGGCCATTATCCCTGACGTGAAGGATGCAGACAGCACAGAAGTATCTTCAATAAATCTGTGATCGCTGTGTGCGTGCCTCAGCTTCTTTCTTTTGCCTCATGCTGTTTAGAAGGGGGGATAACAGACTAAACACTTAGCTTGAGGTACGAGCTTAATGTGAGCGTGGTGTGTTATGGACCAGTGGGACATGTGGCAGCCCTTCACACCTGGGAAAGATCTTATGATCTGCATATGATCAATCAAGCCATACTCCCTCCCGTTCTCTCCTGGAAAAATAGGATCAGAGGACATATGCAAAGAGAAGCTGCTTTTTAAGGTGAAAACAAGAGGGCAGATTTCAGCATCAAAAATGCTGCGTTGTGGCCTCTTCTCTCAAGGCATTTAAGAGTCCTGAATACTCTGGCCAAAGAACTGCCTCATCTTACCAACAGACAACCACTATGTGCTGGCCTGTTTACAGAAAATATCTAGCTGTAGTTCCCTGCTATGAACCTTGATTCTCCTTAAGCATAAGGGAAACGTTCGGAATGGATTTAGTTCTCTCTGGTGGAGCCCCAAGAGCAGTCTATGAGGATACTGCGCAACACCCCGTGACACTGCCAAAGGGACTGGGCACAGCTGAAGAAGGTAACTCACCTTTCAGCAAAAGCCACACCAGAACAACTCCATAGAGTGTTATTTGAAAAGGTTTTAAATTTAGAACTCTGATCAAGAACTTGCAGCAAAAATTAACCATCCCTCTTCATCTTTGCACTCAGACTACATCTAAACATTACAAATTCTTCCAGTGTAACGCCTCAAAGATATCAGCTTGCAAGATCACATAGTCAAATGCCTCAAACTCTCATTCAATATTCATCTGTGTTGACTCACATCACATTTTTCCTCTCCTTGCTCTCACTTCTCTAGCACAAACGTATGCTACTTGTTTTCACTTTCAAGGCCTTTACAAAGTTGTCCTTTCCCTTGTCATCAAATCTTATACAAATATCTCACGTTGCAACCATTTCTTCAAGCACGCTAGCAGCCTGGGGGCTGCAGACGCACAGCAGACCCAAGAAGCAAACACCCTGCTCCAACAGAGAAAAGCTTGGATACTTCTACAGCCAATAGCACTGACTACATCAGCTACTTTTAATGCCCCAGAAGGTTGTGCAGTGGGCAACGGTGCTGCATGTAGAGGCAGAAAGCATTACCTCTAGTTTTGTCCTGGCAACTTTTGAGCAGTACTCCACTGAGGCCATTTCTGCCCAAGGCAGGGATCCTGCCATGCCAGACCACTGGTAAAATCCCTTTTGACTTGCCTGTAACATCCCCTCATTTTTTTCCTCCGATACAGTCATAAATCTGGCCAATATTCCTCCTTGGGTGACATGCTGATTGTCATGGCATTCCCCCAGAGCTGACCTTGTTTCTTTGAGTTTCTGGCAACGGACTACACAGCTAACTCAGCTTTTTAGCTTCCCTGTGGCATAAAGACCACTTATAAATATGCAACTGTTAACTAACAACTCAAGCGAGGAAAATGCATTCAGCAATGTTGTATTTCAATGCTGGGGAAAAGGGGGTCAAGAGGGATGACAAGGTACTTCCCAGACACAAAAAATAACATCAAAAATAACATTCAGAAGTCAGGTTTAAAATTCTGGAAAGAGTCGCAGATAACAGCAAGGTTGAAGTGTTCTTCCAAGCAGCAAAGCAGAGGAGCACTCTGTAATGATCCGCAATAATCAGATAATGCAAATGCCAGCTCCTGGCATCAGACACAGGCAGCCAGCACAGACTCTGGGCATCATCCTCTCCCTCCCCAGACTGCATCCCCATCTGCTGTGAGTAGGCCACTAGCAGCAGCCTCTCCCGAGCACAGGGCCCTCTGAACCAAAGGCTCACAAAAGGCATCTCTGCTTTCCAGCATCTACCTTTTTCTTTTCAAGTTGTTTGGGTTCCAGCCAGGGAAGCTGGAGTCAAACGTTGACAAGTGAGGTCCTGGCAGATTACTAACTGTGAAATACCTTAGACGACTCAAAGATGTGTACAATTCCCCATGGAAGTGGAAAGGAAAACTGCTGATTTCTTTCTAACACAATTGCTTGTGAGGATAAAATGAATTTTAAAAAAAACACCTAAAATTGCTAAATTAGAGTTTTTGTTAATATTTGCTGTGACAACACAAACAAGCAACTGGTCTAAATAGATTTTTTTCCTGAAGTCTGGTAGCCAGACATTCCTAGACAGGAAGCTGGTCTTGACCTAATTGAATCAAGAGTTTTACTGTCATCATTGATTTAATAGCAACAGGACTTAGAACTTGCATACATCTGGCAAAGGGCAAAATAAATGAAAAAACTGCCTTCAAATTTGCACAATCACCCAAAGTACCATCTAATTTTCAAAATCAGATAAAAATTTCAACTCCCGTTACATTGATCTACAGAACTTGCAAACATTTGCTTAAAGTTAATCAAGCTTTCAGAAAAAAGCAGAAAAGTTCAGAAAAACACATAGCATTCCTCAATCAAAAAAGTAATTAAAATTTTTTCAATTCTGTTCTTCCCTCGATCCTGAGAAAAAGTTTGAAAGGCTCATCAAGAGTAAAAATTAAAAAAGTAACTGCCAAGTACTCCTTTTGCCTACTATAACCCCTGCAGTCTGACCCCAATGTTGAATTTGCCAGCACCTCTATGGCAGTTTTGTATGAGCAGCAATTGCAGACAAGGCTGAAAGCTATTACAAACAGGCAAATTTCTGGTTTCAATACAGAAAATACAGGGGCTTAAGTGAACGGAAATTGCCTCACTTGGTGTGGATATGCTGTTCATGTTCTAATATTTCTATTCTATAGTTTTAGTATGCATTTCTATAGTTTTAATAGGTGTTAAAATAACAGCAGAGATTTCCTGCAGCCTAGACCCTCACACCAGTCCTTCAAATCACAACTGCCCCATTTCAAGAGGTTCTGTTTCAACATACTGTCATCTAACATTAATTTCACTTACTGCAAGTAACAAAAGAAGGATTAGCCACTGCTATTTTTTTTTATGGAGGAAAAGCAGAACTACATAATAACTTACATTAAGTTCCCGAGGCGGAAGCTGCTGCAGTAAAACTTAACGGTGGGAAAAGAATTCTGTGAGACTCAACAAGAAAGAACGATTTTGTTTGAAGTACCTGGATAAATTCATCTTTGTATTTCATACCAACATAACATATGAGGAACAAAGCACATTTGCCTCTGCATTTCCCAACATAATGAATGTCTGAGTAAGCAGTGGTATATTACTGACAGTACTAGAAAATTACAAATTTCAAAATGAAATGCGTCTTACCATCACATATCAGCATGGATACCACAGCAGTCAAGACATTATCTCAACTGTATTTAAATCACAAATTTCACAGATAACCCATTCATTCTCAGCAATGAACTGCACACAGCCAAAGTCTCTGACAACCAAATACCACTTTCTTCTCTCACCTCACTGTGCAACAACTGCAAAATATAGTTCAGAGGCACAGCAGCACTTGTATTGCTTTCCCACTACGCTGAGAGAAGTCTAAAAGGGAACGTGTTACGGTGCTTGACAAGAGGAGCAGGAATCTCTCATTTGACTCCAAGAGAGATGACAGTTGTGGTGAAGGCAAGTGAAGATGAGTGTTTCTGTGGTATAATGTTCTCTGGAGCTGTTACTGTAGAAAGCTCCAGTCATCAAAAAATGCAAAGTTGCTTTGGACCTAGCAGTTATGCCTGAGAGTGACACAATGGCCTAATTAACTGTATTTAAAATGCAGCCAGTCTAGGGGTTTGAAAAGTTAAACCCCGCAGCACCAGAAGGAAGGACTGTGCATTATGAAATCTGCACAAGAGCAGACTTAATCCCCCTTTACGAGACAGTCATTGCAGTCTCCGCGGTGTTCCCAGCAAACTTATTTCTCGACCACCCCAACAGTGGTAGTGGTGGTTCTCATTTGTCTGAGGACAGATGGGAGCAGCTATGGGGATTAATGCCTTTACAAAGCTGATAGCAGCACCACTCCGATTCTTTCTGCTGCATTTTGCCTCCACATAACACGGAATGCTGTTGGTAGACAGCTGGAGTCTCTGCACATGCAATACATTCAAAAGCAGCTGCATTACCCTTCAGTTTTTGTCGCTTGATTGAATTCAGTGACTTGCAGACAAAACAGAGATGTCTGCATGTTCTCTTTCTTAAGGAAATTTTGTCTTCTCTGAGTAACATTACATGCAAAATGTATGTGGGTAGCCCAGAGTGAATAGATTGAAAACAGCAGTCTTTTTGTGAAGCTGTGTAACAAGCACAGCCACCGCACCTGGCAGGACTAAAGTAGTAAAGCAGTTAAGATGAAGCAAAAAAGTAAGTGTAGGGGTAACAGATTTTCTTGTTAGAGAACTCTGAATTTAGCACTATCCAGGCTCTCCCAGTGTTATTCTGCACTACCAAGAAGGAAGCTTCTTGTGCTCCTGAAACCCTGCTGTTTTATAACACTGCAGTTTGACCAAAGCCTGCAGCATTTGTTAAGCTCTCTAATACCCTGCCTGGAGCAGGGCAGCAGCATGTAAGATACTTGCAATGTAGATGAACCTGGCTGCCACACATCCCCATTATTTCTCACTTTGCAAGAAAACATGCCACACTGGAGTTCCACGCTGATGCGAGACTGAGGTTTGCTTTTACTTCAGACAATTTGTTTTGCCACATGTTGCTGTTGCTTCTGTGATACCAGCAGTGCCTACAGCAACTAAAGCAGCAAGACTGTGCAGCACTCCACGGGGAGACAGACGCTCTCCAGTTCACCCCAGATCAGAGTAACAAGGCACCTGCCTCAGGACTCATGTGGACCTCCCTGAGCTTTTACTTCTGCCCTATCAGCACCACAAAGCCACTTCCAATTTGGCTCAGTTTTTCATTCCTGTTAAAAAGTGCAGGATGACAGCACGTAGGCTTTTACAAATGGATTACAAAGCTGAAGTAAAACGCTACTGATTACTTCTGTGATTCCAGATGGTTCCACCACACACTTGTTAAACCTCTCAGCAATTCCTGTATGATGCATTAGAAAGCTGCAAGGAACATAAATTACATCTTAAAGGAGGCATTTGTCAGGATGGACTGACAGAAAACAGTATGTGCAAAACAACATACTAAGAAATGTACAACAAAAACCACACAGAATATAAATCTATGTGATTACTAGTCAGACTTGAAATCCACACTGTGATCAAAGAGAAGACTGGCCGTTGTTTCCAGGCTTCCAGCATTTTTAGTTGCAACTATTCATATTAACAAATGTTTACAGGATCTCACAGTGTACAATGCAATTTACTGCAGAAAAACATGACTTCTGTACCATCTTCAAGTTTGGGAAAAATCTGTGTTCTGTTCCACTAATGCATTTAAAGATTTGCAAAAAAATAGAAGAGGTTTTGTTTTGTTGGCTGGCTTTCAATGAGAAAAATAAAGACTGTTTCCATCGTCTCTATCTCCAACCAAAACATAAAGAAACAAATCGCAATGAAGAATTCATTCAGGAAGAAAGAAAAAAAATACATATATACACACATACAATACATACACACACTCTCCAATCCACCCATCTGACTTTGCAAAGTGCTTGGTTGTGTGTCATGGAGAAAACAGTTAGTGTTGAGTTTAATGATTTATTTTGGCCTTCAAATAGAATCATAGTTTTAAAGAAGTAATCTTTAATTTCTCAAATATTTTCTCAAATATTCTCCTTAATTTCTCAAATATTTAGAAACAAATCTTTCTGTCTACACACAGCAGAAGCAAGCAGGACATATAAGAGTTCAGCATTTTTAGGTGAAAAGACCACCTTTTAATATTAGAGATACTTGCATCTTTTGCACTATAGCTATCTGCTGATGTTCTTTTCTGGCTATTATTGAGTTATTAAAACTGTCTCTGTCAGTGCAAAGGAATGTTTAAAAAAAAGGTTAGTGCGCGTGCTGTCAGGTACTTGTGTCCAGTTACGACCTCAACAAAAAAACAAGGAGCAAAGGATGTCTGTCTACCTCACACAGCTACAATTTCAGTAAAATCTTTTTAAAACAGTTTCAAAATCTCAATGATTTTCCTCATTTCAAAAGCCTTAGTGAAAAATTTCTCTCAGAGCATGCCTAACTGAAACAGGAGTATTCCCATGGTGAAGTGTGATAGACTAAGTGAAGCGTGAATTGGCAAATAGCTTGGATTTGAGTCACCTCTCTCTGAGATGTAATTTCATTGATTTCACCTATATTATTCCTGATTTGTGCTATTGTAAGAAGAGAGAAAGAAAAAAAGAGAGAAAAAGAGCTTTCATCTCGATTTTGCAGTGGAGAACTTGATAGCAGTTATGCTGTTGACTGCAGTGAGTGCCAGATTCAACTCAGAGTCTGAAGAATGCAATTATTAGAAGATCCCGTAAATTCTATTGCTCCCAGGGAGCTGCAAAGACCCAGGCGACCAACTTCTGCTGAGATATTTTTGCTGTCCACCATTTGTCCTGAAAACATTTCTAACTGTCTAAGGGCAATTCTTAAAAAGAAAATCAGTTATGTCAGAAGTGTCTCTCCCACTGTGCAGAAGTAGAGTGAAAGGGCTGATGTGTCTCTTTTATCAGGTACTAAGAAGGCAATGTATGGGACTTGATCCTGCAAACACCACATGCTAAGTTTGCTTTAATCACCTTGTAGGACTAATTTTGTGAGCAAAAGCAACATGACTAAACATCACAAATGAATCCTGGAATCCATGTGGTGCAGATAGTGAGAAGTCTTTAGGTAGCAGAGCCAGAAACAGTCATGGTTGTTCTCAAAGGCTGACTATGGCTGGAACCTGAACCTACTCTTTATTCAACTCCTTACTATGAAAATGTTAAATATTGAGGATTTGTAGTATTTAGCATGTATGAATACCGATTTGTTTTCTAAAAAAAAAAAAAAAACCAAGGAAAAAGCAGTATATAAATAATCATAAAATAAATTGAAGGACTCAGGCCAGTGTGTTTTCTGGATTCCTAACAATTTGTTACGGCTAATGGTCCTTGCTTTCACCTCACACCATTAATTTCCAAAGCTATCATTAATCACCAAGAAAACTATTGAGCTTCGATCACTATTGCTTAATTACTTGGAAAAATAGACAGATTGTTAATATTAATTTGCTTTACAACAGGTCAAATAGGTTATCTTCAATTCTCAGCACATTCTACAGCTGCCACTTTATGCCAGATAACAATTAATAAAATTATTAATTTAAACAAAGCTTTTTACTTTTACTAGTGCGATAGGAAATCCTTATTTGAGCTCATGAACACTCATTTTACAACCCAACTCCTATTGTATCTTGTTTACCATATGTGAGCCCCCAAGGTAAAGAAATTGCAAGCTTTACCTTGACATTTCTATGTAAATTGCTTCAAGTTATGCACGGAAATCTCATAAGACTGTCTTTCAGAGAAATGGGAGAATGTTCTTCTGAAGACTACAAGGACAAATTTAAGACCAAAGTCATGAGAATAAAGGTGGACTTAAATATTTAAGTCAGAGTAGTCTAATACAGAGAACTTTTAATGTCTTGACATTAAGTCAAGATGTGTCTTGTCTTAGAAGTCTCAGCTACCTCCTTAGAATTCAGGTTTCTACAAGCCTTCAGGGGGCATCTGTGTCAGTGTCCAATTTTTCAATCAGAAAAAAATATTTTCATGACTTTTCACAGCTAGTTACTGAACCACTAAATGGTAAACAATTTCTGAATAAAGAGGATAAAAAGGCAGTCTTGGCATATACTTGTCAGCCAAATTATGGCAGATTTTGTTTAGGCGTGTAACCAGCGTAAGGTCATCTTTTGCTTCTTCATCAGTGAGATGACGTAAGGCTTGAGATATTTAAAACTTCTCTGTATCTAAAGAGTTCTCCCACCTAAGCACAGGAACAGCTAAAAGAAGGGGTAAACAGGACATCATCACCTTCAGCTCTAATTAAGGAGAAATTCTTCCATAAAGTTAGTAGAATGGCTCCTATTAGCAACAGCCATGGGCTGTCAGAAAATGGAGGGAGAAAAGAAGGCATTAAACCACAGTCTCCCCAGAAGTCCAATCTGTTTCTCGTATTAGTCATACTTTTCCACTCTCTGGATTGTAAATTTAATCCAAATCAGAGACATGTGGACTCCAAATGACTTCTGGAGACTCCATCACTGATGCAGGGTCAAGTAAGGCTACATCACCAGATGTTCATCTGACATGCTCCTAAAAATCCGTAAGGGCTTATACAACTTCCCCAGGTATCTTTATCCTTTCAAAATTGGGGTATTTTGCCCATTTTGTAACCGAAACAAACTAAAAAGCATCACAAGTTGAGTTTGTTGTATCTTAGCCTGGTAGTAACATAGCACTTAATATTCCGTGTCCAACAGCTGCTTACATATCAATAAACATAACCCATGACTCCACAACCCCTCTTTAGCAGAAACAAACCACATTTCTTCAGCCTTCACTCATAGCGAATGTTCTCTAAACTTCCTATCACTTCCCGGCTGTCACTGCATTTGAACCATCTTTCAATACACTGAGATCAGTTTGTCTTGCTTAGCAAAGCAAGACTGTCCTACTGAGAAGTCAAGAACATACTGAGCAGCAGATTGCTTCTTTGGCCACTGATCTTTCAAGAGAGCAAATGAACATTTTCCTCAAAGCCAGGCAATGTTTACATCTGAGTGGCTGACCCAATGATTCATCTCAATGTGTAATAATAATAATGTTATTAACTTATTATATGTTAACTCTTGTTTTGAAAATAAAATAGGATGAGGACAGCTACTGATGAAAGCTCTACATTGGAAGATGACAAACAAGATAAGATTACAGATGATTCTACCTTTACTGAAAACATTTTTTTTTTTGAGGTTTCTTTGAGTGGGGAGAAATTGTTCTTTCCTGTGATTGCTTTCTGTTGTCATGCAGCATACAATTTCCTCCCTCTTACTATCAAAAAGCACATTCACTTATTTTTTTCACTTTAACTTCCTTCAGAGGATAAAAGACAACAACAGTTTGGGTCCATCTAGCAAAGAGAGAGCAAATACTACATCAAACCAGAACTCAGACAATTTAATGCACCTCAGGAATACAGGAGATATGAAGTGAACTATTTCTGTGACACAGAGTAATGAAAAGTCAACAACATGAAATGGAATTATTTTACCATTACAAGCAAGTGTGACAAGTTTTTGGGTCAGATCCCCTGATCTATTTCAACTTTTAGAGGCAGAACCCCAATCCTTGTCACTGAGAAGAAAGTGTATACCTCATCTTCAGCCAAATTCCCTAGAAGAAACAACCAACATTACAGTTAAAAATTACACAGTGAGAAACTGTAGGTGGGCTTTGGCTTTGAGATATTGCCAAAGAAATCCTAAGATGTTATTCTACTGCAATAAATTCAAGATTTAAATGTTTACATAGCATCACATTTTACTATATACCACACAGGTCAAGTAACTATTTCTGAGGTTATAATAGATAAAGAAAAGGGCCTCAAGGAAAATCCAAAAGCATGCACGAGATCATATTAATGTATCAGTATTTCAGGAGGAAAAATGAAAAAGGAGACAGATTTCTCTCTCTCATTTAAGCTTACTCCTTTATCACACCAAAATAACCAGCACCAAAGTCACTTTTATTCTGAGGACAGAAAATTAGACTAGATTCACACATCAGACTGTAAGTGAATTAATATTTCATAATTCCCCATTCCTCCAATGCTGGATTTTCCTTTTTTTCCCCTCTATCACATTGTCTTGTCCCTCCCAGTTCTCTACCTGACCACAAAATACTTCTCTTTTTACAGGCATCTTTTTTATGATGGCAAGTCTCACCATGTACAGTGTTTCTACTGCCTGAAATGCCTTTCTTATTTTTCTCTTCCATCTCTCTCTAATGCTGTCCTTCTCTCTTTTAATCTAAGTTGAACAAATCTCTTTTCCTTTCTACTTCTAATAACCAAGAGCCGGAGCAGAAGGAGATTAATTTACCACAGGATGCCTTAAACTCTGTGAAGCACTGGGGGTAGAGTCAGTGTATGAGAAAGCTGACAGGTATTAAGGGTCTGGTACTGCGAACAGGCAAGCAATTAGATCTTTCACAGAATCAAGGACATATTTAAGCACCGATAAGACTGAGGTGTACAGCTATCTCACCTTGGAGGAGAAAAATATAAATCCAAGTGCAAAGGACAAAAAGGCAACATGGTAATATGGCATCCCTTAGAAGTATTCTTTTGGTGCATCTACAGTGCTAACTACAAAGCCTTAACCCAAGTAAAATTTTTAGGACACCTCAGGGGCCAAGAGTAACGCTATACGATATTACATCATCACCCACCTTGTTCACGCTAGGGCTTTTTTGTTTGGTGTTTTTTGGGGGGACAGGGATTGGTGTGTTTGCTAAAATCAGCTTCTAGCTGTTGGAGGTATTTACATCAACACCACTGATACTAGAGTTTATGTGCCATGGTCCAGGATTTGTTCTTTCAGTTTCCACAACTCACCACTCCACTGAGGAAGCCTGCTATCAGTTCTTAAGACTGCTAAATTTATACAGCAGAATTCAACTCTCAAATGGTTCTGAAGTAACCAGCTCTTTCTCTCAGTTAACCCCCCCCAGGTATGCTCTGACTAGTCCTACAATGACAAGTGTCACAGACCACGAACACAGTTTAAAAGACAAGACTGAGTCAGACAGAGGGAGATGACCCAGTTTTAAACTCACCTCTGTTACAAAAGCGATGATGCCTATAGGTGTGGACTGCAATGCCAGGGGCTTCTGCCCCGTAGCTGAATTACTGCTGGGCAGTGCTCCACTCCCCCGTTTGCTCCACCAGCCCCCTGCCAGCCCCCAGTGCTCAGCTGGCAGAGGGGGACACTGCTCCCAGAGCAGGGCTCACCAGAGCTGCGTGGCTGCAGAACCAGAGCTGGCATGTGGAGCAGGTGGGAGGCACATCACAATTTAAACATCAAACAAAGTATATTCCTGCATTTACAATCAACTACTCTCCAGTGTTATATACACACTTTAAAAACCACAGCAGACTTGAATACTGCCATCAGCCCATTTGTTTCTGTTCCAAGTTTATTTCACTGCAGCATTTGCTTCATACTGCTGCTAAGAACATGCTTCAGTTACCTTGCTGGTACTCAGTCTCAAGTACAAGGGCAGAGCTAATGCTCTCAATTAGGTCAAGAAGGCATGACTGTGTCCCCATGTTCCTCAAGGTCCTGTCCCTTCACAGATCTCCAGTTATGCACAGATCCTGGTATAAGTCTCCTGTACTCTATGCTTCAGCAATAGTAATAAACTGCTACTTCAGCAGCAGATGCCTGTAAAGGACTAAGCTTCTAACATTTTTCTGCCAGAAATGAAGCAGCTAAGTGGTAAAAATACCAAGAAATACCAAAAATACCACTCCCCATTGCTAAAAGAAAGCCGAAAGACCTCAAGTGGAGAAGTAACACCTGCATTCGTGGAGGCAGAGAGTAAAAAACAAGCAAACAAATAATTTGTTTCACTGGCCAATCCTCCTCACACAACTGCTTCCCTCCCTGATGACCACTAGAAAATTTGAAAAAAGAAGACAGAGCCTGACTTTTCATCCAATTTATCCTGTCATTTACTTGCTGAAATCAGTCCTTTTTCCTGATCTTTTCAAGGGTTGGTATGTGAAATACAACAAGAAATTTTGTTTATTCAAGTGATGCACAACAGCAAGACCAAACAGTAAGCCACATAAGACCTCCTGCAGACTTTAAGCCTAGAAAGTGGTAAAACCATGGTGGCAAAATCCAGCTTTTTTTTCCACTATGGCAGTACTTTCACTACTTTGGACATCCTTAGGAGAGGCCTTACTTTTCCTTCTGGATCTTTTCTGGATTGCAGGCAGGATTGCACAATTTAACAACACAGAGTGGAAGCATTTGTGCTAGCAGTTCTCAGGAAAAAAAAAAGTATATATATACACGTTTTGACACCATGCTCTAATCTCACCTGAAGAACAGCAGTACCTTATACCTACACATGGTCACACAAGGTCAGCCTGACCCTGCACAGACAACGCTATGCTCATGGTGTTCTCAGTGCACATCCTAGACCACCAGACTTGTGAAGTCAGCCTGCCACAGTACAGCCTTGGGTAACAACACATTCACCCACCTTGAAGTTTTCTTCTTCTATTTACTGTTCCAATCTGGTACATATTGCAAAACTCCTTTAGTAGAAGTTAAATGCCATCCTCCACAAAGATGCTGAAAGTAACAGAATTCTTTAGCTCCCCCTTCCAGTGAAAAAATCTGTGTTCAAAATTAAAGAAGCAAGAAAATACAGAACTTCCAACAGAGGTTTTTGACATTTTGAGAAGAATTCTTTTCATGGGGCTAGTTACAAAGCAGATCAAAAGTATATGCTCGATTTTGATCCTAACAACATAAAACCCATTATACTAAATCATTTCCCCATGGAAAGATTTCAATATATATGAAACTGTCAAAAATCTCCATTATACACATAAAGGGTACTATGTTATGTACCAAAAAAAAAGTAATATAAAACCTACAGAGAAATGGGAAAGATAAATGAACATCTACCACAGAGGCTGGGCAATTCCTAAATGGCAAAGGGTCAGAAAAAAAATCTTCAGGTTATATTGTGAAGCATTTCTATTATCTTCGTGATTGAGTAGAGCACAGGGACCACTATCAATAAATGTCCACACATGTTTTATAGTTTGGCTCACTACAGCCTATTTCAATTTTCACCGACTTTTTGAAGAAAAACAATAAATAAATAAATAAATAAATAAATAAAGCAGTCTTGCCAGCTATACGGGAAGAGATTACTAAACACACTTTTGACTTCAAAAAAGACTGAATTTAAACCTTCTGAATTGCATATACACAGAATTACCACTATCTCCCTTCATAAGCTAATAAAGAAACCCCAAGGAAACATAAACCATATGCTAAGTTAAACGCATGCTGGGACATTAGTCATGTCTTTGTGTTTCTTCTTAGAATTGCTTTAAAATATTCATGACAGATAATCATAAAGCATCCTGAATTTTAAAGAAGTTGAAAGGAACAACAGCTGATTCTAAAGAGTATGCTTCCCATTTCTAAATACAAGCCTGAAGCCACAGGGATCTGTATTCTTTTTCTAGCTCCAGTGGTCTTCGGCTGATATAGCTGCATTAATCGAAATACAGAGTTCCAGTGAACAAGCACTGATAGAAGACAGCTCACAGTGTGTTCTGATCTCTTTGCTCACTTTTCTCCAGTTTAATTCATCTTACCTGAAAATAACATGTGTTTATTATAGGGGTCAAAGAAGCCTTTGAACTTTAGATTCAAAACCTTTTCCAAATTTCAGCCTGTAACATTTCACAAGCCTTCTGAAGTCCCTTACATAAAGCAATACATGGAGCACCTATGCTTCTTAGTCTCTTTTTCACTGATAAGAATCAGCATTATAAAACATTGACACTGTAATCTATGAAACAGATATGGCACACACGGTCAACCAGTCTCAAGTCCATTCTGCCAATCCCAAAATAATTGTGTGGTCTCAACCTCAAATCTTTTATTGCTTCGTTTCCTGAGAACATTTGTCAAACTCAATGGCATACTATTAACAAAGATGTTTGACTCATGTCACCAGCTTTTCTTCCTGCCCATTTGTTACTGAACAGGACTGAAAGCAGGAGGATCAGACCACCTCAAGTCAGCACTGGGCTCTAAGCCAGTGAAAGTTAAGAATTTACTTCCCCATCCATTCCGAGATACAGTCTCCTCCCTACAGAAGCTGTTTTTCCCATATATACCAACTGTAGATTCTAACACCCACCTAGCCTCTGACTTTTGATTGTCCACTAATACCTGTAAAGCAGTCAAGAAACTAAATCTTTATGGAAAAAGTCAGATTAAAAGGAAGTGCTGCTTTTTGCAGGCTTTTGGACTATTCCAGAGCAATACAGTAAATTGCATTTTCTTACCAACTTTACCATAGAAATTCTGAGCTACTTTGTAGAGAACATTTACCTTCTGTGCCATTTTGTAAACCCAAAGTCATTTCTAGACCACTTAACCTTATCAGATGCAATTCTTTTGTAATCTAACCTAGGAGCGCTCCACAAAGCCACGGTTAAGTGCAGTGCCTCACTGTAGCCTAGGAAGACATGGTCCAGCGCATGCAAATGGTTTCAGTTAAACTCATTCCAGCTGTGTGACAGAGAAGGCACATAATCTCCAATGCGAAAGTCAGGCAGTGGCCACAGACACCTTATGACTCAGAAGTCTTCCACTCTTGGATCTACAACAGTCATTATTTGTTGCCTTGGGCTGATTTTTCCACACCTCATTTTGTGAAATGGGAAGACCGGCCCTCCCTTCATCCAGCTCCACTCCTCTCTTTGTGCCACCATGCAGGTGGAAAGACAAAAATAACTGCAAAAAATATGTCTCACCAAGGTAACGGTAATGTAATGGTATGCGGCTTCTGGCTAACACGTTATACTCCTTAGAACTCCATTTTATCTTGGTGTATAAACATGCAGCAGTGCCAAGTCAAGAGGGCTCTGAATGAGCTTTCTTGGCCCCCAGAAACAATATGACTATGTTAATATGACATGTGAAGCTAACACACTTCTAGCTAATGCCATATTTTGCCATACTGAGATACCATTTGGCATACCATCAGTCTGCCACCCACCACATTTAGCACAAATGATAGTTCTATCATATCTAGTACAATAATACATCTACAATTGCTAGAGCATCAACACTGAAGGAGAATGAGGTCTGGCTAGTGTGTGAGAATAAGGCTTGAATGTCAGGCAGTCACTGAGACACAACTGTACCTACAGCGTTGCCAAAAAGTGCACAGCAGAATTAGACTAGAATGCGTTAAAAAAATCCAGTGGTTACAAGCAGGTGTTGATGTGCAGACTAATAATTCCCCTGGTGTCTGTCTTTGCCTGGAAAGCTATTGTAATAATACACATAGGAAAGTATTACCTTTTCTCTAGAAAGGAAAATCATCATCTTTTTTGGTTTTAATCCAATAAAACATACACGTAAAAATAAAGTCCCATGAGAGACCAGCAAAGTCTACATTATAATGGCTAAACTAAAAAAAGGCACAAAAAGGAAGAAAGACTTAATCCTGCAAAGTTACAAACATTCTATCCTAGAATTAACAAAGCACCTCTGCCATTTTTTTGTGTTCACAAATATTCCTTATGGATCTCAGCAAAACTATAATCGCTCAGAGGTAAGGATGTACTTAAGTGCTGCTGGGTAAGAAACAGCTCTCAGGGCTGTACAGAATCAAGGATGATGTTTAGAGTGTCAATATGCAATAAGAAACAAAATTTAAACAGGTGCTATTTCACGTTGCCTATTTTGTGCTAAAGTAAATGCTGGCGTTCACTTGAATGTCTTAGTCTTCTTTCATTCATTTCTGGTAAATCAGAAATGCATACAAATATATATATACATATTTATATGACTAAATATTTGCTCCTAGGTATCAGAGTTAGAGACTTCATGCTAAAGGAGAAAGAGGTTTTTCTAGGGCTTGGATGTATTTATTTCTTGACCTTATTTCTACTATTATAAGCTGAAAATTTTTTGCCACTCATTCTCTGTATGATTTTGGTTTTCTAGTAGAAAAGTTGCTCGAAGGAGAAAATATTCCATTTCCAGACATTAGAGATGATCAACTTGCACGCTAATTCCTTTTCCCACTTTCCATTTCGTGTTTTGTTATACTGATGCTGAAGCTATAGTGTGCCCAGGAATAACCCGATTTCCATGTAAGTTAGCTATGCCCTGATAAACCTGGAAAAACAGATTGAAACAGATGATTTCCTCCACAAACTGGGGATGGCATCACGTCTCTTTGATAGTTACACAGCTGAAGCACACTTTCATCTCAGAAGAAAGTATTCAGTGGGCAACAGAACTACCAATGGTAGCATTCTTGCCACTTACCACTGCACAGGGAAAAATAAGCCAAATACAAGCAAGGAAAAAAAACACAAGTGACAAACAAATCACAATTAATAAATCACACAAAGATATGCAAAAGAAACAGTAAAACCACTGCTACTCTCATGTTGCCTTTGTATTGTCTGTGCAAAGTCACTTTTCACACACAAAATAATTTTATTCTGCAGCTTTAAGTCTCCACTAATTGCCTGGGGTACAAAAGGGACAAGAGACTCAGAATTCATGTCATTTTTACCTCAATATCAAACAGATATGCAGGCAAGAGAAAAGCTACCTTATGACTGTGCTTTCAGCCTCCCATACTTACTTGAATTACTTTGTGTTGCAGAATATAGTTCATGTATTTTTCTGTTTTGTTTTACTACATGTATGCAGGTTTTAGCAAACCTGCAACTAGTTAACTTATTTCATAAGAGGTTCTCAACTTTTTCCAATACCTGTAAAGACTTACGAGAATACAAAAAGCAAGAAACTAAAATGCAAATTCAGGTCAGTTTGAGCCTTCAATTGTTCCATGGACAGGAAAATATTTGCAGAGGAAAACAAATTTACTCAACATTCTGATTTTTCAGCATCATGAGGTATGAAACAGTGATACAGAGAAACAGAGTCCATTTCGTTAAAAATATAAACCTCTCACATTTTGCAAGGGAAATGGTTTTACTGAAAACAAGTTATGTTGCTGACACATACTACTCTTCTCCCCAGGGTCTGCACAAAAATTTGACCAAAAGGCCTGGACCTGTGAAGCTAGCAAAAATGTCATGCAATATTCTTTAAACTACATGCACAGTACAACTAGAAAAGATGCCAACATTTACCAGCAAATATATCTGACAACACTAAAAGACTAAAAAAGTTACACTTTATTTTAAGTCTCTTTTACTTACATTATTTTCCACATTATTTTAATTCTCAAGCAGAAGAGCTGCTCCAGATGTCTTTGTAGCCTATTTTCCATAAGCAGTTCCTGCCCAGTCAAAGAAGCCTCATTCTTTGAACGGGATTTCAAGTTTGGCTGATAAAGACAAGAGCAGAAATGTAATATTCTCAGAATTCTGTAAGGTTGTTAAAGCCCTAAAGTATATAGTTAATGGATTAAAAGCTGACTAAATTATGTTAAGTGTCGAAGATAAGAAGAATGGGAAAAGTTTTTTAGAGGTAATAATGACTCAATAGGAGCCAGTCGCACTATATTTACAGTCTGGACATAAATATTACAACCCCGCAAATAAAACCAGGAGCAAACACAATCAGAATGATAAACAGTGAAGAGAAGGCATTCCTTCAGAACGGACCCAGATACTTGTTAAGCTGGGTCTATAAAAAAAAAAAAACAAAAAAAAACAAGGTTGTAGTACATCCCAACACGAAATTATAAACCTACAAACACACACCTATGGGGGGGGCGCTGTCTCGCACAGCTGTGGCTTTAAGTAAGTTTCTGTGTGATCCTTGGTTGCATGGAGAGAAATAACTGGAGAGCGGGAAGTGGTTCTGCTCATCTCTGAGGCACTGTTGTGACCTGTAACAAAGTACAGCACATGGACTTCTTGTCACATTTTAAGGACACTAAAAAATTGGAGGGGATGCAGAAAAGAGACTTTAGGAACCAAACCAAGGGGCAAAGAATAAGAAATAGAAGTGCTGCCTTGATTAAACTTTTTGTTTTCTAAGTAAAAAATACTGGTATCATGGCTTTTAAATCCTACAGAAAAACATTAACAAGATCACCAAGAAAAGTGAGAAATTTTGAAATGTGGGTAATAAAGGATAAACCACTGAAATAACAGAAGAAATGGCAGGTTCCCTGTTCCTAGTGTCTTCAGATGATGGGATCCCTTTCCGTTAACAATGCTTTTCTCAAAGATGATAAAGGTGAAACAGTGACCTGTACTTGCAAGAAGTTGGAAAATTGATCTAACTGTGGACACTAACACAAGCAGAGATTTCAGCAGCTAGCAGCCAGCCATGCAAACTTCCTTGATTATATCATCTCTACAGTTGATCCTGTGGGCAGTAAGGCAAATTGCTACCTGAAGTTGTGGCATGAATGAACTAGAAATCTTCTCTCCTCCCTTCTGTCCTTAACTCTATGACCACATACACTTCCTCAGTGTACTCTTCAAACCACCAGCCATCCGTAACTGTATCTACTCCCCATAGCTTTGCCCAGAAAACTCCTCTGCTATTCTGAGAGATTTAGTCCACATTAAGGTGCTTCAAAAATGTGCATCAAGGGTGAAATCTGTGAGCTCTAAAAAAAAAAATTTTTTTAATCACACTATTATAATATACTCTGGCTCATACTGCAAATGTATCTCCCTACCCTCTGTTTCTTTAAACATGAAGAAATGTCAAATTTCACATATTCCTACTCTAGGTATTCCCTTTTATGACTGCCAAGTCCAAGGCTGACTCAAACCAGTCAATGATCACAGAATTCTCACTGTTCTGCCTTTTTTTCCCCCACTGCTGTACACCAATAAAACAGAACTAACACCGTTATAAACCTGGATAACAAAAGTTGACTTTACAGCTTATTGTAGTGAAAGAAATGCCTCTTTTCAACATAGCAACTACTACTGCATAAAAGAGTTCAATTGTATGATTGTTGCTATTGTGATTTAAAAGGATTTCTTCTCCCTCCCAGAGGCATCCACAAAGTTAGGCAAATCCAGAGAGAAACTGCCTAGACGCACAGAAACAGTAGCTTATTAAGGAGATTTCTTTTAAAATCTCACACAAATTCAGATGAAACTGCCCAGATACCAGATTAGACTATGTGTCTGGAAGACTGAGATGAGTTTATTTCATGCCTGATGAGTTTACTTCCTGCGTGTTGTTTCATCTAGCCTTATTTACTGAGATTCTGCATACAGTGACTGCATTTCAGATGTCTCCCTGAGCGCTGGAGGAGGCAGGTCCCACTCACAGCCAGAAAAAGTACACTGCCAGCTGAGAGCATTAAAGTATTCCCCACAGAGCAGAAGGGCACCATCTTCCCCTGTCCCAATGGGAGTCTTGCTATCTCTCTTTCCTGTAGAACGGTAGCGAGGCAGCCTTTGCACTATGAAGAGCTCTCAGATTTTACTGATGTTTACAAACCAAACCTTACGCCAGACAAGGATAAGAACTTTACATTGTCCAAACAGATCAGGTTTATGTTGCTCACAGT
This sequence comes from Anseranas semipalmata, assembly GCA_013399115.1. Lineage (NCBI taxonomy): Eukaryota > Metazoa > Chordata > Aves > Anseriformes > Anseranatidae > Anseranas > Anseranas semipalmata. The sequence continues at coordinate 1,138,294 of VXAA01004298.1, forward strand.
AGTAAGTATAGCTAAAGCACACAGGCTGGAAAGCTGGTGTATTGTACTCTCAATACCGATGATGAAGAATAGCAGCCAGCCATCACGTTTTGGAACAGTTTGGGAAAAGTCTTCAAGGGTAGTCCCACATACAAGCAAATTCAGAATAGATGAGTCACAGAGGGAAAACAAGCTTGGTGAACAGAGACAAGCCCTGGAACAAATTGATTATAAACACTGTGCCAAAGAAGTGAAGGCATCACGGCTGACACTATAGTTGGCTTTTTGGGAATATTTACGGAGTCACAAGCATGGTGCACCCACATTCAACTCTCTCACCCACTACAGAAGAGTTTCAGTCTCTTGTGACACTGGTATGCTCATCACCATTCCTCACCTGACCTTTTCTTCAGTGATTTCCTGCCTGGTCATTGCCTCTCTTCTTACACTGTTATCCATTCCCAGATTCTTGTTTATCACCATTTTCCAAACTTGCAAGGGCCTTTTGGACATGTGCCTTTACTCCTTCTCTCTCCACTATCTTATTTACTGAGGCCTCATACTTTATTCTTTCTGCTCTCTTCAGTGATTTCTTCCCTCCTTGTGCATTCAAAGGGCTTTAACACTGCCTAGTCCAAGGTCTTAAAAAGATCAAAAAAATAAGCTTGCACAGTTATTTATTTACAGTTTTTCTGTGATTGAAATTTAAAATAACCCAGTAGCAAATGACAACAGCATCTCCACTCAACAAAATGCCTGTTTATCTTCAGATACCAGGAAACACAAGAGTTATTTGTAAAAAGCAGTGCTTCCAAAGCCTATTTCAGTGCTTTTTCTTAAGTTGTGTTTAATTTATGTCTTTTATTGTAAATTGCTTTATTTTATTTTTCTTCTTAAAGGTTGTCATTATTTTACTATTATGAGGTAGTCCTCACTCCTTCCTTATCCTGGAAATTATCTTGATTCAAGTCTAACTTGACAAATTAAGTACAAGCCTGTTAGAAAAACACAAAATTGCTTCAGAGCAGTTCATTTCTTTCCCTTACATAAAACTAACAAAAAACCACCAGATCCTCATTCCGTTTACTTTCTGGGTGCTTAGCTAAATCATACTCTGAAACAAAAGGTACATTTTAGAGGGAAATTTTTTTCCTGTAAGTTCTCCAATGCATTATTTCTCTCCGTCAGGCTGTGCCAGCTGTTCCAGCTGCCTCTCCGGCCTTCCTCTTCTTCACACTGCATTTCTGTTCAGTAGCTCAGCAAAAGCATGATAGTCTTTTTATATCAAGGAGACTGTTATTAGTGCAAGGACAGCCTGGCCAAGCACTACCTGGGGAGAAACACTTTTCTAATATCATCACTAACTGTATTACTTAGCAGACAGCATTACTTTCCTGTGCAGCCTTCAGTAGATCTGATGACTCCCATTTCCAGTGGAACTGGCCTGGAAAAACAAAACATTGAGCTTTTCACAGAGACGGACCTTGAGGTCTGAGGAGGAAAAGCTGCCAACTCAGCCCTCCTCCATGAAGCTTCACGCTTTCGCCCGGAGGACACAAGATCAGTCACCTCAGGGTGGCCAGCACTTCCCGCCATCTGTCCCCTGAGAGCCACATCACACCTACACATACAACAGTCAGTGGATAGCATAGAGCTACCCCTTGCTGGCCTGCTCACCTCTCAGCTGTCACTGTAATTCCTGCTGTAATTCTCTAATGTTAGCAGCACTGTTCCCCTCTCACTGTCCCCCCGGTCACCAGTGCCCTCTCAGGGATTAAAACCAGCACACCAGCTGCCTCAGGAAGTGGCTGCCTCGTGTGCGGGGCGCCTCAGGCGAACAGCCACCTCAGGCAGCCGGCTGCCACACCGTTGGGGTCCTCAGGAAAATGCCACCACACATGGGGCGCCTCAGGCAAATGAACACCACAAGTGGAGAGCCTCAGGCAAGCATCTGCCTCAGGCAGCCACCACACATAGGACACTGCTGGCAAACAAAACAGCCACCTCAGGCAAATAGCGGCTGCAAGCATTCCTACCTTCACCCATGTTCCCCACAGTGCCGCAGGCTGCAGGAAATCAGGGAAATCAGCCAGCCCAAAAGAGGGAGGTTTTCCTTTCACACCTGCAAAGCAGGACTTGGCATGGCCCATACCAGAGCAGCTGTGCCCAGGGAGCTGGGGGCACCTGCCTCTCCCCGGCTGCAGGGCCACCAAGGTCACCAGGCCAGCTCCAGGCTCACTCCGCAAGGGACCTCTCTGCAGCTCTCTCGATGACTGCGGTTTATCTGGGGCAAAAGGGTGCCGGGGCTCCCCTGCACAGAGGCTCTCTGCCACACTCTTGGCTGTAACAGCAACAGCACATTTCCTCCCCTTCCTCCCGACCACCCTGAGGCCTCCATTTTCAGCAAGCCCGCTGCAAGCCACCCCCATCCAGGCAACCGTGCTCAGGAGGTTTGCAGTGGGTAATTGGAAATAGAGAAACAAATTGTGGAGGTAAACTCCACTCCCAGAGGCTAAACCCATTGCCGCAGTGATCACAGAGAAATGCAACCCACATCTAAAAGGAGGAGCGAGTGAGCTGTACTGCATATTTCCACAGCCACTTGACGTAACTTGAGACAAGAAGCACATCCGCCGGCTCCAAGAACAGGGGGAGTAGAGGGAAATCATATTCCTTTCTCAGGCCATTTTAGTTAATACCTCCTGTGGCTGTAAGTTTGCTCATAAAAACAATCTCATCATCAAATATTAAAACCTTTCCAGGGAAATCTTTAACTTCTGTACTTACTGCACTCAATCCTTTTTGTTCCTTCCATCAGTACTTTTTAAATAATTAATAGCAAGTAAAAATTATCTTTTACATTAATACCATTTCTACCACTCTTAAAAGAACAGCTCCATCAGATGTCCACCACTTCAGACCAAGTGACACACACTGCTGCTTCACCCTTTACATTTAAAGTTTGAGCTAATGGCAGTTTCTTTCCCCAGTTAAAACTGAAGCTTTCCACCCAAGCGCTTGCAAGAGACTCACCGTCCCCGGGACCAGCTCCTGAGGAAACACTGGCATTGCAGCAGCCTTCAGCCCTCCAGTCCGGGGCACAGCTGGCTCCTACAGCTTCAGCCACTCGCATTTTCACACCTTTTGCAGCAGCACATGTGCACCCAGGACTGCAGACATCTTCCTCGCCTCTGCACTACCAGCAAGCCCTCCTGCCTGCTTTTTGTGTACCCCCAGTAGGGTGTCATGCCCCAAAGCAACAGGCTCCTTCAAGACCTTGTACAAACCCTTAGGACAGCTCTCAGCAGTGCCTCCTCCTGCCACCTCTCCCAGGCATTTTCTGTCCTTCACCTTGCATTCGCCTTCCCTTTTTGCCTTGGCAGCTCCCACGAGCCTGTTGCCATGGAAATCCCCAATTACAAGCCTCTCCTTGGCCTCTCAAGCCCCAGGAACCAGCACCTGAAAGCTTCTTTCTTCTTGTATGAACAACCTCTCTTGGGTTGCGTCCACAGACGGCCCTGGTTCCCATGAAGGGGGACCTCACTGGCTGGCCTGCAGAGCAGCCCTCTCGGTTCAAGCTGTGACTGAATGGGTCCTAGTCCCACTGCAAGGTGAACCCCACAGCACGAGCACATCACAGATCATCAGCACATGCCATGGCAAACTGCTCACAATTTATGCCTACAGAACAGCTGAAACATAGTTAAAAATGTCAAATACATCACTGAAAAAATCAGAACTGCTCTGGTTCTCCAGTTTGCCAATGCTCAGTTAATAATGTTCAGAGCGCTCTACTTAATATAATAACTACAAATTAAGTTGAAACAGGTCATTCTACCACAATAAACTACAGAAGATTTCCAAACAGAAAAGAAAATTGCCACTGAAAATCCTCCCCATAAATCTGTATTTTGGCTTTATATAAATTTGATATTGCTATTGCCGTTGGCGAATTTTGTAAAAAGTACTTCTACTTAAATTAGGTTGAAGATGTTAATAGGAAGGAATGAACCTGTATTTTTTCAGCATAAGTACAAATAACATTTTTCCGTTTCTTGATCAAAATGTCATAGAATTAAAGAAAGTGTTATTTTCAAGTCAAATAATGCTAATGCTATGCTACTAGAATAATACATAATGCAAGAGAAAAGATAAGAAGTGATTCACATGCATCCACCACAATTCACTGGTAGGCTTTTTTATTTTTAACCAATATATCGTCTAATGGGCACAATAACTGGAATATGAACCAAAAGCTATTTTCACTTCCAATACACTTTACAATGATGCTTTTGCAATTTAAGTACCATTCTTAATCCATTTTCATAGGCCTCCTCTTTAATGCAACAGGATGAAAGTGACCTTAGGGACATTTTCTCCTCTCCAACACAGACAATAAAGGCTTACCTGTGTAAACTCCAAAATACGAAGGTTGTTGCTCTTAAATGGGACTGTCTCAGTCATAGCACAGAGACATTTTATAGCCACTGATGCATAACTACATATTTATTTTCCCAGCAATATAATTTCCTGCACTGTGATTGGTGCTGCAACTATTTTGATTCACAAAATCATACTACAATTATTTAATGTAGTTCAATTTGCAAAACCCTCTCTGGCAATTGGCTAATTATAATTGACTCATAATCTGAGCAAAGCTTTCTCAATAATCGCTGTATTATCATTTTTCTCAATTATTTTGCAGTTAAATGCAATTATTTTTGTTTTTAACCTCTGTGAGAACTTAAAAGAACTTACTTAAAAATGATCCCCTTATTTGCCAGTTACAAAAACAACATATTAACTTTATTTTCCCTTACAATGAAACATTGAAATTTCCGAAGTGACAATTATAATCTAATGGCCATCCAAATGTGAGACACTGTCAAGAGGAAATAGTTTTTGTTGTTGTTGTTGTTAAGTTTTCTTGGAGCAACTGCCATTGAAAAGCAATGTTACATTCAATCACGCAAAGAGCAATGTGCAGAATAAAACTGTGCACTTTCATTTAAAATTATGCATTTCAGTCACACAAAAGAACACGAGTTTGTCAAGCTGTTTCATTCACAGCAGAAAAAACGGAGGAAAAAGGGAATCTAGAACAAAAAAACTATTAATAATGATTTCAGAAACTAATTTCTGAAACATATTTCTATTTTTGTTTTATATAAACTTTTCATGTGGTTACATCATTTTTGGATAAAATGTTTTTATTTTCTCCAATTTTATTTTGGTGGAAAATCAAAAAGAACGTCCTTCTTTCCAGTGGTTTTGTTATCTGGCATAGAAAAAATAGTCTTATTCACAAGCTGTGTTTAACAGATACATGTCTTTCATCTTTAAAGAAAACCAAAATTTATCATCTTTGCTTTTAATGTGACAGCCCTTTGAGGAGACTTAGAGCTCAGGAGTTTCGCACTCCTATCCACTATCCAGAAATAATTAAGTAATTATTGTGACCCAGCAGTTTCCTGGGAAACAGGAACTGGTTTGTGGACTCCAATTCAGAAAGCATGGAACACAGCAAGGCTGTTTATATCCCTGTCTCTTCCAGGACTGGTATATATGTTAAGTAAAACAAACAACACTTGCCCACCAAGCTTACATCACTCCTTTCTCTTTCTCTGAAAAACTGAATTTCAAAGCTCTACATAGGTGCTGTGGTGTGGCAGAGAAGAGACATGGTTTCCAAAATTGCAACAGATGTGTCTTGAGAATGGTTTGAAGTATATGAGCTCACCTCGCTTCTGCTTTTGGGAGAAGACCAGCCCTCAGGTAGTCAATAAAACATTTTCCCTCTGACCTCGGAGGAAGTAGAATCATGTCTTGCTTCTCATGATCAGGTTCTGGGGATTAAAAATGGATTTATTTATCCCTGTTGACAATCACAGTATAGGTGTTAATAAAGGAGTTAACAGGAACAAAGACAAAGCTTCCCCCCTTAGTTTTTAAAAATCGACATGCTACCAGTGAGCGATACCATCTCTACATCTTGACATGGTTGTCTACCATTTGATACACTGAAGTTATTAGCAAATTGAGATGAGGGATGGCTGAAAACTGGGCTCAAAAATACCCTTAATTTGGGGTTTGGACAATGTCCTGCAGAAGGTTATCAACAGGTCAGGCAATTTTCATGGACAAAGTGTCTGCATAGTGATAAGCAGTGTGATGGAAATAGTGACAGAAAAATTCATTCTCTTGTCACCCTGATAATGTTAGAGACATCCTTGTGTAGTTTTACTGTCATGGAATAAGAGATAAATTATGTATATGGCACAACATCATGCTGATTTTGGGGAGGGCATGGTGAAGGTGAAATGCATACCTTCTGCTCATGAATGTCAATCTAACTGAAGCCTTGGAAGCATATACTGCTGTCAGACTGCTAAGAAACAAAAAGGACAGAAGACAGGTTGTTGGGTGCTTGCCGTGAATGAGAACTGAACAGAATCTTCACTGTTCAAAAATAAATAAACAAATAAATAAATAAACAAACAAACCAGAGTTCCCCAAAACATTTTTTGGGATAGCAGAGGTGATTTTAAAAGCTTTCCTTCAAGGCTGAGGCACATCAAATTCTCTAAGCATCAGAAAAAAAGAAAGAAACTATCAGTACTTAGACCCTGGTACCAAATAATGAGGTTAAAAAAATCAGTAACAAAAAAATACACTGTTGGATCTGTTTTTTCAAATGCACTATTGGGATATTGCCCCCCC
>VXAA01004298.1:1145031-1221587 GCA_013399115.1 Anseranas semipalmata
TTTTTTTTTGTTAATAGATTTTTCCAGTCCAAGGGTTTGACACACTTCCTCAAACTAGCCCAATGGTCTACTTCCTTCTTGCCTGGTAGAAATTGATTGTATTTCATAGCATACTGGCACATGAGAAATACTTCTGCAGATGTTTAAAATGTAAATAAATAGCAAATGCTGATGACAGAAAACAAAGCAAAAATAAGCAACTCTGGGAAGGACTGCTTCAGATTTATCTTCTGACATACAGATGTATAGATGCATGCACACATCTTTCCCTCAAATATCAAGAAGTATGTTCTTTGATTTTATTCTAGATCTGAGATCATTTCCTCACATGCTAATAATTGTCATTTTATGGCATAGCGGTAAATCAGCCTAGCCTTGCCAAAATTATTAAGCAGCTTTATGGTTTCTTTGCTGAAAAGAAAAACATTTCATTACAGAGAAGTTGCCGAAAGGTCACAAGAATTCTGGTGCTGATACGTGCTTTTGGCACACACACAAACATTAGAGTAAACCATACTACATGACCTGGTAGGATATAAAGGTGCTGTTGCTCGTTGCCTGTGATCAGCAGCTGTTACAGAAATGAAAAGTCGGCTCTAAATGTCTGTAGGTCGAATATGGCAGTCTGAGATTTTTACCGACCATATGGGAACCATATACAGAGCTTTACGACTTAATATTACATTCACTATACAACTTGAAAACAGACATCCAACGATTGAAGCTAAAAGAAACATCTATGTTAGTCAGAAAGGGAACCAAAGACAAAGACTTTGGACACCACAGGATGACAGCTCTAGAAAATCTGTAAAATATGCTTGGGACTTGAGTTTGTTTTTATGTTTCAGCACTGACAGGTGCTGCCGGCATCATTTCATACTATACTCTGTGCAATCAAACATGTAATTGTTGTATATATGATGCCAAATACCCCTTAAGAGCTTCATCTGACATGTGTCACTCATGAAAGAATTTCATAAAGACAGTGCATATTAAGTTGCACAAGCAGACCCATGAATGCATTGTCATTGGCAGCAGGTCAGGTTTTTCTTCTTATTCTCTATGCTATTTCTGAAAGAGCAGAACAATCACTTTACTGATGTCAGGACATGTTCTGCATCTGGGTGTTACTATTATAGAAAACATATTCAATGTCTTTTACCCTTTGCTACAAATGAAAATATTTTATCCCTCACTTAGGAAACACTCAGAAGATCACATGGTGCAGGTGGTCTTCAGATGGCTCCGTGGTCCTTCAAACACAGCAGCAGTTCTAAAATCACCTTCTCACAACACCATATCAGTGTTTGATTCTGTCACGCAATACACAAAACAAGACATATCTAGAGTTAAAAAAAATCCAACATCTGATTGCTCACTGAACAACAAAACTAATATCGTTCATGGCAGAAGAAAAGGTGCTGGTTCATGGTACACACTGATCTGCCCACAAGACAGCACTTGTAAAAGATCAAGCACTAGAACTGAAACTCTAAACATAATTTAAAACATTCTTTGAATTGTGTTATTGAAGATAGCAAATTTTCCAGTGTGGAAAAAAAAAATGAATTCTGATCAATGTGAGAAATCTTTCCATTTCTTCCACTATAAGAATATTATGTTCCTTTCCTTTATAAAGGGGAAACAGGGGAAAAAGAAAACAAACAAACCAGCTTGAAAGCCAATGCCTTCCAAGTGGACCTCCAAGATTTAAATAATTTTGCACTGCCTGAGCTCTGTGCTCTTCCATGGCAATGCTTCACAAGACTGAAAGAATTTCAGGTTTTTAGTTCTTTGATGGTTGGAAATGTAAGTGAAATACAAGAAATATTCAGATCCTCAAGCAAAAGTTTGCATCTTTCCTCTGCTTTACTTATATAAGATCACAGAAATTAAAGCAAGAAAAGGGTAGTGGTTTGCTTATTTGTTTGGAACATGCTGTTTAAAGAAAGAAGCAGTATCTGTCATCAGCATGAGGAAGGAATAATGGAACATGCTGTTTAAGAAAGAGGCAGTATCTGTCAGCATGAGGAAGGAATAATGATATCAGCTAACTTTTTATTCATGTGAGCTGCATTTCTTTTGAACTAAGGTTTTGTAACACTTATTCATTTTTGACTTAAGTAATGTATCAAAATTCAGGATCCTGACAGTTGTTTTGATTAGGAGAAGGATATCATGATGTCGCCAGGTAATTTTCTGATGAAATCATGTTTACTTACATAGGATGTATGAAGTCCTGTTTCCATGAACACAGGATCAAACAGTAAAGCCTGTCATTACTCTCAGCACGAAGCCTTGTCCAGCCCAAAAGCAGACAAAGCAGACTTTCTTCAGTGGCACAAACCCAACATCCCTCTAGTTTTTGCTCCTTATTAAGCTCCAGTTCTGTGATGTACCTTGATACTTTTCTCAAATGCTGTTTTGGTACAATCCCTCCCTTCCTCTTAAACTTGCTAAAATTAAAACAAAAGCCCCTTTGGATTGCACAACTAAAGCCTTGCACGTGCTTTCTTTTTGGGGGAAGTCTGCTTGGGGTTTTCCGCCATTCACTCTACAAAGCAGCTCAAGTCCTAGAGTTGCCCACTCCGGCTTTAACAAGGTTTGGCCTAGCTCACAAGATAAAAATTATGATGGGTATTATACGGGATCAAACAGTTCAAACCCTCTCCCTGAGCATGTTTTCAGTGTTCTAGCTGGAACAGCCATCCCACAGATGAAAAACCTCAAGCAAGATTTCAGACAGAATACAGGAAAAGCTATCAGAGCACCCTGAGAGTAACAGTTCTGGAAAGGAAGACACTAACATAGACTTAACAAATCCGTATAGGAAGTTCAGTCTGTAAAGTGGTATTATTCAAAAGGTTAAAAATCTTTTACTGATGGGGTGGAAGGAGAGAATAGTCATAGAAAAGTCACGTCAAATCAATACTCAAGGCACCTACTTTTGTACTAACAGAGGGGTGGGTATATCCCAACTCCCATCTCTAACAAACATCTGGCCAGCCTTCTCTTAAACACCTCCAGAGAAGAGAAGTCCAGGGTCCTTCTGAAGGATCTTTCCTTTTTATATTACCAGTTAGAAAGCTCTTCCTAACCTTCAACCTGAATTTTTCTTCAACATTAAACTGATGTTTCGCTGTTCTGTCCCAAGTGTAAGAGAAGAACAATTAGCTGCCATTCTCTGCACAAAAGATGTTGCAAATTGGGATACCATTATCCTGTCCATTTTCTTTCCTTTATATTAAATATAACCACCTCTTTCAACTACTTATATTCTGTGTTTTATAAACTCTTATCTCCCTTGTCACTTCTCCCGAGTTCCCTCCAATTTGTGCACATCCTTATTACACAATGAAATATGTGGTTTTGCAAGAACACCACACTGCTGACCTATATTCAGCTGTTGTCCACTCCAAGATCTTTTCCCGATATTCACACTGCCTGGGTAGTTATTCTCCTCCATTTTTCACTCCAGCTTGTCCTTTATCCCCCCCTAGGTACAGGGCTTTGAAAAGCTGAACCTGGTCTTGTTAATTTAGGACTTACTTTCAAATTTAAAAGGTCCTTTTGAATTCCAATTTTGTCTTCTGTTGTCCTTACAGCCTAACAGCTTGATGTCCTCTGTGCATTTGACCAATTTAACCTCTATTTCAGTACCCCAGTCCTTAATGAAAATACTGAATAGAAATGGGGTGGTTTGGCCCCACTTTAAACACCCTCTCAGTCTAGCATTAAACTACAACTACTTTTGAGTGTTTTTTAATCCATTGTGTGCAGTGTTTTCATGTTGGATATATTTCCCTGTGTTGTATATAAAGATGTGTAAAGATATGAGAAAAATAGAAAAAAAAGATATGATTTATATAAAGATATAAAGATACGAGAAAAATGTCAAAAGCTTAACAGAACTCAAATTATATATCCCCCCCCGTACTGTGTATCCTGCCAAAAAAGAAATCAGGTTAGTTGGACGTGATTTGTTCTTCACAAATCCCTAGGGTGTTTTTTTTTTTTGTTTTTTTTTTTTTTTTATTTATTTTTTTTTTTTAATCAGTTCATCATCTTCAGCAGCTGATAAATTTATTGTTTAATAATTTGTCCCGGAACCTTTCCTGGGGCAAAAGGCAGGCTAACTGCTCCAGAACTCCTCCAGATCTCCTCCAGATCAGTCAATTTTTTTCCTTTTTTTCCCCACTTTAAAATTTCAAGTGATAACGTTGTGAAACTTGACCTATTAATAAAACCTATTCTACAAAAAGATAAACATGACTAATGTCCCAGAAAGTGATCTGCATATAAAGAAAAGTACTATTTATCTGAATGATCCCAGGAGTTTCAAAAAGGACCATGGCTCACCCAGTGAATTTGCCAGAAAAAAAAAGAAACCACTGGGACTGCTTATTTTTGTAAGAATATTAATCAGAAGGGACATGCTGGAAGGATACAAATGAGTGCACATCATAAAGAAGTTAAGCCAACTGCTCCAGTTAATCCTCCTGTGATGCAAAACAAGCAAGTAAGCAATAAAACCGAAAAGCACACTTTCTAATGATAAAAAAAAATCTCCTCAACTTAAAAGGACAGCATATGGACTCTTGTAAAGTGTTGCCAACAGTCAATAGTGAGAGAAAATGCCTAGCAGAAAAGATTAGACATTTCTGTAGGTAAGAGCCAGAAACAAATGCAAACCCCTCCACAGCAGATCAGCACACCAGTTTGCCATCTTCAATCCAAGCCAAGAGCATGGCCACAGGAAACCGTAAATAACTCCGTGGTCTCAGCACTGCTCCTGCTGCCCAAAGTGCTCGCCATGACCACCACTGGCTCACTCTCCCAGCACGTTCCTATACTCAGGCTTGCCAGCTACCTGTGATTCCTGGCTACGTGCTTCTCTCCCTCTCCCCCTGCTTCCCAATAGTTTCGTTTTGTGGTGTTTTGCTTTTGTTTTGCTTTTAACCATTTTGCAGCTGTATAGCACCTGATCAGCCTTGACCACGTTGGAGTAAATACTTCCTCCAGGACCAGCAAGTCAGTCACATGACCAGCAGAGCACAGTGTTTAAAAGCTGCCAAATCTTTTCCTTTCCTTCCTCACAGCTTCTGGGTCTGTTCTGTTATTCCTGTTTTCATGCATTCACTTCCACAACCCACTTGGCCTTTTTTCCTCCTACAAAATTCATCTCTGAACTGACAAACTGTGGTAAAGGACCTGTTTAGCCTGGGACCACACATTAATCAACACACTGCTCACTCCCCTCTTTCTCCATAGCAGCCCACTTTTTTTTTTCCATTTCATTAAACCTAAAAAAAAACTTACATTCTTTGTTTTAATATAGTTGCAAAGTCCATCTTGGCCCAATTTTTATTTATATTCTCACTGTACACCTATACTTCTTGCCCACCAAGACATTATTTACTGCATACTGCTCAAAGTTTGCTCTGAAGACAGAATTATTAATTTCCTTAGGGTTTTCTATAGCACCTGTCAGATGATATTAGCACTTCATAAATATTAGAGGTGTTGTGAAATAAATGTCGATTGCTTGAGGAGGGGCGACTTCCCCCGCTACAGACACTTCTAGGCAAAGAACTGAGACAAAGAGAAAAATAATGCCAGTATCACACAGGAATTCTGTGTGCCGAAACAGGACAGCTCACGTTCAGCTTACTGAACTACCTATTGCAACAGTGGTGTTAGCTATTCAAAGCACATCTACCACTGGGCTGATGCACAGCTGCAGATCAGCGTTTCTGCACCGAACCAGACTCCAGGGTCTGTAACAATGCATCACAAAAAAGATCATGCAAACAATCACGAGAAAAGGGCTTAGTTCACATGACTTGTTCCAGAAGAACACACTGACAAAGGCACTGAGCAAAGCCAGCTCTGCAGTGCACCATTCAGGTGAACCTTCATCAGTAAGGCATCTCTTGGCCTGCAGTCTCTGGCTATGCACACAACCCAGACCACTGGTCCACTCAACATGCCCTTGCTTTGCTCTTTTGACTGTACCTTCATCCCTCATTTTTCATTATCTGCTCAAGAAATAGCTTGCAACTCACTTCCACTCGTCATTCCTCCCCCTCTGATGCTTCCCTCCAGTCTGTGGTTTCGGAATTAAGGGCCCTTTCCTAACGCTGTGCACACAGAGGGCTGTATTAAGGTTGCACAAGTATGCCAAGAGCCTGACTTCGCAAATGTAATGTCTTCTGTAAATTTGTGGTCACATAAGCCTATACCACAGCAAAAGTAATGAATGATAATGCTTTGCACTTTTGTACTTAGTGCCTTATATGAGTCACGGGAAGAACAAAATGAATCCCATGCCCTCCTTTCCTCTCACCTCTTTCTCTGCATGTGCACACCCGCAGGCCAGGTGGCTTGGGACCCGCCTTCTGTTCTGCAGCCCTGAGAGAGAAGACACAGCACAAGACGTTAGAGAGCAGCACAGCCCCTGCAGCTGGGACCAAAATTCAGACACTTTTCCACACACAGTCCCCATACTCCTCTTTCCATGCTCAGCAATGGCAATTCTTTCCTTCTCCCTCAGGAGACACAAACACGGGTACACACATGACAAACAGGAGCCCAAGCCAGCATGTGCTGTTCACACACTCATTTCTGCCTCGGTTCCAATGCTCAGCGCAGCAGCAGGAACTCACAACCAGCTGGGACAGTCAAGCTCTGCCAGTCAAGCAGAAGTGGTCCTGGGACCCCAATTCACTGCCACAGCTGAATGTGGGGGGATGGCCATGTTCTGAAGTGTCCCAGCTTCTGCCTTTAGATGGCCACACCATCCCTGGGTGCCCCACTGCAGCTGGGCAATGACTTCTCTCTCCCCAGGACAGAGCAAGCTACAGCACTTAACCCCAAAATTCCCTCCTCTACTGGATTTTCCATACTGTCCATTTCCTCCAGCTCTCTGCTGCAGGATCTCAAATGAACTACTGAGCACAGAGACCAGAGAACATCTAGAAAATAAAGTGCCACTTGTATAGTCCCACTGCATTCAGTGACACCTATATAGAAAAGACTCTTCACAAACACTACAACAAAACCTCTTCTCTGCTGCTGCAAAATCCTAAACCAGCAGGGAGAAATAATAAAGGAGAATTTTAAAAAAGGCATGGAGAATTAAGAGAAAAAGGGGAAGGAAAACAAGCAGAAGTTAAATTTGTGTAGCTAGCACTTTATACTGAGGCTTTAGCAGAAAAAAAAAGAATTGCATCAAGTGCAAAGACTCATTACTAAGACTGTATATTGCTGGGACCTTTGCAGGGTGAATGCGAGAGGCAGTGTGGGCTTTGGCTGGAGTTAAACAGACCCATCAGCGATCAGTGATTCAGATCACTTTGTCCCATAATCAGCCATGGGTATCTGCCAAAGAGGGACACTGCAGTTAGTGTTTGTTGTGTTGTTTTTGGTACATTGACCTAATGGCAATGTATTGCAGCCAGTTATTATATTTAGAGATTTGCAGAATGATGAGATTTAATCTTTTCAGTGCCCCAATTTCAGCTAGAAAGGCATGTGTGTAGGAGCAACTGGCTTTTTCAAAAAATACCATGGATTGTGTTATCAAGGTTTAAGTGCAGATTTTATTTATTCGAAATGGATTTATTTTGCCAGAGGAAAGGGGATTTCTCTGCTTGGCTTCCAATAGAGCGTGTACCCTTGAAAGATTAAGGTTTGCCTGAGGAATTTTTACTTTCCTCAGCAGGAGGCTTTGCTGTCACACCGCTCCTTCTCGCCATGACAAACAGGAGTGCTCGCAACAGCCCTCTCCTCCCTGTTCCCCAGCCCACCCCCAACGTGGGCTCTTCGAGAGGCCAGCGAGGTGGCTGGGGTGTTCCCCTCACCCCCAGGGACTCTGACAGCGACCGATTCCTTCAATTCCCCAGCGCAAAAAGAAGTTTAATCAGGGCATGACACTGAAGCAGGGTGTCCTTGGCAGCCAGGGCACATTAGGGATCAGGACCCAGGGGAGAAGCTGCCCAAGGAGTCCTGCAGTTGGGCAGCCTCAGGCAACTCCCAAAGATGCTCAAGTCAAGGCTGCTTGGTTCATTTACGACCCTAATTATTCAAACCCTATTCAAAACAGGCAAAATGAACAGTTTCAGAATGCAAAGAAATCTCTCATGATGATCAATACTTGCTAAAAATGTCTAGTCATCTCCCAAACACCTTCAGTGCCACATCTGCTGTCAATTTCCCTCCATTTTAATCCCACCTTAACCTGCAAATCACAGTTCTAACAGCACGGTTTTCCAGTCCACAGCTGCAGGGCTGTCCCCACTGCCACCATACAGATGACTACAAGGGTAAATTATACTACCTGGATAACATTGTTCCTAAAACACTAATTAAGAGGGCCATTCATTAGGAGAAAGTAAAAATAAAATAAAAAACCCAAAAACATTTACTACAGAAAAATTCGTGCTGAATGACAAGCACCTGACTTCTATTAAGGCTCTGTGCAAAAGTGGAAACCTTTTTTTTAGTGGGCAAGTGGAGAGATCATCCTACCAAGACACCAGTAATTAGCAAGTTCCTAAAAATACTCCAACGTGAGTAGTATCCCTCATGCAGTGATCCGAGGGATCTTATGAACCACTTGTTTTGGATGAAGAAACTGAGGCGCCTGAGCTAGGCAGTCTGCCTGAAGTCACACAGCGATTGCAGCCCGGTGCTGAATACCCCAGCGGCAGATATATTCTGAAGTTTACTGCATCTTTTCTACATTTTGTTCTTCTTGAACATAGTGTTTAGTTAACAAAAAGGTATTTACTGCTCACGGGAAGGATATGCGATTACTCGGCAACTTGCATCATGGCATGTTTTTACTGTTTATTTCAGTTGTGCAAGTTGCAAAAGCCGTTGCTTTTGGCAAGTCAATAAAAAAGCTCCCATCATTCACAGGTTCAGCCCCTGCGTTTGTCAAATCTATCAGAAGAAAGATTCTGTCATTTACAGCACTTTTCATTTTGTGTAGCCCTAAACACCAGCAGCTGGATTGAGACTGCCTTTTCAGAGTTCACAAGGGACTTTTACTGCTGTCAGATCTAAGCAAGACTTAAAAACTATTTCTCAAAGCAAGATTTATTGGAGGGCTAGCATCTGGTGACAAATGTTGAAGGAATAAAGAAATCTTTTGTGTTGTAGGGTTTCTTGACCTGTTTATTAATGCTCATCTTTCCCCACAACTCAAAAGCACAGCTGTGTTTTGATGCAGCATTATGGAAACAAGTAAACAGTGCTGCTGCTTCTGCTTGTCCACATCACAAAAAGCAGCTCGTGAAGAAGTTAGCGTGGAAGTTGCCAGTAACTGCACTGAGCTGCTTTCCCTATTCAAGCTTAAGAGTAAATCTCTACCAGCCTCACAATGCAAAAAGAAGTGACACGTCTTCCAGTAGTTAAAAGATGACGTATCTTGTACGTACACCATCTTGTATTTAAAAGCTCTGACTCGCATGACATGGACAGTGACCACACACAGTTCACAACCACTGTCATTTCAGTGCAACTTCAAAAGCAGAGAGGGAACCTGCTCTGCCAAGTGTGCTCAAGTTCACCATTGCTAGCAACAGCAGCTTTTCCCTAACATTTTCCAGCTGCACTGTGCTGAAAAAAAAAATGCAAGACTTTCTGGCTGTCTTTATTCAGGCAAAATTCCTAATGTGTTTAACAGTTTTGCACGGGACAACATATTTGTAGACCAAAAGGTGGCTAAAATCCACTCCCTCACTTGTACACATCAGTCTCCCTTCTACACATTCAGATATTTGAACCTGGTTTTCAATGTGCAAGGACTTCATTCTACTGTGACACCACACTGAGGAGGCAGTCCTTTGCTTACCCTACACTCTTCCCAACAGGATTGCTCACTAATTTGTCTTCTGGGCCATGGCCTGAACAGCGATTTACATCCTCCTAGACCCCAATGATTAAATTTAGAAGACTAAGCTAAATCACATCTTCTCAAACCACCTAATAAAAACACTCTGTTGTACTTCACCATTCTTGAAGTTCCTCTTGTTCTGTGAATACCTTACTGGGAATAATTCATCACAATAATACCGCAGATCCAATTGCAATTAATCCCTTCGTATAACACAGGCACACAGTGAAAGCTTCCATTATCTCTGTGTTCTTACATCAGGATCAGCCAGAATTGTTTTGCTGCAGCACTTCAGCTCTGACTAGCTCACCGCTAACTCTGGGTGTTAATTGGTTGCAATATTACTGCTTTCTAGGTTTCTAATTTGTACTGGAAACAAATTGTATTTGTATTGGCGCGTTAGGCATATCATTACTCTAGCAAACACCTTCACAATACAGTCGTAAACTCCACACTGCTACAGAAGTAAATATCACAACATTAAAAAAAAAAAACAACAACAAAAAAAAAAAAAACCACAAAACTGGCCAGAATCCCTATCCTTTGTTCATGGTTACCAACGATACTCTTATGTTTCCATCAACATCTTCCAGATGAATTTATTGCCTGGCACCTTCTTGGAAGGAGCTACTTTTAAGTAAACTACACATAATACTTAGGGAAATAAAACCTATATTCCAACCAGAACCTATATTGCAATCCAAAAAGAGCAGACGGGCATCAATAGAAACCAACACAACTTGGTTCTTAAAACCTTGCTACAGGTTATTTTCAGACTATCTGTTCTTCAGAGACTTACAGATATACCTAATTTATACCCTGAAATTAATCCTTGTGTTTTCAAAAGATGGTATCACGGCACCAGACCCCACTCCTGGGCAGTACGTCACACGCGGTTTGCAGAGGGACTCGCTGTGAAGCTGAGCACTAGTACAAGTTTTTGCAACACCAATCGCTCACACTGGGGAATCAAATGTGCAGTTCAGGGCAGCAGCATTATACAACTGGGTCACTGAATGTGCTTATGCAAAATCCAGTATAACGAGTCCTCAGCCCTGATCTTTGTGAGAAATATGCAGATCTGAAATCAGAAAGACAAATGAAATCTGGTTGCTTAATTATACAGTGGTATATAAGTCCCTAATAATAAAGGGGTTTAATTAGTTGTAGTAATTGTTGACCAATTCATTATGAGCTAGCAAATAAGTTTTAAAAATCCTCATTTGCCACTACCAGGAAATTTGTCAACGCAAGGAAACAAATTCATCAAAAAATTATTCCCCATGAATCATCTGGGTAGCACTGGTAAATATATAACCTCTTCCCAATTTTATTAGCTGCTGCCCAACTCTCACACACAAAATGCCAGTGATTGCATGTGCAATAAATATTAATGGTTCATAAATTAAATAGCATTATTCTTCTTGACATAACACCATTTTGCAAGGCCCCATGGAAAAAGTACAGGCAGTTTGTTGAGCTATCTCTAATAGAAGAAAAATATGCCTTTGTTTTCGCTTTTAAATGCATTTGTCAGGATTTATAGGGTATATCCAGAAGGCAATTAAGGCAACATTTTACAGAAAGCTACCATATGCCCTCAAATAACAAAGAGCAATAAAAGGAAAGTGTGATCTGTGAAGACGATTTAATTTATAGAATTACTTTTATATAATGTAGATACTTTCAGTCTAAACAACTTGTATGGGAGGAGCTTGTGCACACAGATAACCCCAAATCTTCACAGAGAGCAAGCTGCATGATTCATATTATAGCATCATACTGCTACCGGGGCTTCATTCTCGGGTGACAACAGCAAGGTGGGCTCTGTCCCTTCAAGTATCACTTCCCAGAAGACAGCAGCACTGGGGCATACACACAAGCCCAAACAAAGCAGTGGAATGGGGTCTCTGCTGTCACCCCTTACACAGGCATTACTGCCAAGGGGAATTTCAAGGCTAGCCTAGGAGGAACCCAACAGAGCTGTCCTCCCGGGCTTACCCCCAACAAGCAACATAAGAAAAGGTGAAACAGGAGGGTGAGAAAGACTGGCACCATCTTCAGGGCAGAAACAGGAGTTAACAGCTTCTTAGTCCCACGGGGCTGGCCTAGAAGGGTCCTACCAAGTGAAGAGTTATATTGTATAGGAGGGAGGAAAGCAAGCCAGTGGAAAAGTGCAAAGAGTGATAAAGTGCTTAAATTAACAAGGCTAGAAACTAATCTCGGTGGCAGTCTTTTAAACAGATATAAATGGACTGTGAGTGTTCTCCTTGGTAACTCTAAACACGAGCTGATGAAACCTGAGTGAGAATTTTAGTTGTACAGACACAAAGACAGAATGAAACAACAAAGTACTGACATCCTGGATGTAGGATGAGAAGACAGGCACACTGAAACAACACTTACATTGCAGCCTGGGCTGTGTCTTGTCTTCACTGCCTAGAGAAAAAGAAAAGTTAGAAGAGTGGGCCTTTAGTGAGGAAAGGGCAAGAGACTGAGTTTTGTTAACCGAGTCTTTACAAAGTGTTTTCCAAAATGGTACAATCTTAGCTTGTATTTGCTAACTGTGCATAGATCCCTGAATCTGAGTCCATAGATGAGATTTCTAGAGACAGCATATTACAGGAAAAAAGGAGAATGTAATTAGGTCACCAGCAAAGGTCTCTCACTGGTGAAGGTGCTTCAGTTCAGCAATAAGGAGAATATCAACAATAAGACACCAAAAAGCAGTTCATTAAGCTTTAGGGTGAAAGAAGAGGGGCTGGAGAGAGGGAAATGGATTGAAGGATGGCTGGTTTATTTTAAGGTGTAAGAGATTACGGCGAGATCATATTTTCAGGAAAGGAGCCTACAAAATGACACTGTTTTAAGAAAAATGGTATGGAAGGAATTGCAAGCTGAGAAGCCTGAAGGACTGGGAGACCATTTAGAATGTCCTAAAGTGGGTTATTTAGTCACTCAAAAAGTAAGCTTAGAGTTGCTACAGTAAAGAGGAGAGAGATTGCTGATGGTACAGGTAGACTGAAACTTCACTCAACCAAGAGAAATGCGGAACTCTCCCTGCCAATACCTGCAGCTGTTTGTTGTCCGGATGGATCAAGCCAGGTCCCTGTGGAAGGACCATGTCATCAGCAAATACGTCTGATGCAGACAGTTTCTAAGTTGTCCATTCCTCATTTGAGATGGGACTTGAACCAGCTGGGAAGGCTGTGCTCTGAGTTACTAGAGTAATACAGACATAGGGATATTGCTTCTTTCTCTCTGTTTAGCACACATAACATAGGATGGCATTTGCTTTGTCTCTCTCAAATATTGATTCACTACAGACAAGCTGAGTTGGGGAACAGCACACTTGGGAATTTCCTTGTAAGGAAAAACAATTTCTCACCTTGGGAAAACAGACAGGGATATCAGGTGTAGAAAACATAGTGACAGAACACACAGAGGTAGAGGGCCAGAGGACACCTCATATCCAAGCTGAACTCACAAGCACAAAGCTCAGCACTGTCAGATACCAATGGAGGACACAATGCACTTTCCCTGGTGTTTAAAAGACTTCTGGTTGCCGAAGCCAGTGAAGCAGGAGTCCAAAGCCTCGTCCTTCCCTAGTAGGTAATGGAAGGGCCTCAGACGAGAAAATGCGGGTATCTGAGGAAACTCTGAAGAGCAGAAAGATCTTGTTCAGTATATCAGTGCAAAACTGAAGGATACTCACAGCTTCTGACTTTGTGAAGTAAAGCTATTTCTTCTGCTCACTTAACTTTACAGCAGTTCAGAAATCCCTCAGAGTGAAAAAAAGAGATTGCCAGATGGGGCAAAGAGAAATATTAAGTAGCATTAAGTGTAAGTTACTTGGGCTTTGTTTAGTTTCAGGTATTTGACAGTAAGTGACAGAGCTCTCCTGGGGGCTCTGTTTCTGCAGTTATACTATGACCCCAAACTGGGCTTCAGTGCTGCAACTTCAGCAGTTAATGCCTTTATAAATAGCATATTTCCATTTGCATTTACTACCTGGGTCAAAAGAGTCACACATTCAGCATCCAAAGAATCCTACGTGCCCCTGCCATTTTTTAAGATCAGCAAAAAAAATACAATCTCTACCTTGAAAGTAAAGGGTATAAAAATGCAGAACACATGCTTGCTACAACTGCAACAACTGCCTGGCTCTGAACTGATGAAATGTGGCAATATTCAGTAATTTATAGAGCAGCAATGACAAAACAGGAGGAGATCGCACTTCCATGATCAATAAACCAACAAAACAAAAACCAGGGCAGGAGGGGATGTGATTTGAGGTAGTCAGACCAGAAGTGACACAGATATTTCTCCTTCCTGCAGTAAATAAAACATGTCGTGTCAGCCAGAAAAAAAAGCACTCCAGCAATGCTGTCCATCTTAAAAGAAAGATAGCGGTGAGGGAAGGTCATCTACCACAGCAGCAGCATCTTTAATGTGGGTTTTATTCTAAAGAAGGAGCCGGTACCAAGACAGCCAGGATCCATTTAGCCACAGGAGCTGCTCCCACACAGCCTTACCAGCAGCTCAAGGGCAGAACTTGCGGCTGGACTTGTGAGAGAAACAGAATTCAAACCACCACTTCAGAAAATCACAAGAACTTGCTTCCCTATGTCACTGTGTTTCTAGGCTACAGACTGAAAGAGAAAAGAATGAACTTTTTTGGCCTTTCCTTCAGCCAGGACCTCAACATTCTGCATATTGAACGTACTGTCCAAACTAAGGGTTCACCAGGCTAATCTTTACTTTATCCAGCCAGTGATTTGAAAGCAGTGGAAAACAAGCAAACAAATCATCAAATCACAAATTTCCTGAAGCTATGAGAAAAGTAGGTATTGCTTGCACAGTAATTACCCTGCTTCAATTACAGTCAGAATAGTCTTGAAATAAAAGCTGCTCTCCTTCCTCTGGTGGTGAAAATGAGTAAGAATCTATAATTATCTTCTTTACTTATTTCCATAAGAGTTGAAGTATTTCCTGTAGAGGATGAAACAGACAGTCCATAGCATAAAAATAAGACATTTACTTTCAAGAGATATGGGGAAGTTCTACATACTACACCTCTAAAACCTGTTCACTGCCCCTGATGTTCAATAATTTTTATCCAAAAGTAGCAGTACTACTAAGACTATCAACAGCTATCCACTCACATTATTATACCCCAGGCATGTTAATAAAAACCTGCAGTCATTCTGCTGAGGTCCATATTCAAAAAGTGGTCTTGATTATTTTTCCCATACTATCTTAGTGCAGTGTCAGATGACACTGATAGTCCCCATTTACACTTGAAGAATAAATCCCTAAGATCGTAACGCTATGCATTTTGAAACCTGCAGATGACTTTCCTCAAGAAATTGCACAAATAAATCACCAGAAAGCAATAACAGCGTAGGAAAATTCTACAGCTCCAGACAATGTGCAATCAGCTAACGCACAATGTGTATATTCCTTTGCCTTTATCACGTCTGACAAGCGTACGGTTTGAGACTGACAACAGAGACGGTCTGTTCATCAGGAACAGGGCAGAATTTATAGAAAACCCTCTTGAAAGGAAGCACTCCAGTTGGAGTGCCAAATCTCTGTGTTAGCGCCAGACCAGTAATAATTTGTTCTCTATTTTCCTGTAAAGAAATCTTTTCTTATAAGAATATTCAAAGAGCTTGTGGAGCTGAGCGTAAATGCTTCAGCTACAGTACTTCTACTAAAATGACATAGTGCAACTAAGAGGAGAACAAGCACAGGGGAGTCAGGATATAGCGAAGTATACAGAAGTGCCTTCCGCCTCTAAATTACTGCATCAAAAATGCTCGAGGTCAACTGGAGAGCTAGCAAAGTTTGCTACTGAGACAGTCCACTTCCTAATTCAGAGGAATTAGATTCTGATCACACGTGCTCCTGCGCATGACTGGGAAATATTAACTAAATCAGTGAAGGAGTGTCAAATTTATATTGAATTTAAGATAGGAGAAATCACTTGGCACAAACCCACCACTTTTTACTATCCCACTAGCCAGCTGCAGGACTAGAAATTCAGCTCCTCAGCTGAGAGGCCAGGTGCTACTTGCACATTCACTGCAGTTATACCTCCCAGGCATTACCTATGCCCTACAGAGAAGCTCACAGCAATAATGTGCATTACAGTTGCAACCTTTGCAGGGAGCAGCCTTTCCAATAGGTGATGCAAAAGTGCATCCCTGCTGGGTGAGGGTATGTTGTTGTTGCATCTTTAGGAGGATATAGGAAGAAGGTCTGTCCTGTCTCTGCATGCCAACACTGCTATGTGTAGGGTCCTCCTGGATCTCAGCCTTTCAGGTGGACTCCACAACTGCAAAATGGCAAACGGGCTTACCAGGCAAGAAATGCACTGCTCACAGCAGCGAGGCAGGAGGAAAGCTGTGGAAATCTCTCTCTGGAGAGGAGCTGCTCTTGGGAAGCAGCTCAGCACCCAGGCTACTTCTTTGCACGTTCTCCATGGTGCAGGTTATGGGTATTAAACATGTGCAAGCACAAAGGGGATTTGCCCCTTTGCAATGCCAGAAGTAGTGGCAAGCTTAGAGGTGGCAAGAAAGGACCTTCAACTCTGCTAGCTTAGCACCACGAGAGCTTTCCGTGGCAAGGTTTTTCCTGTGCTGCCCTGGTCAGGAGATTGTTCATGGGCAGCCAACTTTGCTTCACCAACTTTGAACAGGAGATGCTGAGAGGAGTATATATATGCTCTAGGTCAAGTCCTGAAAAGTCAGCACACCAGCAGCGGTACAGGGGAATGCAGCAGCCTGCTGCTGAAGGAAATGACACAGTGGGCAAGCCAAAGGGCCATCTGAGAAGACTCAAGCCCAAGCTATTTGCAGACATCCTGCAGGCAAGGTCAGATGGCATCTGCAGGCAGCGTGGAAGGCTGTAACCGTTCGAGCAGAGGGAAGGACCCGCCCCAGGGGACGCAGCAGCCCCCCCACATCTGCCACCATGGCCTGTGTCAGTAGCTGCTTGGAAAGCTGTATCTGTATGGCTACTGGCACTGACAGATGGAAGAGCAAGAAAGTATTGGCCTCGGGATAGGAGCTTGGACTCATGCATGAAAAACACTGACAGAAAAACACCTTAAAATGCAGGAATTGGAATCGATACCTTATCAACACTACAGAGAAGAAGGGGAAAAATCCCAGTTCTCTCAGGCCTTATGGTTCTGCTGACTAACTAGGGCTATTCTGTAGCAGACAGTATTTTTGCAAACTGTTGTACTGGTAATTCATGCATGAGTACAACGTGGATTACAGGTAGAGGAGGAGAAAGGGAGATGGTAACAAAAAGTGTGTCTAGACAGTATTTCATCTGTAGAGGTTCTGGAGCACCTCCATCAGGTCATGCATTTTCTTTCTCTGTGGTAGCCCAGAAAAAAATCTAATGTCACAAGGTCACTGTGCATTGTACTCCCAAGAGGAAAAAGAAGAGTTGCTATTGTCACTGTTAAGTGAATTGAGGCTAGAAAAATATAAAGTCCTGCCTCTCTGTGTTGCAAGTGTTATTGTAACTTCCCAGCGTATCACCTGATTTCTGTAAGCAAGTATTATGCGGCATCTGCTTTGAGAAGAAATTTTCTGGCATGCTTCAAAAACACAAAATTCATAGAGAATTGTTTTTTAAAGGAGTTAGTGTCTGAAAACTGTGCTTCATTTACAGTCTAAAGGATAAACAAATACCTTATCAACACTCAAACTGCATGCAATTTGATACACCAGTATCAAGGTAAAAATGAGCAATTCCATGCCTAAAGTAACCAATGCTCACTTCCACTTTATGTTGAGGGTCATTTATGTGAGCTGTATTTAGTCAGATGAGGAGAAAGTATAGTAATACACACTCGCTTAGAAACAATTTTTTTTTTTTATAATTCTATCCAGTTTTTATCCATACATATTTGTCCTGTATTGCTGAGCCATGCTGCATTATGCCAGGGGAGGAAGGTACATGCCTGCTTCGCTGAAGTGTGGGACAGCAGACTCAGTGGGAAGGAAAAAAAAGAAAAAAGTGCTGAAAACAATCCATTCTAGTCTGAAGTTGTGGGTGGGCTTCAGGATATTTTGGTAATTTGCTTGTGCAAAAAAGGAAACTGTACAGTGAGTACTGTGAGTACTGCACATGCCACAGTTTTAACCTCACGTAAAGCACGTTGCACATTTTGGCCACGGCGTTCATCCTGATGGAGCATGCAGGGAGTGAGCCCGAGGCACGTGTCCTGCCACCAGCAGGGGTGCTTGGCTGTTTTACACCATGTCATAGCAACTTTAACCCATGGTAAGTACCGGCCTCTGTGAAGAGCCCAAGAATCAAGAGGTATGTGACAAGAAGGAATTCCTACGTAACAGCAACTACGGCATTAGAAACACATCGGTGGTACGCAGAGAAGCCACATTTTCCAGCATTCAAGCACTTCACAACCTCTAATGCTTTTAATGTCTCTACACTCAGGAAAGGTGGAAACGTGGGTAAGGAAGAACAATTTCCCCACCTTTAGAAATGGAAGAGTGAGGCACAGGACTACCGTTGCCCTAATGCACCTATCTGTACCTTATCACCATGAAAACTCTTTGCAGATTTGGGCCTGAATTGCTTTACGTGGTTGCACTGGGCATGAAGGGTTGCTGCTGTCTTTTCTCAAACCCTGACTTTTCTTTCCTTCATGAGCCTATGGGCAAGGAAGCAGGTTTTAAGGCAAAACAGAGACCTCCTGACACCCCCACTCATATAAGGGCCACCCACTATCCTCTGCTGGACCAGCCGGGAGAAGGAATTTATCTGGCTACTAAGTGCAGGATCGAGGTCTCTTAACATCACATTTCCCACCTTGTGACAGGCATTTGTCCTGTGCACAGGATTTGTCAGGATGTGCACATCCTGACAGCCAGATGACTTAGAACAAAAATAAAATTCACCTCTGAGCTCAAAGCAATGTTATCACACTACTAAGATTCATTTGGGGGAATATATATGCTGAGAAAAAAAGGACCATGCAAGAGCACAGCACTCTCAACCTTCTCATCTCAATGAAAGAGTGGTTCAACACTGACAGAGAAGAGGCAGCACAATATTAAAGGTGTCTGAACACAAAGCTCTGTTCCAATTTTTCCATGATGGTCTTATGCTGCCCTGTGGAAAATATGCATATAACTGCTTTTGCTGAGCTTGGGGTATTTTCTTTGACATTTGAAAGCTACAAGAACCAGAGTCAATTTAATACAAGTATTTTTAAGTATATCAGGTGCATGTGGCATTTCCTTCAAAGTAGCTTCCCTCCATTATTATCAGAATAACTTGTTATACATGTGAGAAAGTACCTGTTTCAGCACAGTCTAAACCATAAAAATACAGGACTGTACTGGAATTAGGTCTTCAAAATCAAATGCATCTTTGACAGACTCAAGTAACTGAGGAACAGAAGTTAGCATTGTCTGAAACTAAGTGCAGTTGTCAGCTGCTGTTTGTCAAATAAACCATCTAGTACTCTCATCCTTGGAAAAGCAGTGATACACAGCCAGAGAAATTAACTGTATCCCAAGGGCTTGGGATTGAATGCTAAAAAAAATAAGTAAAAATTGAAGAATACCGTGTTTTTTCCTATATAAAGATTCAAGAAGGAAGAAGCGAAAGTTATCAAAGGCTTGTTTGTGAAAATTTTTGGAACCAGACAATTGCTTAGAAGACAGCTCAAAACAGTGAAAACTATTAACTTAATGGAAAAAAATGTGCATATTGTAAACTCAGTTAACAATAAAATTTCAGAAGTTGCACCACCAGTTACTCCTAGCAAGTATCAGCTCTTCTCTCACCAAGAGAGCTCTTCTTGCACCCACTCACTTGAACACAGCTACTTGCATGAACTTAGCTATCCTCAGATCGTATCATTTTGGAAAAAAAATACAACCAAAAAAACAAACAGAAGCCCACCCTCCAGCCTCAAGACCAGCTCAGAGAGGCAGACAGAGCCGAGGGGTGCCCCACACAGCAGAGCATCTCAGCCCCGGGCTCCCCAGAGGCAGCTCCGCTCCCCGACCTCACCATGCATCTGGGGCAGCATGCCAGCCTTCAGCACTGAACAGGACCTGGGTACTCGGTGTCTTCTGGCTCCAGTTCACCTTCTATAAAATGATGATACAAAGGGCTTCTTTTGTTGTGGGGAATTTTCAGCTGGATCAGGCCTACAAAGTTTTAGTACAAAAAGGCTAAGCCACTAAAGGAAAAACAAAAAGCCAAGCCACTATGTATTCAGTAAGAGAACTGAATCTACACACCATCACGTTTGAGAGGGGTACCAGCAGAGGAACAGAGAAGGTCATCTGTGCTTCCTGCAGGTTTCTCTCTGTTCTGAGCAGCCCACCACACGTAATGTGTGCATAAAAACACATGGTGTGAAAAAAACGACACTGCACAGCAACATACTGGGTTGTTTGATACAGCTAAATAATTGGCCATTAAAACAAACAAAGAAGCCAGTACTATACTTGAGAAATGCCTGTTTGTCAACATAATTCTTAGCATACAGTAAGATCAGTCAACTGCAAACACAAGTTACAGATCTCTGTAATAAAATATTAACAGCTCTTGTATACCGCTTCCACAAGGTAATGCAGTAAAAAATGAATGTTGCTCAAACATTTCCACATTTTCTCTTTCGTTATTTCTGAAAGCTTACATTTCAGAAAAGCTGTTTACAACAGCATTATTTCTTTTTTTTCCAGGGGGTATTTTGCCTTTAAACCTTAGAAAATAATTAAAATTCCTCACACAGGACAATAGTAAGATTAGCGTCTGCATTTCAAATGCAGCATACTAATGGCATTTTTGGACTCCGTAATAAATCACCTCCATTTTATGTAAGCAGTAGAGCAAATGTACAAGATCTCTGACATATACATCCCCATCTACAAGTTCCATACCTTCACTCAGATTTTATCTTTTCACATCTCTGACTTACCCAGATATCTTGGTAATATAGATACAACACTTATTTTTTTTATACCCCTCACAACAATCCAACAGCTCGTTAACTGGAAGTACTGTAGGAATGCAGCCACCTGCTGATACCCACCAAACTACTCCAGCCTTCACCAAGACCAGTTGTCAGCAATATGTAGGCAGCCAAACATACATTTGCTCTGATGCACTTTAGCATCCAATTTTATGATTTTATAGTTTCCGTTTAGCACTGAACTGACAGGAGGGAAATGTTTTAACATTCGATACGAGGACCGCTTATTCAAATACACCGAAGCTGCTTTGTTTTTGTACCTAACCTTTGGGTGATCTCATCTCTCCCACAGGCTTTTGACATTTATATTTGTTCTGAGTATCTGCAGTTTACCCTACTGCAAACAGTAAGATCACGACAGGATATTTCCATTATCTG
Source organism: Anseranas semipalmata (assembly GCA_013399115.1). NCBI lineage: Eukaryota > Metazoa > Chordata > Aves > Anseriformes > Anseranatidae > Anseranas > Anseranas semipalmata. Next base: position 1,166,349 of record VXAA01004298.1, read on the forward strand.
GAAATATCTGGTTCTTTCTCAGCTTGCTTTTCTGCTTCCTTCCACTTATAAAATAACATCAACGCATTCCTGTGTTTTTGTCTCCCCTGTGCTATATCACAAGGCATCTATTGAGACAACTAGAAATCTTGTTTCCTGATTCGGGGCAAATCCAGTTCTCCTGATTCAGCTACAGGTAAGTCCCAGCCCTTTATTAAGCCAGGGGAGACTGAAATGGCCAGGCTTACGCTATGCCTAATAGAAGTCCTGTCCCAGTTTGCAAGAAATCCTGCTGCTTTTCCACTTTACACATTTCTTAACGTTTCTTTCCTCTAGAAAGTCCTTTTGGCTGAACAAGAAAAATGAATTTGTTTTCCAGTTTTCACAACTAGCAGAAATGAAAAAGAGAATAAAAGATTAAGGAATATGGACTTCAGGTGTTTATTTTCAGAAAAGTGCATAGATAAACAGAGTCATTTTCTTCCAACAAACATTCTCCCAAATTCCCTTTAAGTTCAAATTTTTGCTGTAATTCCCAGATAACCATTCAGCTCATGCAATCAATATAGATAGGAAAACTGTTACCCTCTAAATGCTAACTAACATTTTCTGTCCTGTAACTTAAGGCTAGAGCAAGTACTCCTCACATGGGTTACTGTTTCGGTCTTCACAAGGATGAAATCTTTACTACAGACTTCCGTTACTTTACGGTCTTTACTGCTGACTTTCATACTTGTGAGGGCAATGGAAAGGCTGTCACTTTGGGGCCAGCCTTCATGAAACTTGAGCTTATTTACAGCAGGATGAGCTGAGTGTGCCAACCGACTTGCATCTTACTTTCGCGCTTGTGGGAAGGCTCCTTTTCCACACCAAAAGCACCACCAGCATCACACCAGCCACCACAGCCCGCGGAGAGGCGCAGACCCCAGCGGGGCCAGCATCAGTGCTGGCTCAGCTCCCTAAAGCTAGTGCCAGGTAGGCAGCTGGAAGCTGTGAAGTTTAGTCAGAAATTTTGATGGAAGCTGCCAAAAAGACAGCTAAAAGCTGCTGAAGCTTTTCTTCCATCAGGGACTCAGAAGTTCCACTTACAGAAAGCTTAGAAGTGAGCCCAGCAATCCAGGGGGCTGGATTTGACAATATGGCTGCTGAGTTTTGACTGTAACAACAACTCTGAGGCTACAACCGCTTTCCTGGTCATCCCAAGTATCCTGGACATGGCTGGTCAGGAGAAAGATGAGCTGGTGTCACTCCTGAAGTTACCCAGCTCTCCAGAAGCTCTTAAAACAAACAAAAAAAACCACCTCCCAATTTCCTCAACCACCAACAGCTTCCCTAGTTTGTGTCCCAGCCCTAGGCATCTACAGAACAATTTTACAGCTAGAATCCATTTAACTACAAAACATGGGTCCAAGCCACTTCCATTCTTTTCCATAGCTTATCCTTCTGAAAACATACCCACACTGCTTATCAGAAGGAACAGAAAAGACAGGAATGAAGAAAAACAGGCAGAAATAGCTTTTTTTAAAAAGCAAATGCCTGTATTTCTTCCAGATGTTTCCAATGTTACCATTCTCTTTTTGCTAGGCATCCTGCTCACCTCCTCCTCCACGCAAGAGTACAGGTCTCAGAGGTATTGCACATAGCACCGCTTTATAGCTGTCGTCTCTGATTAAAAGCTGCATGTGTATCCCACTCGAGCAAAGGCGGGCTGCTCTCCAGGACCGCCGTCAGTATGCACAAGGCCTCTGCAGAAAACAAAAAGAAAAAAAAATGAACTGCTGCAGCTCTTTCTGTTCATCTGGCTCATCTCTGAACACTTAAATATTAAATGTTGATTATCACTTAAGGTGAGCTCTGGGTCAAGCTAACATCCACCCAAGCCAACAAGTTGGCATCCTGCAAAGCCAGGCACGTATTTGCAATTATTGCCATCCAATAGTCTGCATTGTTATGAACATGATTTAACGGCTACACTCTGTATCTATTACCTGTTTAAATTACTCTTCCAGCATGTGAATATTAATCACTAGAAGAGGCAGAGAAACATCTGTACAAAACTACGGTTAAGAACAGAAAGATTAAAATGAACACTGTTCAAACAAAATGTTTAGTGGAAACAAGTAGCCCTCTGACTCCAGTGATGTTTCACTCCTCTCTGCTGAGCCCAGAACCAGATAATATCGTTCCAAACTTGTTATGCCATTAAATAAAACATTGTCAACCCTAATGTTGTCCTGCTTGAGTCTTGATTTAGAAGATCTAAATTTTACACATGAAAGCTTTTTATTTTATTTAGAAAATCATACAAATAGGTTCTAATCTAAACAGCAATAGCAAAAAAAAACAATGAATTCCCAAGCTGCTTTGATAATTCTTCTTCCATAGAAAATTTCTTGCCAATGAGGTGATTCCAAGTGCCACTGCTGTTTCTACGAACACTTACTGCTCTAGAGAGGGAAGGATGACTCTGCCCTTGGTGGTTTTGTTTGTTTTGTTTTAACGTGGGTCCCTTCCACGGACTGTTTCTAAAGCTGAGAGCTTGGTAAAGTCCTGTCTTCAGGACACTGCAGCACTGCTCAGATCATTCTGCACTGGGGAGTCCGACATAACCGAAAGCCTCCTCAGAACTTTTGAAGAAAACCTTTGACATTAATTTAAGCGACACCATTATCAGCAGCAATTAACATTATCAGATCACTCCTTTTATGCCACACTATTTAAACTCCCTGTCATTACCACAAACCACACTAATTGTTCTGCATTTTTCTATTTTCTTTTGCTGTAACTTCTCAGGTAGAGACATCCAGCTGTAGCTCTGCCATCTCCTCCTTAGCATGACACTGTATTTTTTGTTGCAGCCAGCTCCAGAAGTCCTTTGGCAGCACAGCTGACATCCAGCCTGCACAGGACAAGTCCAAGTCTCCCGGCCGAGGGACGCTGTAAGGACATCATGCCGCCACTGTCTGTTCCCACCAGACAAGGAAGAAAAGCCAGAACAGTGTTACTCTTTGGGGTCCCCCCTGAAAACAGGGACTGGGGTCAGGAGCATGCAAAGGTAATTATGCGAGGGCACACATGACAGATATGCTCAACTCCTGTGCTTGCCATACATCTTGCTCTGGCTTATGAACCCCAGCAGGCCTCGATGCGACTGTTCCTTGAACTGGACAGCTCATTCATAATGGAGCGCCTGGTGAGTGCTTCTGGCCATGACCACAGACAAAGGCGGGTACAGCCCCAGAGCAGGTGACCATTGAAATCCGTCATGGGGAAATAACGAATTGGACTGGAGGTCGCGAGCCGTATGATCAGAATTCTAAGTCTGACTACAAGCCAATCACCGTATAAATACAGCAGGCAGAGAAAGCCTCATGTGAGCTCTGCCTGCTGAAGCAGCGGGCTGCGCAGCAGCGCTCTCCCCTTGGGCAGGGCCGCCTCTCAGGGCTACTCCTCGAGGTCGCTAAGATCCTTGCTAACCGCGCCTGTCGGTGAGTGGAACTTCCATTTTTGAAGGTACCTGATTTAGGTTAAGATTTAGTAACTTGAATATGCAGTAGAGTACTCACTGTGATTCTTATCATCATACCGAATTAATTATATCAAATCTACTTACTATAATAAACCAAATTGCTCCTGCATCATAGGTTGGACTAGGTGATCTTGGAAGTCTCTTCCAACCTAAATGATTCTGTGATTCTGTGATCATTAAAACCGTAGAGGTGTTGGTTATTTCCTGCGACAGCACACACGAGGGGTCCTTGTACATAAGGGGATGGCAGTCCCCCAGTACAAGCCCACGGCACATTCTTCATTGCACTTGGGTAGGAGGGAGCAGTTGCCAAAGTCGAGCACGTCTCCTTTCTTCACTTGTAAGCACATCCCTCTGTGGATCCTTTAAACTGTACTGCTGATCCCTCCTATGTAGCTGAACCGCTCACCTGGATTTCTACAGCAGCTGTTTATACTCTTCTTGGCCTCCTCCCCCAGCTCTCACAGGGCTGGCTGGCAGAAAGCACCACGGGACCTCCTGCTGCTTTCCAAAGCGATAATACCCATAAATTGCAATGGATCCCACAGGTTAAATAAAAAACACTTCCGAACACAACCAGCTGATAATAGATCCCTCAAATCACCAAGCTTTTCTCTGCCTCCCTTATTCAGTTGTCCTACACTAATCTCAAAAAAAAAAAAAAAAAGTGAACAAAGATCCTCACATTCAGCTTCAGGTGAGTAAGGGCAGGAAATGAGTTATGGGATAGCAGATCCTTCACAGACGAAGCCCGCCCGCTGTCTGTTCTCATTTCATTGTGCAGCATACACCTGCAGCTCCCAGCCAGGCAGTAGCCGCCGCTGTGCCGCTACCTGTCATCAGAGAAGGGCAGCAGCCTCCTGTAGGGCTTGCAGGGCTGACACATAATGACAGTAATTCCCTTTCTCAATTACTAATTGAAGTTGGTATTGCAATTTTCTTCTCTGACCTCTGGCATCTTGCAGCACAAGCATTACTGTAAGATCTTGTAGCGCTGCAGCCTGACCATTACAGCCCTTATTTCCCATAATCTGCTCCCAGTGCGGCCCATTGACAACCCTGATGCAGCAAACACCAGAGACATCTGTGGTAGCAGATTCCCCCCAGTGTTAGCAGAGTAGTAAGGGAGTGGTCCAGCCTGGTTTGGTGAGAACTGCTGCTAAATATTGCCTTACCTGGGCCCTGCTCAGCGCCCTTCCCTGGAGTCATGGGAAAACACCAGAACAAGAGCCTGGGACCACCGAGGTCCCCACACGCCATGGCACTCCCTCTCGGAAGCTGGTAAAAGGCACGTACGAGCTCTTCTCTGAGGTAGTCTTGGCACGCTGACCTAGCTTGCCCAGCCCCTTAGCTGCAGGCCAGCTTTTTCTCCCGCAAGTTTTTGTTCCCTACATTTCGTTTTGCTGCGTGGGACTTGCTGCAGCGATGCAGCTTCCCCGCAGTTCCACGTGTCACCTCGCTCTCAGAGTTAAGGTCAGAGATACTGAACAATAACACTAGTGACCCCAAAACAGGTGATTTTTATGGGGTTTCACTCAGCTCCAATTTCCTAAGTAGTTAACAGCAATAGCAGGCAAACAAACCAAGCCAGCAGCAGGGCCCTTCTCAGTAAGTCACAATAAAAGCAAAGGCAGCAGGTGCGTCCCCTACTCCCAAATCCATTTGCACAGCACCTCCTTCAGCAGGGAGGATGTTATACTGAATCTACCAAATTGAATTAGCAAATTGGATGGGAGTTGGCTTGAGGTAGCTAAAATTTCAAAATTCCTGCCCAGCCAAATTAACTGCTTTGCAATCAATCTGTTCTTGAAACAAAAACACAAACTAAGGTGCTCAGCCAACCATTGCGGTCAGAAAAGGCTGTTTCAGTGGGATTCCAGCCAGTCCTACAAGAAGGAAACAGCCTCAAAAATGGCCTAAGAAGCCTTCATTTATGCAAATATCACCAACCACGGAAGAGGGGGTGCATATGCTTACACAAAGATTTTCATCTTCAGCTTTTCCGAAACAAATAAAAACACCAGGACAAAACAAAAAAAAAAAAACAAACAAAACAAACAAACAAACAAACAAAAAAAAAAACACACAAATGATTAGCTGAAGGGTGAGGCTTCCATTTCTCTGGTCTGACAGTAACACCTAAAAGTAACGACAATGGACAACCATCATACCCTAACAACCATCCGTGAAGAAAAGTTGTATTTATTTTAAGGCCTTCCCAGTACTAACAGTTCCTATCAGGTATTTCAGGAACTTGGGTTAAAAATAGAAACAATTCCTCTTTTTGTTCTGAAACAAGTGCAATCACTTAAACTATTGTTAGTAATATGCCATTGCCAGGTAGATGTCCTCACAAGGTACCTGAGACCTCATCTATTACCATCAGCTTATATTCAACCAAAATGAGATGCACCGGCATTTAAAGCTGTATTCTTTCAGCTGGATAAAAAAAAAAAAAAAAAAACGTGTGAATGAAATGCCAATATTCATTTTCTTAGCTTTGTCTCTCAGTCTGCTTTCACCATCTCCATACCTCAATGTCTGAATATGTTGCAAAGGGTTATTTCTAAATTCCTATGGTCTTCTCAGAGTTTAAACTTTAAGTTAACAAGAAAAGATAGATTTGAGCTACCAGCAGTGCAAGATACGGCTGTAATATGGCATCAACAGTCATGGCATTTTAATCAACGGTGTTCCTATTCACTGAAGCAGGTTTCTGATCTTCAGCCAAATCATGCAAAAGAAAATTGCATTCATACTCCCTGGCACTGCTACTTCTCAGTAATCCATTACTGCGGTGAAGCAGGTCAAAAGCCCCTTCCTCAAAGGCATTTCTCCTATCAGACCAGAGGAGGGGCTGAAGGGGCAAAAAGCAGCACACCTCCAGCCCACTGCCCCGCCAAGGCTCCTTCACTCATAGCTGCTGACTCTCGCTGACCTCAGGACAGCAGCTGGACACAACACCCTCCTGGCAGCAAAGCCTTCTGCCTCCCCCGAAAAACAAAGGGAAGGCAGTCCTGCCAAAAGCTGAACACAAGGCTCAGGAAACAGTATGCTCTGCAAACCCCCGAGAGCTGCTCTCTGCAGGGGCAGACCTCTGCTCTAGCTACCCACACAGGCACATACCTAGGATGGAGAACAGAAATCTCAGTTTTGCATCTTGGCCAGGGACACAAGCCCCTTCCCCACCTGCTACTGATACACCGCACAATGCTGAGACTATGAAGAGGCAAGCAGTATCTTAGAGCCTGAATCGTCCCTGATAATCAGAAAATAGCTTTACCTGCATGCCGAGACAGCAAGCAGCTGGCTCCTGCAGCACCCAGGCATTTTGTTGGAAGTGAAAAGCTTCATAATCCTGAGCATTTACCTCCAATTCAAATACCTAATTTACAAACAGCAGATATATCCAAGTGATGTCAGTACTGGGCAGGTAAACATCCAACATCTTTGGAAGAGAAGTAATCCACAATGTAAAGGAAATACAGCACAGCTTCTTCTTCTTTTTGTGTACTTTATACTTAATACATTATCATCCTACAATGTGTACTATTTTGGTTGAGTAACAGGATTTCTTCTCACAGTTGCATCTGGGAAAACAATATCCTCTGATAGTTGTCTTTTCTGTCAGTGAATTAATTGAAGTATTTTGGCAAGATATTTTCCTCTTCCATGATCTTCAGTTTTGTTCGGTTTTTTTGTTTTTAATATATATACTCATAACCTCTTGTTTCCAGCTTTTGTACCCACATGTATTTGCACTGTGCTTAGTCAACACCAAAGCCCAGACATCATATATTTGCAGTCTTGGCAAGTTCTGTGGGTTCTGACAAATGTGTAGCTCAACCTCTCACTAATCTTTCAGCAAGACCATAACCCTTTGCACCTCTAGGAGAACTTTTACCCCCAAATCCCTGTGTGTTACAGGCACAGACTGAACAGCACTCCACAAAGCACTGTTAGATCTTTCGATTTTCAGGAAATACACACAAATTTTATACCACACTAGAGAAGAGAAAATAAGGTCAGCAGTAGAGACAAAACCGAGAATAACTGGCCATATGCCCAGACTGATTTAGGGCTACAGCAGATCGATAACTGCACCCAAGTAAAAAATTTCCATGAAAACAAAACTAAATCTCTTTTTGGACTTATTAGCAGGTGTGTCACCAAAACAGAGTTCTCAAACCAAGTCCCCAGGCCTCAAAAGTATTTTGGGGAAATGTGTATTTTTCCACTCAATGTTGCTTCTTTAACTTGCCGTTGTGCCCCTTTTTTTTATTTTTTATTTTTTTTTTTAGCTTTCTCCTTTACCACAGGATCATGAAAATGAGAGATGCTGATACTCTGGCACACAGATTTCTCCAGGAGCCGTGGCTCTAGCACCAAATGCCACAAAGCCAGTAAAGTTATAAGGGTTGGCAGCACCACAAGCAGTGGAGATCCCTTAAATTACCAGTTCCCGGCAGTCTGAACTCCCTTCCCACACAGAGAATAAACTGGGGTCGATTCGGCATCTTTCACACTTTTCTCCTAATAACAGCCATATTGGCCAGGGGAGCTGGGGGAGAACGATACTCCCTGGAGGTGTTTCCAGGTCTTGTAAATTCACTGTGGTTCTACGCTGCTGCACTTGCTTTAAATTCAGGTTTCTTAGGCTAGATGCATAAAAGAATCTCAGCCTCATTTACAACTCGGTACATCTCTGGAACCTCTGAACCACAAAGAGCTTGAAAGCACAGGAAATATGCACAGGCCTGTTCTGATAGACTTACAGCACGACGGATCACTGGAAAACTACGTATTACTGTGTGGGGTTTTTTTTCTGTTCTTTTGTGTGTTTTTTTTTAAAGCATTGCTATGTGTTTGCAAAGGCCAAAGAACTGTACAGAGCACTTCAATTTCACCCTGAAGCAGTGGACCAGTATAAGGAATAGAAGAGAAAGCAAAGACCCTGGATTTGGTGGATGTGCTGGCAGAGAACTTTGCTCCTGACATAAAATCAATCCCTACATCCTACCTCTAAAGCAGATTCCATTACAATCAGTCATTGGAATTGAAGTCCCAGCCAAGACCTGTTCTTACAGCATGCTTTTGCTTCCAAGATGTCCCAGCTAAGCTCATCCTAAGCACTGCTCCATACTTACACACACAGTTGCCTGCTACCTGTCATGCCCAATGGACATGTCCCACACAAGGCACCCGCACACATCCGCAGCAAGGAGACTGCCTCAGACCCAACCATGCTCATTTAACTTGACAGTTACATCTGCAGCCCTACCTAAGAGCTCTTCAGGGCCGATACTTCCAGCAAGAACAGTTCCTGGGCACATGCTTCCTCCAGAGAAAAGCATTTTGGTTGCGTTTGTGCTTGCTTTTTTCAAATGCTGATGTCCTCTGCTTAAAGCTGTTGTTTTCACAGTCACATTGTTCACCACCCAAATCCTGATCCCGCAGCTCAGGACTGCTGGATGAGCCCAGCTGCTGGCGGTACCAGCCCTGGAGATGACAGACCCCCTGGGGACATACCTGCTCCTCCAGGACACACAGCCCAGGTTCACACAGGCACATAACACACGTACAAACAATCTGTTCCACTCTGTTGCATTCTTCTCAACTTGCTGTAAATTTAAACAGCTGTAAGACCCTTTTAACCATCAAATAATAGAGACCGTGAGCTCCTTGCTAGCATCCACAGCAAGAGCTGTGCCTACTATTTGAAGTCAAATTTCTGTCTCCAGCGGGGGTCCCCCACCTTACTCTGCTCTGCTGCGTCCTCTCCAAACTGCTGTAAATTCAGGCTATTGTAAAGCACTTAACACTTTCAAATAGCAAAGATAAGCTCTGCTTCTGACATTCAAAGAGCCATACAGGAACATGCAAGGCAGCTTACTGCAGGTCTTCGCAAGCTCATTTTGCTCAGGTACCATAATGAAGCCAAGAAGCACCAGAGCTAACTTCCTGATTATACAAAAATCCACAATGGTGTTTCTAATCATCAGAAATTCCAAGGGCAGTGGCTGCCTGCTTTATTGCTCTTACGCAATGGAACAGATGACTGGAGAGCGGTGTTTGCCCTTACCTGCACTTTAAGCAAAGTTGTCACGTGACAAACCAAATACAGCAGCTGAGTTTGTAAGCTCTCAGCCCTACACAGTAGAGACGACTTAGGGATATGCTGCAGATTCAATTCACTGAAATGGAATCTAGGCCATGAACTGGCCTTGAAATGGCCTAAAACATGCAGCTGTGCAAAGCTGATCTGGATGGACAGAGCAGTTGCTGCTCAGTGCAGGTATCTCTCTTGATACTCAAAACCCTCCCATGACGCCAATGCTGAACAAGCACATCACAACACACGGGTAAGGCAGCCACGTATGGTGCAGGCTGCTTGGATGTAAGCACAGACACCTGACAATCACGAATTGAGGACACGACAGCCTACTCACCACAAGTCAGTATCATGGAGCCTGACATAGAAAACACCCGCGAGACTAGCATGGAGAGATGATCATACAATGCTCTGCTATCAAGCATACGTTACTGCTAGTTTTAGCAAGCCTGATTTTGACTTGGTGATGATTTTGGATGGTTTTTTTCCATACTAGGCACCTTGCTTTACCTGTGATCAGCCTGCAAAATCTAAAATGTTTCCCCTAACAGCCTTCTTTCAGCATTTAACTTTCTTAGCATGAGTTTGCCACATTAAAATGCGTTTAAATATATTTGAATGCATCATGTATAAAGGGCAGCAATCAGACCACTTCACTTTAATCCTCAGTCATCCATGTAAAGAGGAACAAGGATTGAGGTGCTTTTGAAAAACAGCATTGGCATTGTTCTATTATGCTGTAAGAAATAACAAATAAAAAAATAAAATAGAAAAAACAACACTTATTTCTAATCTTCCCTGAAAATCTTTGTCTGATTGTCTGTCATCTGCATGGTCCCAAAGGGAACATAAAAGCAGTAAAGGGGGAAAGAGAGGTGATGGTAGGATGAGAGAAGGTTCGTCCTCTCAGCAACAAATCCTTCACTTGTTGTACCATTTGTTGATTTTTCATTTAAACACTCTTGCCACTGTCCTATTCAAGTTTTAAACTTTTTTTTTTTTTTCATTTGGCTTTTGCAAAGCAACCACAGAGGTTTCATTACCTGGGCCCAGTGCTGCACCACCACCAAGAGGACTCCATTGCACCCAGTGGCTGGATGAACGGAGTTTCATTTGAACAGCAAAACCCTGCAGAGGCTTTGCTTCATGCATTTGTTGCTCTCAAGGTCTCATCCCTGTGCTACAGCCACCAGGAGCTGGGCAGCAGTACATGATACTCCCTCTACGCTTCCTCAGCCATTTCAACTAAGTGGATCATTAGGATGTAGCGGTGGCTCCTTCCTGGCCCCCACCGAGCCCTGATGGACGGGCGTCCCTAAGCCCCCCCAGCCTCGCGGCCCTTTGGGCCTGCTGTCTGGCAGCCTTGTGCAGCAGGGAGCCAGCGGCACAGACACAGACTGCGGAGAAGCGTGGTTGTTTTCCTCCCTTTGCCTCCATCTCCTGTGGTGCAGCTGCCATCTGCAGGTACCCGAGCTCGTCTTTGGGGAACAGCCTCTTGCAGGCACGAAAACAGGGATGCATCTGGTAGAAAAGCTTTTCCTCTTCTTCCACCTTGCTCGCTGTTGTTCTGCCTCCCATCTGTTCATCCCTTCCCCGCCACTCTGCTTTCTCCATATGCTTGCACCACCAACATCTATATTATTCCTCACTTCCACCCATGCCCATCTCTCCAAAGTGACGGAATTGCAGTCTAAGCTTTTAGCTACCACCAAGCATCAGGAAAGCGTAATCCCTCATCCTCCTTTAGCTCTTACCCATCCTCAATGGCACTAAGGAAACCAACACCAATGGTGCCCTCCTTATAATCCTCCTTGGGGTGCTCCTACTTAGTGCAGTATCATGAGGAAAAATGAAAATCCCCTAAATTAATAGGTACTTCCCTCCTGACCTCCATGTCTGGAGCCCCCTTCAAGCCCCCCATCACTTGCGGCTGCTCCCCAGCATTTGCGCCCCAGTCAGAGACGGGAGCAGTGATTTCAAGGGGCACTTCACTGGCAGCCTCAAAAACCTCCAAGACTGTCCCATCTCTGAGGCCAGACGGGGGGGAGATGCCTGGGAATCTGGTCCTTGCATCCTGCCTCCCACCTTAACCGCTCCCTGATTAAAGATTAGTCCCTCTCCAAATATTGGCATGTTAACGGTACATAGCTCCCTCCTCTCAATGCCTTTTTCAAGAAGGGTATTTTTGAAATTATTTACCTATCTATGGAAGTAAAGTGCCTATTTAACAAGGCACACGCACCATGCTACCTTTTATCATCTTGTCAGCAAGCTGAGAGTGAAAACCGCAAAACACAATTCTGTTGCAGGCAAGAGCTCATTGCCGCAAAACGCATTCAATTACCTTCCCTCCCTACTGCAAAACTCTGCTAATGAAACGTGCAGACTCCAACGGGAAAAGCAGGCCCCTCAGCATACCGTAAGAGCAAACAAGCAACCACTGGCCCTGTTTCACTTTTAACCATCTCCCTTCACAACCAGACACATTTTTGGTTTGTTACACAAGCAGGCTCCCCCTCCCTCAGCAAGCACTAAAGCATGAGTTAGCTCCACAAACCTGCAGTGACCGATAGTCTCATTTTCTGCCTCCCCACCCTACCATGCTCCTCGGGACAGCTTTTCTCCTAATAACTCAGAAACACAGTATATGGCAATTAATTCAGTTATCTCAGCTTGTGGATGGGAATGCTTTCACTCATCTTTGAACTTTACGTTAGAGCATCAACGACTTTTGAATTAAGAATTGGCAGAGAACGAAAACAAACATGTTGAAGCGCTTGTTTTGTCAGATACACCCAGCATGTTACCTTGACTCTTGTTTTCAGTCCCTCTGTCCACTGCCTAAAAACCACTGCTTCAGAGGAGGTAGCAGAGCTATCTGATACTTGTATCAATACCTATTGCGTCACCTGCAATTTGTCCAGGCTATCAAAAGAGTGTTTTAACTGGTAAAGAACAAAGTTGTGTATCTTTGATTACCATTAATATTCAATGGCGACAATGTAAAACAACGCTCAGCAGCAGCACTGCTGCTCATACTTTATTCTTTGCATAATTCAAGACTTTCTTTTGATAGCAAATCAAGGCATTGTGCGGGCACTGAAACAAACCTGTTATAGCCTGTGAGAGCTAGAAACTCATTGCCTAATCTAACACAACAGCAGGCAATATTCCTCTCCCTCCTCCGTTACCTTAACTACACAAGGTAAGAGCCATGCTGAACACAGCTACCAGACAAGGAGAAACACATGCCCCAGAGCATCTCAGGGTTAGCACTTCTGCTCATCCACATGAGGATCCGGCAGGATATAAAAAAGAAAAGAGGGTAAAGGACAAAAGCAGAAGAGATCCCAAAAGTGGGCGCAGGAAGGAGAGATGTGCACATCTCCAAAACCATTCTCAGTAAGAGAAACACCACCAGCCACATTAGCTGCACCCCAGCACACGTGGGACACAGCAGCCCCTTCCACACATTTAGCATCTGCTCCTGCTTCCCACCTGCCTGTCACCAGGTGCTGACCGGGGCACAACCCACTGCAGAAGCTGCATCTTCCTTTGGCTCAGAATCAAATCCCTTGCCAAGGGCTGGAGGCAGTCCCTGCTGGGGAGAAGGAAAAAGGGATGAAAGAAAAAAAAAGAAAAAATATCTGCTCTCTTAAACCTTCTTTGCTACATGCAGCTTTGACCTTTCCTCTCCATTTGAGCACGCTCAACTGGTCAAACAGCCTGCTCCCTTCCAGGAGGCACAAACTGCCTGCGTGCTGCATCACCTCCACCCTGGGGCTCGCCAGCAACTCTGTGAGGCACAGGGATGCTGAGACACATGGGTAAAAGAAGCAGAAATGCCAAAGTAGCTATGAAGGTTTGAGTTAAAACCCTTTAATATGGCACCTTCTCAGTTAAGAAAAACAACACTTTAAAGCATGTCAAGTTCGGCAAACAGTTGCAGTTTTCTTCAGTCATCACAACACTCGTGCACCTGCAGCTGAATCCTCTAGAAAGCTCCGAGGCTCGCTGGCCACAGCTGATGGATGGTGGGGAAGCCCTGCAGGGAAGGGAGCCAACTCCCACCCTCCTGGAGAAACACCCACCAAGAGGAAACTTCACACTTGGATTTCAGCACAAGCTCAACAAGTCCAGCAGAATTAAATGGGTTTCTGAACAAAACACCCTGCCCGAACACAGGCTTGTCTGAGCGCGTGGTACCTCAGAGCATTAACAGTCCTCAGCCACAGCTGGCAGGAGAGCACTAGAGACAAGTGCCTTCATACACCCACACGAGGCGAGCCAAGCAGAGCCTGTGTTAATACTGAAGAGCTTTAAACACCACCACTGCACAAAACCTCCTCTCCTAGACCCAGCTGTTCTGAGTTTTCACTCGGGAACTCTGGCTCTCGCTTCGTGAGCAGGTGCCAGGGCAGCTCGTGCCCTGGATGCAGCTCCCCAGTGGTGCCGGAGCCCCTGGGCAGACCCCCACCCTCCGTCACCCCACTAAGGCAGCACCTCGGCATGGCAGCTCGCTCACTGCCTGTCCCCAGCGTGGCACTTCTGACAGGTTTATTCCAGTTAAATATTAAAGCCTCAAGGACTATTTGCATAATTAAACATTGATCTGCTCTCCCTGTCCGCATGTGTTTCTGATTCCTGGGAAATATATTAGTTCTGCCTCTGCTTCAGGACAGAGGCCCTGCAGATGTCATGTGGTACCTGTCCCCTGTGGAAAATTCTTTTAAAAAAAAAGACAAAAAATCTTTAAAAAACACACAAAACTTTTAGAACATGAAGCCAAGGTGATGGGCCAGGGGCATTTTCCTTTCTATCAGTGAACAAAGGAAGAGAAACAAAGGGACATGGGGATTAGCCTCCAGGCTGGCACAGAAAAGGGGATATAATTGATAGGCATTGCAGCAGCAAAGCTTACAATCTTCAGCTGTGGGTGTTCAGACAAATCAGCATGCCCAGAATAATCAACAAAATAAAAACACCAAGCCAGAGGTATATTACAGAGCTGTTTTTCAACATGCATCATAGCAGTGGGCATCACTGAATCCACTTTTTTGCTGAATGGTATTTCAGAAGCGGAAAACATCCTAAAACTACTATTAAAGTTAAATCTATATGACACTTCCGTTGCCCAGGCAAAATTTTGGCTTTGTTACTTTGTTACTAAAGCAAATCAAATGGTGACACAGACGCACATGACCTGCGCTGACACGACTCTGCAGTTGATGGAGGGAAATTAATAAATCCTCTCTGACGTGTACAGATGCTCAGGGGAGACGAAACCAAGCAAATCTCCACAACTGAATCATCCAACAAGAAAAAACTCATAGCACTGCTCACGGCATTAGTGGCATCTGGGCAAGTTTTCCACGTTGGAAGAAAGTCATCCAAAGCTGCAGAAGTTTGCAAATACCCGCCCTCAGATGGGCATCAGCACACTGCTACAGCAGTGCCTGGCCTCAGCCGCATGCAGAAGCTGGGGTTTTTCCAGCTGCCTGAACTGCCCAGGTTTCACACTCGCCCATGGCCAAAGCCTAACACCTTTGGGGCACATGCTGATCCCAGCGGGGACCAAAAAGGTTGGGGGCACCCACAGACAGCTGCTTCCCTTCTGCTTTGCAGAACTGTGCGATAGGAGAGGATTTCTGTATGTGCTGGGAAGGGCGGCTGCCAGGCAGGACACGACTGCAGGCTCTCCACAGAAAAATTCAACTACAGGCAGCACCGGCAATGCCATATGGGGAAATGTCTTCAGTGTATGAGATGTAATTTTGAAATGAGCAATTTCTCTATGTAAATTGCGTAAAAGCATCCCATAGAATGCATGAAAATACCTGAGTACCCAAATTAATTGTGTGCATGGGATGCAACCAGGAGATAAATAACCAACATTAATATTCTGAGTTCCAATTTCTATCTTGTGCTACCATAAATTATTTTCGCCTTTAAATAACAAACTTATATTTAGGCTAATCAGGTTTTAACAGTTGAGGCACAGTTGAAAAATATCATGAGAATCCTATTTTTGCTGCTAGCACTCACTGGTTATTCTATATTTTCAACAATTATAATCGGAGGATTGCAACCTTACCCCCCCCAGCTATGAGAGAAGAAAATTGCCTTTTTTGTTTTTTTTAAACTACAAAGTCACTTCATCTGAATTTTTTTACTGCACGTCTATCAGCATGTGCTGATATCACCATGTCTTTTGTCCATGTCCAGTCTTTTACTTTCCTTATATGAACATATACTGAGATCCTAGCAAGTAATTGGGGGTTTTGTTCCACCTAACATTTGGAAAAAGTGTTCTGCCTTTTGTTTTGGTCCCTTCCTTAAAGGTCAGCAAGCATCATACCTAATTGGATTTGTAATTACTCTAGTAAACATGGCTGAATAGACAAATGCCAACACATTTACATATGCAACATTAAATGCGCTACCTTCAGTTCCTAATGTACCAGGTATCAGTAACAGCATCACTATCACTTTTCTAGCAAATAACTTAAGGTGCAACAGGTCAGCTCATAATTCAATGTACCTTGCACATCACCTTCAAGTGCCCGTGTGAATTTTGGCAGCTGCGCCTTATGCTGATCAGATTACCAGGTGACAGGAAAATCCAGAGGACGTATTTCAGAAGCCTGCCTTGGATGAAGAAAGCCGGACAAGTCGGCAAAGTCACCAGTGCCGCATTCAGCGAGTGTCACATGCAGCCAGCAAGCACAGTCTAGCCCCAGGACAGGGTCACTCCCTCCTAGCAGGTAGCAGCATTATGTTCATAAATTTATCTTAATGGATTAAGGTAAACAAAGCAAGAAGAAACAGAGCAATGTGTGTGTGGGGAGCATAATGAGGCCACTGGGGGGTTTTCCCCAGAACCAACATGGAGCTGCACAAGAGGTGAGAGCTGCCACCAAAACAAAGGGAAAGCTGCAGTGAGCTCCAGTTTGGAGGCTACCAGCTGAGAAAGCCCCCTCTGACGTCTGCTCATGGGACAAGCAGCCCTAGCAAGTGCTGTGGCCACTGTCCTCCTCGCCCAGCCCAGGCACAGCCCCCCCCGTTCAACCAGCCGCTGCAGCACCTCTGCCTGCCAGGGATCAAAATCGCGTCTTCGCTCCTCCACATTCATCCCGCTCCCAGCCTGCTTCTCCCTCCTCACTCCCAAGATCCCAGTAAAGCCCTGGGGCGCCTTCCCCATAGCTTCATACAGGGCTGGAGCACTACAGCCCAGCCCGATGGTGGCTGCAGCCGTGCATTTCTCACCAAAGCTCCTGCGCGGTACTTCTTCAGCAGAACGGCAGCGGAGTGTGATTTCCACATAAAAACAAATCAAGCAAAAACCAGACAAACCTAACTTCTGTTGTAATGCTTCTTCACTATCTTTGTCTGTAATAAAAATATAATTTTTCAGTAGCATTTGCATTTCTCCTGTGAGAATGGAGCATAAAAGCAATTCAAAGCCCTAACAAAAGGAACCACAAGTTTCTGTGTAAAAAACAAATAGCTCTCATCCCCACTAAACCCCAAGCTACTACAGATCACTTGATACAATATTTAATACAAATACCAGATTCCAGTCCCTGACTGAGCCAGGATAAAGAGCCCATTTAAAAAGAATTAAAAAAATATATTTATCACCCCACATATCAATATTAAGTGAAATGAAATAACCAAAGGAAATCATAATTTCCAAACCACGACTCTTGTCAGAGCCCAGACTAAGAAAATTATCAGCCAGTATTTGACTAATACTCATATTAATTTTATTGAGCCCAACGAAGACTGCTGCAAGAGCGTTAATATACCGTGCCGCCGCCACATGCCACGACAGAAACAGCTAAATCAGATCAGGACTGGTACGTTGTAAGCAACAAAAGTCTCCCCTCAATCTAGGAAAGAACACCGTACTCTTCCCCATGAACACATCACATGCACAGAACAGGCGCAGTAGGACGAGGCGCATTAGCTTCATGCATCTGGTTGGCACGAATTCTCCATCCTCCCTGCCACAGCTGCAGTTTGCTCACTACAGATGTAAACCCTGATGGGCAGTTAACACGTGGCCAAGCTACAGCAAGGCTACCGGAGCGCAGACATTTGAGCAACCCGCAGCCTGCTGTGTGGCTCACCCCTCTCACGTCGCCTGCAGCACGGCCGTGGCGGCATTTCACACAGTGATGGCACCTCTCCTGTTCCTCTTTTTTTCCAGCTGAGCTGCACAGTTGGGATACTTCACAAACAGACACATTTTGCATTTAACTGACTATACACGAGAAGTTTTGCCAAAAGGCTGTGTTTCCAGCATGACTCCACACACAACACTGAGGGGGTTTCTCCACTGCGAGCTTGATTACAAGGTAAATAAGCATTAACCTGTGCACCAGAACTGAACTGTGCAATTTCCTATATGACTTCCAAGCCTGACCCACAATTCCCCATAAGCATCATTAATTATATTTACATAGTCTCCATTCAGCTACAGGATGTAGTGTGCACTACATCCAACTCGTATTTTGTGTAAGTATGCACATGCCAAATGTGATATTTACACATTATTTAAGTTTTTACATATCCCTTAGAGCTGAACAAATTAATACTTTGATTAACTTAGCCATTTTCTCATGTGTGATTATTTTCTAAAATTAATGCATTATTTAAATTTATTCAATAAAATAGCTTCTGGGGTGTTTCTTCTCTGGGTTGATTATAAGTTCTGAAGATCAAACATTCATAATTTGAGTTGTGCGGCTTTGATTATAATTGTTAAGGTAAATCACAGGGCGCCCCAGCTCTCCCCGGATTGGAAGAGTACAGGCACACTCACACTCCTGCATGCAAGCCAAATGCAACACACAGGGCAGGCAACACAACCTTGACATTTGCTTTAATCAGATGTTCAGCCAAATAAATTTAGACAAATGTTTGTGATAAGGGAATAGGAGGGGTCCACAAGTGCAGCTTGAGCTAATTCTCTTTAAACAGCGATTGCGCAGCGATAGACCACCTCTCTCCCTCCTGAGCCCCCTCCCCAACAGCAGCATATTGATAGTAAAACCCCTTACGTGCTGTCTGAGATTTCCCACTACTCAGGAACAGTTATTAAAATGCACCTTGCTCTTTGTTTAATTTATAATATGCTCTCCTTCCTACGTGCCCTAAATAACAGTGTTTTAATAGGTAATACAGTTCTACATCATACTGCATGTTAGCATTTCCCACTGGGAGGCCGGGACGTGCTCTCTAGCAGCGCTGGCTCCTGCACAGCCCCACTGATGCTCCTGCTCTGACCAGGAGCAAGGGCACAGATAAGGGCTTGTAATCAGCGCCTGGCACCAAGGAAGAAGCCCAAGTGGGAAAACAACGTCCGAGCGCTTCGTGCCAGCAAAGGCTTTTTAAAACACGAGTGAGTCCTTCACAGTCCAAACTATCTGTTGTCATTCTAGCGTACATCTGAAAAACTACCAACAAAAGCAATTAGCTCTAGAGAAGTATTTAATTCCCAGCCATACATTTAAGTACTTAGCTATTGCTTTTTAATTGGAAAACGCGCTACCAAGAACATTTACTGCAGATTTTGAACTGACCCTGCCAGTATCAGAATAAACCCTTCCAGGATTTTCACTTACTATCATTATGGTACAGCTTTATTAGTAACAACAATCAGGACTTTTAAAAAATTCTATTGTTAAAAAGATTTTTTTTTTAATAAAGAATTTTAAAAAGATTCTGCTGGACTCTGCCTCACCTCAGAGCTCAGAAATAGCCTCAGGTGTTTTGGGAAGTTTCACACCAGCTTAATTGTCCTCCAGTGTGCTGTAACTTAGGAAAAAAAAAAAAAAAAAAGAAGGAAAAACACACTGACTAGTTCCAGCACATATATGTATCATCGCATTTGTGCATGCGTGTATTTAATGAGCTGTATGAACCATACAAGTCCACCTTTATTCTGGCACATTGTCTCTCTCAGGTTCCCCATGGCATGCGATAAATGTGTACATTCTTTATTCTGTCTGTACCAAATACATGCGTGCATTCTGAATGAGAAACCAAAAGATCACAGAAAACAGCCAAAAAATACACAAAGCATGAGGGATAACAGTCTGTTCGTTATTTGTTTGCTAACCTTTGAATTAAGGTTTTCTCGATGACTAGAAACCAAACGGAGACTGCTAAAGTCTCCTGTATTTAAGTTCATCCAGATCTATTTGAGATTTTTCTGTGTAATAAACATAACACCAAAGTTCTGCAGTTAATGTGCAGCGATTCAACTGCTTCTTAAATTCAAATGGACAAGATCTTCTTTGTGCTGAACATAAATATAACACTTAAGTGACTTACCCACTTCGCTGGAATACACTAAATAAAAGCAAAATTCAGTGAGCATTTTTAGAATGGCGCCACTGCTACAAGACAACCATCAGAAACCCACCCTGGAAAAAGCAGTGCAGGGCATCCCAAATGGAAACAGAAAGTGTCATTTATTATTGAAAACATTTCACCTAAAAGGAGCTGACAAATCCTTAAAAATATGAAGTGTTTGCTTTAAGGGAAAGCTTCTTGCAGAAATTCCGATTTTTGCCATATGCAGAGCTACTGTGGAGAAAGGAAACTGAACACATTTTTTCTGTATAACTTAGCCCCTACTGCCACCTGCAGTTCCCATAAAATGCACTCCCTGGTTAAGCATTTCCATTTCCGAGCAGAAGCTGCTGCACACCCTGGGGTATAAAACCAGGGTGCCATCTCAAACCAGGCAACGGTAAGGATCATCCTTTTGCCAATCAATATTTGGCTACTGTGTGCTTGCCGTACAAGAGCAGGCCGCATCCCGCTCCAACGCCCACCTCCCACCCCCGAAGCCATCACCGCACTCAGCGAGGTGCCGCCTAGACACCGGCCGGGTTAAAGCGCTGGCCTTGCAGCCTTTGCTATCCCTTGTGCATGGGAACTGTGGAAGCTGAAACATGGAAGCGATGGTGGCAAACAGCACCAAAAAAAACTTTTCTTTTCTGGCCTTACCAGACTGGCGTGAGTTCTGGCAGTGCCACCGCCTCTCCTGCTGCACTGGGCTCCTTGTGGCTCTCCCCTGCTGCAGACAGCGCGATGCCGCCCCGGAGCCTCCTACAGTAAATAAATACGTAAATAGCTAACAAAAATAAACTCTTTTGTAAGCATTTGTAAGTGATCCAGTCACTGCTTCAAGGCACCCGACCTGCCACCTGAACGCTGACCGAGGCTCCCCCGTGGCGCAACCGCGCTTCGATTCCCACACACCGGCAGCAGGCACGTCAGCCGCAGCCCGCCGGTGCCCACCGGGGAGCGGAGCCGGTCCCGGCACCAGACCCTCCTCTCCCGAACTCCCGGGTTTACAGGCCAAGGGCGCTCCGACCTGCCCGCTGCCCCGCCTCGGCAGGACCGGGGGAACATGCCGGGGAGCTAGAAACGAGGAGACCGCTCACCGATTGCCGCCGCAGGCGAAACAAAACTCGGGGAAAAATAAAACTTCGTGCCGATTAAAACGAGTTTGCGTGGTGAGAAACACGGGCAAGCCAAAAGGACTCACCCCAGCCGCCTTTCCCGCTCCACCTCTCCCCGCCGCTGCCGGCTCCTCCTCTCCTCACGGCCGCTGAGGGCTCGCTGCGGGGGCGGGGCCCGGAGCCTTCCAGAACCTTCCGGCACCTCCCGGACGGGGCGGGGCCCGGCCGCGCCTCGCAGCGCCCCCCCCACAGCGTTCTCCTCACAGCGCCCAGCCTGGTGCCACAGGGAAAGCGCGGCCCGTACAGTTTTGGTTGCCAACGGGCGCATGATCACACACTTTGTTGCTTTAGGAATAATCATCAAACCGCGTTGCTGGCGTGTGAGGGTGGCACAACTCCCTCTGAGACATCAAGGGCAAAACCATCTTCTGCCTTGGTGCAGGAGGGGATGGGGCCGAGCTGCCAGCCACCTAGGCCCGGTCCCATTCAGGGTCATCTTTCCCCCCACGTCCCTCTCTGCACAGAGAAATGGGGAAATAAGCGGAATGGAACAAAAACTGCCTCAAAGTTGTGTTAACCGTATTCTTGAAGCAGAAACCAATGCTTCACAAACCTGCTCTTGCAAAAACACCCATTTTATGGCAGTTTACTTTGTGTTCTCAAGTAATTCTTTTTCCATCTTTTACTTAGCCCTTTTCTCAGCCACTAAGTGGCTTCACTGCAGCTTCATAAAGATTTTCATGCATTTTATTGTACTTTTCCCACTGTTACAGCAAACTGAGCAAGTGTAACCTTGTGCTTGCTCCACCACTAAGCTGGTCCCAGAAACCTGAATCCTGAAGATGTACAGCAGAAAGCACAGACCCCAGCTGCCAAGGGAATTTACTAATTAAAACCCCAAATAACTGCAATTGGTCCGTCTAGGGATGTGCAGTTGTCTGTGGAGTTTTTAGCAGAAAAACCCTCCAAACAAAAACCATCTAAACCCGTTACCACACACACACAAATATACGTGTATTAAAATAAATAGGATACCTTAATACTGCTAGCATCTATAGCTAATAACCCATCTAAACGACAACAAACATCCTAACATCTCAGTGTGATAATACAGTGGTCATGGCTCATGTTTGGGCTGTGGACCTGCCAGAGATGGGCCTTTCATCCAAATTACTGCCAAAGAAGAGGAAATCACAAGGCTTTTTTCAAAGGCATCCAGATTTCCCCAGGGCTGTCCCAAAGCCAGAGGCCACCTTTCTTCTCCCTGTCCAGTCCTGCTGCACTGGGCCTGCTTTGATGTGGTCAGAGGTGGGCTACAGCAGCTGGAGTGATTTGAAGGTCACAAGGACTTTTACATCCCTTTTCATTTTTCAAGATCAAAGTTTCAGTAATAGATTTCTTAAGTCAGAGGGATTCATTTTGTTTTCCTTTGCAGTTTCATTAAAAGTCTATGCATTTTAATTCTCTTCAGCAAAGCCTCCAAATTATAGATCCACATTTATTATTACCAGAAGAAAACCCAGCTTTCTGCCTTTTTGCTGCTCTTCCTCCAAATTAATTCAAATTACCTTAAGCTTTTCTGTAACAAAAGATGGAGATACTAGGACCACTCAGCATTAGCCTCCTGCAGCATAAATACATTAGCTAATGGGGCTGTTTGCAAGCTGCAACGGTCAATTAAATATACAGAAAACATCATCTGAGTGACAGTGCTGCATCCCATCTTAATCCCGTCAAGGCACAGGCAAACAAGCTCATCATAGTTTGCTTCTATAGACCTGCCATCCCTTTAAAGCCAGAAAAGCCGGGTGGATTTTTCCCCATCCCCTCTGAACTGAAGAGCTAACATTGTTTAGGGCACAAGTGGATTGATTTACTTTCAAGAGCAGTTAAATAAACACCAGACACTTAGTCAATGTTTTTTCGCTCTTTTAGCCTTCTTGTCAGACATAAGTATAAAACTGCCTAAAAGGCACAGTATAAGTTCACTTTCAATCTCTTTTCATTGTCTTCTCATGAGCAAAAGTTACAAAATAGAAAGAGATAAACTTTTAACACCATTTCCAGACCAGGGACAAGCACAGGGCTGCAAGCAGAAGCACATTAGCAGGTGCCAGAAAATCCCCACGTTTTATGCACAGCACAACCCCATAGGCACCATCACAGCTAATGTGGGTGTCACAGGTGGCCACCCACAAATGCAAGTAAATAGTTGTCTTACCCACACTGACCACGCTGGTGGGCACCAACTGGAGCTTGGGGTCGCTCGCCAACCTGCAGACAGACCTGTCCAGGAACACACCGCAGGGAAAGCTGAAGAGGTGCCTGTCCCCAGGACTGATAATTTTCCTGGTTTGTTTGTTTTTCTCATAACAACACAAAGATGCCAGATGGGCTTTAACCATTCTCTTCCCCATTTACCCATTTCTGGTTAGCACCCTGAGCAGCACTGATTCAGGAATGGCATGAGGGCACGGTCCCCACCCCAATGCTTTAGTCTCCCAGCCACTGCCACATGAATCATTATTTTTTTCCAGCAACTATTTGTCCCCTGGAATAAGTTACTTAAACAAAAATTATTTCTCTAGCAACTGGTAGGGAAACAGACATGAGCCCAGCATGGCCAGTGGGCAAGAACAAAGCCTGCTCTACCCAAAGGTCAGCCCTGGACTATCTACAATTCGGCAGGAGAAGTCTTTTCCTCCCCACAGAGGAGGCCTTAGCAGGCTGCATACCCACCTGGCACAGCCACACAGCTTCTCAATGCCATGCTTGACAGCCCAGGCAATTGTTTTGAGCTGACTTTCAATGCAAGACAGGAAAATTAAAGCAAGCTCATTTCACACAGTGCTCTGCTGGCTCCAAAAGTCTCAGGACAATTATAAATCCATGCAGTTTTACTACTTCTGATGCATCCTACCAGCACTGGATGTCTGCACAACAATAAATTTCAATTAGAGGAGGAACTTTTCTCCCTTTCAGGGATATTCTTGCACACATGAAGAGAGAGGAAAAAGAGAAAACACAAAATAGACTTTAAAAGAGTACTAAAGTTATTTAGCAGTATTTACTGACCTTCATTTGATTTTATTACTAATGATTAGGCTAATCCTCATTGATGATTAGGGAAGAAATTGCATGATTTCTTACCTGAGATGGCTGATATTACTGATGATCGTGGTGTGTATATTATCACTGCAGATACAGATTTTTAAGCACAAAAGACCTCCTTTCTCCAATATACAAACCACCTGGTCACTCCAAGTTGGAAAGCAGCCTTAAAGTAGCCATCTCAGTAACATTCACCTAAATTCAGCATTTGCTGAAGTTCTGCAAAATCAAAATCATACATAGTTACAATAAATCCTAAGAAAATGTAAGTACTGCTGCTTGTGAGACAACTAAGGCTCTTGGGGATGAGATGCCCATTCAAAATTCACGTGTGCTCTTACTTGCCTCCACAGGGTCCCGTGGTCCTCCCCTCCCAACCACACTGGTCCCATCTCAGCTGCGGGGAGGACAAGGGGGCACGACTGCTTTCCCACTAGCTATGCCTGATGCATCAGTGGCACTGAAAGAGGTGTCTGCTTCACAGTATTCCTAAATTAAGCCATCGCAACCCCTGTCCCCGCACTAATACCTGTTTTCCTTGTTGCCTTTTTATTGATTGTGCAAATTAAATTGTCTTAATAAAAATTAGAGATTAAAATACACCTTATTACATGTACAGAGTAGCGCATAGCTTTCCTAACAAAAGTATTATTCATAATTAAATGATGTATGTCCATGAGGACAGGAATTAAAATGTAAAGAATTACCACAGAGATTTCATACATTGGAAAACTATCAGGTGCTAATCAAAAGGGTAATAACTAGCAGCCAAAACAAAACCCAAACACCAAAGATTTAATTCATGCCATATTTTCTATGCTGTGCAGGACTGAGGAGAACACAAACATTTATGTTATCCTGGGACAAACACGCTAGCAGCAGAAAGCAGGTGTTAGGTTGAAGAAAAGGACGGGTGATAAACTCAGAAGATTTAATCACCATCTCCTTAGCCTTTCACTCGGTACTGCACATCCCAGTTGACCTCCTCCTTAGCCAGAGGTTAAGTTTATGCCTGCACTGACCCTCTGAATTTTACAGCCGCTGCCATGAGGCGCTGAGCCATAGTCTCACATTTAAGCACTGTTAGTTATAGACAACAGCCCAGTGAGAGAGCTTTGACTGCCAACGGAAGGATGTTTTGGTGTCCTTTTTTCCCCCCCCAGCAATAACAGTAGGAGTTTCTCCTCCTTCATGCAAAGCCAGCTTTATTCTAGTTCAGAAATTGAAACTTTCCAGCAGACTATCCACTATCACCACAATAAATCAGAATAGAAAGTGAGAAAGGTCTGCGCAGAGGTTTTGTTTTCTTCTCAGTCTTTCTTCTTGATCTCAGTGGGCATAAGAAAGCAAGCAATCATTAACTGATCAGTTAATTCAGTATCTCACTTTACAACGTTTCCAAAGTAGATTTCTGGTGTAAGAATACAGCAAACTGTTTTACTCTATGCCTATAAATTAACATACACGTGCAAGGTAGTCTTATAGGAAGCAATTTTTTTAAATTCTGTACATCTTACACTATTAACCCACTACAAGTGTAATTATTATATAATTAGTTGTGTTTGTAAATCCAGCAGTTTACTCATGTTTAATTAGCCACATTATAATTGGAACACTTGATTGTTAAATATATCATTGAACTGAACCTGGAACACGTCATTAGTTCCACTACCAATAAATTAACTTTAACTAAAATCTGTCATAAATAATTATTTTCCTTCCTTCCTGGTGTTCCACTAGGATTAAGATAATAAATAGCCAATCCAGATCAGCAGGTTGTTAAGATCATGATCACAGGAGCCTGCCTGCCGCCAGTTTTACTTTTCTGCGATATGTTCATCAGCAGAGATGACAATCTCCTGCATAAGTTACTGGTTTTCCTTGCTTTTAATTTTCATTTCCAAAAACTCATTTTTATCTGCAGATAAACAGAGATACAGGTTACAAGACTTCTTTTGAGCTGGCCCTGCACATACCTATGCCCTGACAGTCCCCGAGGCAGTGCAGTACAGGGCACGCACACATTGCTGCAGCAAAATATTTCCATTTCTACACTCCAAGGACTCTGACAGCATGGACAAACTGCAAATTGCAGCTGAAGTAACTCTCTCTAGAGCTAAATACCAAGAAATTGCTTTGTAAAAGTACAATCCCCAGGAAAGCACAGGAACTCCACAGGACAGAGCAGAACAGTGATGATAAAAAGATGCCTGGTCAGGCCAGCCCAACAGGCAGCTGAGCCCAGCCAACTGCAGCTCCCATATGAGCAAGCAGGACCATCGCAAGGGTAATGGGAGCTGGAGCTGGTTTCCAGCACTGACCTCAGCCATCTGGGTCACTTTACCCACTGGGAAATCAGTCATGAAAATTGAAAACGCCCCTCAAATCCCATCAAAGCAGCTCAGGAACTCGACACTGGAGTTGCTGTTTCATGCAAAGGTTGGGTGACGTTTCCTCAGACATAGCCAGGCACAAGCTCCTGTGCGTCAGAGTGGTCGCTGTGACCCCCTTACGGAGGGCTACAGCTGCTGCTTTATCAGTAGGTCCTCCCACAAGTAAAACTGGGCACATCCTTGCAGAGTTCCTTTTTCCAAAGAAAGTTTTTGCTTACCCATTTCAAGACACACAGATGTGAAAGTGAGAGGCCCTGGAAAAGCATCCGTTCACAGAAAGAACTATAACATTTTCAAAAGAAGAGCAACCATACAACATATATAACATTAAATTGCAGGGTTTATCTTTAGGTCAAACATCCTGTTCACTGTTATTATTGCCAATCATTGATACCTCCAGTGGAACTGAGGCAGCAGATCTAAAATGATAAAAGGAAACAAACGGAATACAATGACAGACTGCTGAACTAAATGTCATATCATAGCCTTGAAATCAAGGATTGGACATTTGTACAAACAAAAAAAAGGATTGGACATTTGTACAAACAACAGCATACACTATTGTGAAGATCAAATTAGGGACTTGAAACAGATGAAAGGCCTCTGGAGCTGCAGCAGAAACCCTGGTGGAAGGAGCTGGATGTAACCCTGCTGCTGCTGGGTTTCTTGCAGCAGCGTTCAGAGCCAACTGCCACTGACTATTGACACCAACCATTTATAAACCTGACCAACCACGAGACAGGAGATGGTAAAAAGAAATAGCAATTTCTTTCAACCTGGGCACATCTGGAGTAACTTCATTTTGTGCACGCCGATTCTACTTTCCTTTGGTGTGCTAGCAACAGAACGCAGTCCCTCTCTTTTCCTTCTCATGTAGATACAGAGAGATGAAAATTCCATCAGGCCTTTGATCACTGTGGATTGGATACTTTTTAAAAAAAAAAAAAAAAGAAGAATGCAAAGGAAAGTAGAAAATGATGGGAGCAAAGCTGCGACAAAACAAGAAATGAGCTGCTGCAGATGCAGAATTTCTTTGAGAGTTAAAAAGCATGTAATCACCAGGTTTTACCTGGAGCCTGTCATCACAAGGACATTTAAATATAGCCAGCTGGATGTTGACCATACTGCTATCTGGCAGCCAAAAGCCCAGTACAGAAAATTTCAGCCCAAGTGACTGAAGTTGTTGAAGTTACTCATCAGCCAGTGTACTTAGTCGTACCTCTCATTAGCATGACTGTGTTGCTATTACATGGGAAGATGTCACTTTAGCAGTGTTTATCACCCCCTTCCTTAGGAGAAAAGCCACAAAAAGCCATCAGCCTCCACAGCCTTGCATCTATTTGGACTGCTGTACAAACCCAAACTATCAAACCAGTCCAGGCAAAGTTGTACTGTACTTTTATAAGCTACCAAAATTGCTGCAATGTTTGTTTTCTGATTTATTCATCCTAATAACAGCTTGTTTTCTAAACCAGGAGACTGCACAGAGGAACAGGAGCACACCTAGTATATGAAGTATTGTAAATATTTAGTAGCAAGTTAAAATGGGCCTGACATAATTCAAGATCACACTACAAGTGTGCTCGAGTTAGAAGCATAATTTAATTTCTAGTCCTCATCATCTACTTCACAGCCACATTCGCTTTCCCTCACAAACATCTCCAGCTATTGTCATCTACCAGCCTCCTCAGGTAGGCACAAATAGTAGTCCCACTACATACTACAGCCTGCACATTTCTTCACAGATTTGGAAGTCTTGGTAGAAAGAAATGCTACTACTACAAGAAAATCCCAGATTTACATATAGTTTGCCTATAGGTGTACATCTGTCCACTATTTTCAAAAATTTAACTCTAATGGAAGGACTGCATCTATCAAAAATCAACTGTAAGAAATTTTAGATCTCCTGTAGCAAATCTCGATGCAAAGAAAGATGACCTTCACAATGAACTGCTGCTAACTCACTGCATGGAAAAAAAATAGATCTCTTGCATGCTGTAATACACAATACAATTATTTGCCTCAAGCAAACTAAAATTGAATGGCAGAACCAGCTGGTTACAGATGGTAGTGTGAAAAGTTCACCTCCTCCTTTCTCTGCTGCTTAGCTGCAAGAGCATTAGTCAACAAAGCAAAGGATTATTTGTATTTCACTCTGCTCAGCTTAAAAAGGATAAATTCTAAAAATGAATCTATAGCCTTCACTTCAAGCAATAACATACGGTGCTCCAACAAAGGAGGAAACAGCTTTGATGAAACATCAAATGAGATAATGAAAAAGATCACTGAGATGAGCTTAACGTGAATACTGTGCAAAGTTTACTTTTCTGAAAAAGAAACTCAACCCCTACCTTTATACCTGACCTGATTTAAAAAATGATGGGGGGAAGGGGAGGCGGATGTTTAGATGAATTGCTGGTTGACAAGAAAGTAAAGCAGAGGATATTTGCCGGCCAGGGAAATGCTGTTCCATGCCGAGCCAGTCATCAGGATGGCCGTGGAATGAGAAAAGGTGAAATAAAATGAAAAGACTGCATGAACTAGAAGAACAATAGGAAAATATTTTGAAATGTTTACAATTGATATTCTTTCTGTAACTGATTCCGATTGCTCTCGCTCACCAGCACCATGTTAATTTTTACTGGTTAATTGAAAGATTAAGTTCTAGAATAGAGTAGTTCAGCTGGAAGGGACCTTCAAAGATCATCTAGCCCAACTGCCCGACCACTTCAGGGCTAACCAAAAGTTAAAGTACTTTATTGAGAGCATTGCTCAAGTGCCTCCTGAACACTGACGGGCATGGGGCATCAGCCACCTCCCTAGAAAGCCTGTTCCAGTGTTTGACCTCCCTCACAGTAAAGAAATTTTCCCTAATGCCCAGTCTGAGCTTCCCCTGGCACAGCTGAGATAAGGGATACACAACAGCCTTTTTCATGCTAGGGACATGCACTAGATCAATGTTGGGCATGAATACATGCTACATGTTTGAAAGACAGTGTCATTTGCACACGATGAATTAGGTTTAGAAAAGATGTGTAAGTGCTAGAGAAAAAAATTTCTGCAGTGTTCCTTGCATACTATTTTCATACCTAAAGAAGAGTGGCTGAATGCTAAGTGGTATATCTGGCAGCTGGTACATCCTGAGGTCACTGTAGGATTTCGTGGCACCACTAGGTTATTTATCTGATGAAATTTCCCTAAGATTTTTTTTGATCCAGAATTCATCATCATGTCACCCTCTTCCTCTGACGTGGGAAAAAAATGGGCTTAACCAAACTTGACCAAGAATTGAAGGATAAAGATTGCATAATTACAGCGACATGGCATCCACTGTAGGCAACATAGGCAGCATAAATGAATGTTCAAGCTTTGCCTTTGCTCAGCACTTAACACCTAAGAGAAAAAAGTGGCACTCCTCAGGGAAAAACACAGTAAGATTAAAGGTGAAACACAGAAAGGAGTGAAAAAAATTAAAATCAGCTCAGACTTAATTTCTGGACAACCATAATGAATTTAAGAACAGTGCACACTGGCCAACTTTTTTTTTTTTTTTTTTTTTTTTTTTTTTTTAAGGCTTTCAGCTGAAAACACAGTAAGAGCAGAAAGAAGCACAGAGTTTTCCCAAATGCTGAAGTAAAAAAGACTTCAAATCTGTTTAAAGACAAACAGAAAGAAGGGCAATTTCACAACTAAGTGCTAAAACACTGAAGACATTGTTCTAACACAGAAACAGATGAACAGTGCAGATGCAACATTATACTCAAATTTCTACACACAAATAAAGCACAGGGGAAGAGCTAAAAGTGATACTTAAAGATTGTGAACTAATGTGTATAATTAAGCCACTTAAATTAACTCAGCTCCCTTTATTCTTTTTACGGAGAAATGGAAAGCAATAGATAATAGTCCCACACTGAGTAAAGAATTTATTAGGGCATTCCTTCTCAAAACTGCTTTGTCTTCATTAAAAAATAACAAGAAAAAGTTGTTCTAAGTCAAGAATTTCTAATTCTAAAAGGCTAGAACTTTCAAAGGAAGATATCTATTAAAAAACAAACAGTTATTTGACCAAAAATGCTGCCTTTTCTGATTTGCTGTGACATATACAGTAATGAAAAGTAAACAGTTAGTTTCCTAACTTTAGCACCCTGTAAGGTGTAATGCACTAATCATGTTAGTCCAACTGAAAATCCATTTAATAAAGCTGTAAATAATCTCTCTATTTCTAAACATATAACTGGAAAAATCATTCTCCATCCTCCCCCACCCCAGTAACATCTTTTTATCCAGCAATAGCAAAATGCAGAAAAGGATATATAAAGTAAACTTAAAAACGTAAACCAGGTGTTAAATTGAACTGATAAAGGTCAGTTCATGGTAAAGATAAAAGATAAGAAGCAAAAATGGGAGTTGATGTTTCCCTTCATATTCTCTTTTGGATGTTGGAGATGAAGTACCAAACCAGCTGCAAACTGGCCTACACACACGAAAAGAACTGCGGGTACCATGCATGAGTCATACCAGGGTTGCTGAAAATATCATTAACTTCTTTTTGAGACACACAGCTTTCTGGTCATCAATCCACCAAATTCACGGAAGTCACCCCAAGCAAAGAAATCATTAATTCCAGGTAAAATGAAGCAGAAATAAGCATGTTCAAAACGCAAATGATCTTTGTTCCCCCCCCCCNAATAAACAGCAGAGGAAAAATGCTCTGGTATAGGCCGATTCATTTAACATGTCAGGAGGGAGAAACAAATTCCCACCACATAATCCTTCACAATCCTGTTCCAGAGTCTTGTCTCTGCTTTGGGAATACAACTTTATATTGTTCTATTCCATATTAAATTTTATTTCTTATAATAAAAAAAATTAAGCCAACAGTTACAACAGTTTTTTACCATATCCCTGCTGACCCAATTATGCTTTGAAGAGGTTTAATTAGTCACTACGGTTATAAATGTTAATGCAACAGAAGGCATTAATATTATTCAAGAAAAAATTCATGAACCCAGTTCTAATCCTCACAGTGAAACGTTACAAAAGTGATGAGTAAATAAATGATCAGAAGATAAGAGTTTGCAGCATATTCTATATGCTGTTTGCCATCAAGCTGCAGCCCCAGAAAATAAATAAATGCACACGCAATCCACCTTTATGTCAACATTATTTAAGTGTTGTTCTGATTGCAAGTTGATTTTTACCTCGTGGGGACCTGATCTGGCACAAACAGATAACCTATGCACAGTACAGTGAGGCATCCAGGCAGAGCAATCCACACGTACGTGTGTATTTATACGTGTGCAAGTGCACGCACACTTGCATGGGTACATTTGCAGAACTATTGACTGTGAAACTTGTGCAAAATACATGGGCCCTTCAGTAACCTCTTCCTTCCAGATTTATTAAATAATAGACCAAAATGAAAATGATACAAGTATTCTTCAAAACACCTGGGTAAACATCTTGGTGAATGCAGCACTAATACAGATGTTAAACTTTTTTTTTTAAATAATGAAATTGTTTTGGCCATCGCAACTGTAACATTCATGATGTATCTATTCCAACATAAATATATTAACTGATAACCAAACTACCCCAAACCCTGGAAGAATGTCCAATTCATATGGGAAAGTTATTGGATTGCATATATTATACAATATATGACACATTCAGTAATTTCCAGTTCCACATGTACAGCCAGAACAAATAACCTTTAACTAAAAGGTTACTCATCCTCTCCTTTAAATGTAACTTTTCCCCTTCTTAAAGGCTTGACATCATTTTTCCCAATACAGGGTTATTTCTACTTTACATGCCTTTTCATGTTCAACTGCATCAAACAGTCACTTCTTCCCACAATGAAATCCATTTATTCTCCTTTCAGATCTCCTGTTCAGGCTTCTTACATTAGACGTACTAAGGCCAACAACACATGAAGATCTTTGGTCTCTTCGCATTGTGAGGTATACTGTAATTTAAAGGCAAAAAACCCTGTAGAGAAAATTAGCATATACAAGATGCTGTTACTTTTAATAATTACAGCCTGTGTGAATATGTAAGACCGTCTAAATTTTACATCATACACATCACTTCAGTTGCAACATTTTATTATCTGGAGTTAACAATTATATTTTGTAACATAAATTAATTGAATACTTCATTTTAAGAAGCCATAGAGAAGTCCAAACATCCAAAGTATGGTTTTAAGTCATTAGTTAAAGCACAGATTTGTCACTTCTTTTCTCACAAGCTTTGATCAATTTTTTCCATCTTCTCAACTTGCCTCCACATAAAACTGTTCAGCATGCTGCAAACAGCATTATACATGAGTCCTCCAACATTTCTGCTCAGATATATACAGCAAGACTGCCCTTCAGCTGTTATAGCACCTTCTCAATAAAGGCTTCATTTTTGCACCACAGACAGACCTTCTGAAACTTAAGTGTTTTCTTCTAGCTGGTTTGCCTGTCAGACAGAGGAAAAATAATTGTTGAAAAAACAGCTTACATGTCTTATTTTTCTTGTCCAATTTTGTAGGCTAATATTAAATGTGAAAAACAGAATCCATTGATTTAAAAAGAAAAAAAGTAAGTAGCGAAATGATATTCAAAAAGCATAGAAAATAGTCTTTTTTCCCCATTTCAACTGCATGCAGTAGTAACATGTATTAAGCTGCAGAAAGCATAATGTGTGGGTAATGACTGAACTGATTAAATACAGTAATAACCAGTTAATTAACAAACTAGCACAAAGAAAACCCATAAAAAGAACATGTATTCTTTTATATCTATAGTAAGCCTGCTTAGTTCTAAGTTAACAATTTCTTTGTTACAGGAAATCCTTTTAACTTTTTATTCTTTTAAAAAACTAATTCTTTCATGAAGCTATTCCTAAACTTAGTAGATATGCTTTACATTTTCTATTTTATGGTTATTGCCCATTGAAACAAAGGAAACTTTTATTTTCCATTTCAAAAGTTTTTATTATTTAGTGCATATCTACAACAGGAAAACGCTTTAAATGGCTCTAACCCAGGGGACTAATAAAGGATTAAACATTTCCTCAAATATATATTACTTTGAGATTATATTCTGTTAGAAAACATGACAAAGGAAAAGGCACAATCCAGTAACTTCAAAAAATACACCAAGTTCTTTTACTATAAGAGGACAGGCATGTTACTGAATGTGATGGCCCTGATTATTTTAGATTGCCTTAAGATTGATTTTCTTTAAGCAGAAGAAAGGTGGCTTTAAAAAGTTCATGCATAAGTCCATTCAGGCACAATCTAAGCAATCTGCGTTAAATCAGGGTTTGCATAAGATAAAGGGAGAATAATGCAAAGCAACTGTAAAAAAAAAAAAAATTACTCTGCCTTTTCGTTTTTAAGCACTTTGTATCTGGGACTCTGGAGATCTTCAATGCTCTCTGCGATTGGCTTATTCAGTGTTTCTGGCAGAAGGAGAGTCAGGAATCCTGCTGACAGCCCACTGATTCCAAACACCACAAATGGCACAGAGGGGCTAAGAGATTTCTGAAATTAAAAATCCATAGTAAAAAAAAAACAACATTGTTTCCTGCTCTTAAAATACATGATCCACATGAACTGCAGTCAAAACTGAAAAGCTACAACTCTTCCATATGTGCAATTATCCATGTATTAATGGAACAAAGAAACCCAATAAATGTCATTTCTCAGAAATAGCTTCAGGGGAACCTTAACTGTTTACATGCTAAAAGTACTCAGATACAGAGTGGGCCTTAGCGACATTATATGATAATCACTTCACTAACAGATGAAATATTAACACAACACAGAACACTAGATTCTTTCCAGAAAGGATAATATACTAGGTACTTTTAAACATCTTGTTTATTCATTCTGGAAACTGATTGCATGAACTTTATTTAATTTTTCTTTAAAATACTTTTTTTCAAGTAATATAGACAAATGTGGTACCAAAATCAGCAAAGTGCTTTTGAGAGAACTTAATAAATTTGTTGTGTAAAAAATAGAAAAATAATCTTACCATAGATGGCACAAAGGGAGCCAAAATGCCCCCAAATCTGCAAGACATGGAACAGACACCCAAGCCAGCATTTCTGTTTCAAATAAAGGATGAAAAATATGTAGTTTCAGAATACAGGACCGCAACATGTGATGGCACTGTCAGAAACAACTTACCTGTTGTGTTTTGTTTTGGTTATCAATAGTCTTTATGAAAAGGAGAAAAAGAAGTTTTTAAAGCCCTCCAGCAGTTACTCCAAGATTTTCTACAACTAGCTGCTAAAAGGTAGATCACACCCTCTGAAGCCCCTCACAAAAGCACTCCGTTGTGCAATCCTTCACAACAGTTTGAACAGAGATAGGTTTTCCAACCTACCATATAGGGCGATATAACTGGACGAGGGAATGATTTCACGATTTGGCGGGATCTCCTATCTCTTCTGTTGCCTCAGGTTACACCGATGAAAAGTCAGTGCTCAGCTCCAAATAGAAAATAAGCACATGCTAATGTGAAGCTTGAAAACGCCTAGCCAGATGTGTCACTAGATACTGCTGAATTCTGCACAACTTTCAATTGCCAGGCAAGTTTAAAGCAATTTCATCTAGCCTAAACAATAATCAAAGCATGGCTAAAAACAGCAGGACCCTCTTCAAAGAAAGGTACAAAGTCTTTAATTCCCTGATCAAATGCAAAAATCTTCCATCTCTGTATCACCCTTAAAAATGATGCTTCAGAGACTGACATGGGCACCGCTCGTGAGCTGGACAACAAGAACAGGCTCACAGCAGCTGTTCTCCTTCCTACATCTCCCAGTTTCTTCCTCTCACACCACTGAGCTGAGCTTCTCCCCCTCATCCCACTTCCTTTCCCTTCTCCAAACACAGGAAGACAGCGACAGGATAAAAGATGGCAAGCAGAGAGGTGACACGGGTCACCAGCACACCAAAACCACCCACATCCACCACCCTTCCTAAGGGCCCTTCACGCAGGTTAAGGGAAACAGATGATGGAAGGAGCTGCTGAAAAGCCAGTGACTTCAGTGTAAAAATAAATATACAAAGCAACCTATTCTTTCATCATGTCCTCTTGGGAAAAGGAAAATAGCAACCCACACTTCCTCACTTTGAAGCAACATCGATCCAAACCCCTTAAGACAAGGCCAATCACCTCCCGTCTGTCAAAATCCCTCAACAGATGACAGACACTGGTCTATATCCAAACCATTCATTTACAAGCATCCTTCCCACAAACCCTAAGTGGGTCAACATCCAGAGATTTGCCAGCTTTTTTCCAACCGAGAGGAAGTATGGCAAAAGGTGATCATAAATGCAAAGTATTTCATTTAAATTCCAACGCAAAAGGAAAACAGTTGTTAAAAGAGTTTAGGATATCATTAATTCAGAACTCGACGTAGCTTGGATTACGCAGAACGTTATGGCAACCAAGAGGAAAGAAGCACCACGGCTGCGGAGCTATTGGGAAGCACTCGTGCCGTGCTGCACGCCGATAGCCGACCGCCCACCGCCACTCTTACCTCGGTGCCTCGACTTTACCCTGCTCGCTGGCAGACCTGCTAAACCCGACTCCCGCACACGTTCCTACCACACCACGGAGCACAGCGCTCAACTAATGCCAGCCAAAATAGCCCTACAGCCAGGGTAATCGCATCAGCCCGGGGCTTTGCTCAAGCCAATTAGTCCTGCTGCAGCTGCCTGGCTAATTACACATGCCACACAGCACTCCTCTAGCTGCACTGCTCGTCCAGCGCTGCCTGGCAAGCAGCGTACGGCCCCGCACAGATGCGAAAGCTTGTCTGCTGCTTACACTGGCTGCTCTAAAACCGCACTGTGCTTACCAAGGATTGCTCACCAGAACATTCCTTGCAGAGAAAGCCAGAGACCAAAAGGGGAAGTATTTTTAAAAAGTACAAATGCATCTGCCACCACTGACAGCTAAGGGAAAATACATTAGTTTCCCCACTGTGAAAATTCTGATGCTATCCCACACAGTTCAGTGCCCCCCCTCTGATTCCACCCATCATCTACAAGGATGCCATAACTTTGCAACCATTTTCTCTCTAAAAAAAAGTTTTTTAGTTCTATGTTACTAGAGCTATGATTTCATTCCTCTCCCAAACACTGCAAGATAACCTTCCTTTTTGTTCAAAAAATGCAACAGAAGTGATGTTTTCTGTATTTAACTTTTTGTTCCCCAGCAGGTATTTTAAAGACACATTAAGAATGGAGGGAAAAAGAAAAGCCCAAAACACGTACACGCTTCAGTTTGCAGCACTTCAGTTCTAGCATGAGATGTGTTTCTCATTCCTTCATGTACCAATTATCGTGAAAAAAATATGCCTAGCACGGTCTTTATGCTTAGAGTAATAAGTAGGTTTAAATAAGGAGCAGTACCGCTGAAGACATTTAACTTCTCTGCAGAACGTCCAATTGGGGAAAAAAAAAGAAAACCCAAAACCAAAAGCAAACCCACAATTTATTCCACCTCCTCTCTGCCACCTTTGAAATGGGACATGTCTCATCACCTGGCATGACAAAGCTCCCTGCTGGAGGAATGCCAGGATCACTACGAAGCTTTACAAAGACCACCAGATGGTGCTGATGTTTTACCTTAAAATTAACCACTTTTCCATCACTGTTTTTCTTACATAAACTTTAATATTTGCAGTTTATTAAAATACCAGAGAGATATCAAACACATTTTTAAGTGTATGAAAATTCCTCACATGTAACAATTTATATTGTCTAATGTAACACTTGCCATATTATTAAGCATGATCTCTCTCAATGAAGTTGGTGATTTTCTAAACTCCTTACTCTTGCATTGCCTCCACTAGCATTCCATATCTTTGACAGTTACTTTTGTACCAGAATATTAGTGCAGATTCTCAAATGAAGCAGCAATTCCACAGATTAACAAAACAAAAACAAAACAAAAAACAACCATCCTAATCACTAACATCTTGTTTCAAACACGCTGAAACACTACTGTAATTCCTGCTAGGTATGAGCTGTCACATACTCGGCCCTGAACACCAATGGGACTTAGGAAGATATTACTGTGAATCACTAGAACACAGTGAAACAAAGAAAAGCTGAGAAATTAAAACCTGGTCAGATTTGATTCTCTTGATTCTCAGCTCCAGAAAAGCAGAGGGGACAGGAAACAAACCAAACCAAAAAAAACAAAAAAACATCCATTAAGAAAGAGACCTTGAGGGACACAGAAGTTTGGATGGGGAGAATGTAAACAACCCCTCCCCAAATCCAATTTCAGTCAGCATACTCGTGACTTGCATATTAAACCTAAACCTTTGCCAAGGATGACAAGCTCAGTAGCTAGAAACAGCCAATCCACCTCCATCCTCACAAGTTTTACTGCATAAACTGCATTCACAGTCTAGCTTATGCCTCTGTAACATATGGCAACCTCAAAAGAAACAAAAAGCCAATCCAAGGAGTCTCCCACTCCCCCGTCCCTCTCCCCACAAAGCCCTTAGTTTCCTGGAATCAAGCGATTGATGTCACCATCCTTAGAAATACTTCTAAGATGCTACAGGCTGCATCTACCAGCCAGGACACCTTCCTACTCCACTCTGCATTTCATTTTCCTGCTCTCTCAAAGGAATGCTCAACTTTTGAAATGTACTATTTTTGAGCAACTAGTGCAATATGGCTCACATTCTGCACACTTTGAGTATCATTCAGAAAACCACATGGAGCTGAGATGGCAGCTGAGGATAACAGGACTGAGGTATTTATTTTCCTGTCTCAGGTTTATCTTGGGACAACAGGAGAGAGCTCAGTCTCAGAGTTCAGGAGGAATACAAAAAATAAAAGGTCTTAACCCACTTGTTCATGAATTAAATGCTGTAAAGCAAATCCTTGCCATGAAGAAACTATTAAATGAGTTGCATTCTGAATACTTAATTAAGAGATATATAAAAGCATTTGTTTTTCAAGAGGCAAACAAAACAATTATATTGGAGATTTAAGAATACAGAAGCACTGTAAATAGTCCTTACTGTATGTTCTATATTTATAATTAAGTTAGCATACACTTCCATCACATCATTATGTGATGGAAACCATCATTATGTTTGGTTTTGCAACCTGTAATTTTACTCCCCAAATCAGTAGTGTAAATGAGAAACACGGCACCTAGCATTGCATGAAGGTTGTTTTGCATATTTTTATTCTGATTCAGACCTAATGGAAATCACCACAAACAGCGCTAGATAGTGCACTGGTGCAAAACGCACGACTACTAGGAGAAGCCCTTTCAAGCTGTGGCAAACTGCCTTAGTTAAAGAAAGAGCTCATATTGATATTTCAGGTAAAAATAATTACACCAGCAATCATGATCACTGTGCATGAAAAGTGTTTTAATTTACCCACAAGCTCTGTTAAATTACCTCAGTACTGTTGGGTACAGTTCAGATGTATAAATATACACAATGTTGAAAGCAGCGCTGACCATCATTTTTCCACACAAAGCTAACAAAGTGGGACTGAGGAGCAAACCTTTCAAGAAAGAGAAAATAAGCTGTAAGCAGATATACATAAATATCTCTCTATATAATATAAATAGATATATAATATCTATTTTATATAATGTATATAAAATTATATAAACAGTATATAAATATATATATAAATAGCATAGTCTGTTTTCTTACTTTTTTTACACCATGTTGAAAGCATCTAGTCCTTTTTAAGAGACTTTCACACAAAAACAATGTTTCACCTATGTTTTTTTTCAACTACATGCACAAATCTCATTTCTTCCCAGCCAGCCTAAGAGCTAGCATAAGAACAAATACATAAAGTTATATTTAGGAATAAGACAGTCACCTCCNGGGTTCTAAAACTAAAACAGCTCTAGAAGGAAAGAATAAGGCTTCTAGCTCTGCAGTCAGAAAAACCTTACCAGGTAATTGCATCTTTTGACAAGCACAAGCAGACAATAAAAGCTCCTTGACTAATTTAATAAAATTAAAACCGTTCAACTTGATTCACCTCAAAAGCTTATTTGCTCCCCAGGGACATCCTGTCGGAACTTAAGATGCAGCAGCCCTGTAATTCTGAAGAACAAACGCGAATGCAGCCTCATTTACTCATAGACAATCTTTAGTTGACCAAACCGGAGCGTGGATCTTTTAAAGTCCCAAAGAAACCTGATTTCAGTTACTCTGACTTTGGATATGGTTATGTTTGCAC
The DNA here is from genome assembly GCA_013399115.1 of Anseranas semipalmata. Classification (NCBI taxonomy): domain Eukaryota; kingdom Metazoa; phylum Chordata; class Aves; order Anseriformes; family Anseranatidae; genus Anseranas; species Anseranas semipalmata. Next base: position 1,206,202 of record VXAA01004298.1, read on the forward strand.
TATCTGTTTTGATAAGTAGAGAATTTATTGATAAGCACAAAAAAGGATGAATGCTTTGATTATGTCTATTTCAGATTCTCTTCCCCAGCTCCGAGTTCAGCATATGTTTCATTTTGGATCAAACGATGTTAAGTAATGGAAAAGTCGCATTGCTTCTCAATTACTTTCCTTGTAATCTTGCCCTTGAATATTTTCAATTCTATTCATCTGATCAAATCAGATTTTATTTCAACTGCAGCAGAAATTCATTTGTACATAAAATGAAATCGGAAAACTTCATTTCCAGAAACCTAATTTCTTTGCGTGATGCATTTTTGCAGTTATTTCTGTAATTCATGCAGAAAAGATGCAACATTTTTCACCCATGTTCTCCTTTTGCTTAGTAAGAACTCGAATATTATATACAGTTGCCAGATGCAGAGGTGTGAACCTGGTCTTCAAAGCCCTGCTGGCTGGCATCAGAAGCTGGGACATCCCTTTTCTTTCATCAACCAAACATGAAACAATGAAAAAGAGATTTGTAATTCTCAAATGTGTTTTAAAACTTGCTGTTTCTCTCCCAGGGAGACTTAAGTTGAACGCTGCATATCCATATATATATATTACAAATATAGCATTAGTGCACTCAGGAAGTTCTGGTCTTCCTATCAAAACAGAAGAAAGAGTCTGTCTAGACAGAGAAATTAGCACCCAGAAGCTCAGGAGTGAATTTAAAGTGCACTTTCTTCTCCACATTCACTCCCCCAGGGGAGGCTGAAAGCTGTCTGTGTGGGGAATTACTGCAGGATTAGAAGCACACTGGAAATTCACTGCACATCAGCTTCCTTGTGTAAGTAAGCTCAGACAGATTTGTTGCATCTTCCTCAGTCTTCAAAAATATATTTAGCAACTCTTACACAACACTCCATTATTTTCTCTGCATATATAACACCATTAAGCAGGAATGCACTTTTTCCTGTGGGGATTCTGGCAACCTTTTATAGGTCACTTGCTACGTCCAGCCAAGCTTATCAATGCAGCTTCTTTAACACTTCCATTATATTTTGTATAATATACTTTCACTTGAATGTCCAGTAGCAATGATATGAACACAATTTTGCCTGAAATACTACAGTTGGGGCAACTTTGTTCAAACTTTGGTAATAGACAAAGTTGTAAGTTCTTATTATATTCTAGCATTTGAGTTTATTGTTAAGGGATAATCTTCCATTAATTGATCTATGGAATTTAGGACAGTAAAATGAGGGAAAATGGTAACAAACAGTGCTGATGTTTAAGAGTTTCTAGAACAGGAGTTAGTGATTAGGGTTTGATGCCATCAATGTCATTAAGGTTCTCATTTGCAGTACCATAGTGTAGATTCGTCTTCTGGATGTCATCCTCATGAGAAAAAGTCCCGTTAAACAGCACTTTAGGAACTAAAGGAGTCTCTACATTTACTTCAGAGAAAACATCCACCAAGAAAGGATAGTTCTCAGCACAAAAGGAAGTACCCATCAAAAACCAAGACAAAACTGATTTAAAGAACTGGAAAATATCTTTCTTTCTTCACTGGAAAGCAATGAAAGTCACAAAAGGTTACAATTATGTGTTCAGTACAGCCAGGTTAATCTAAGTGAGTTAGCCCTGAGGTACAAGCGTGCGTTGTCTACTATAGTATAAAGCAGACAAAATGGAAAAGAGTGCTCCTGCTTCACAGCAGCTTTTGAAAGAAAATAATATTCGAGCCCAATTCTCCCTCTGCTGCCACTCTCCCTCACCATCTTCCAATCCGATATTCATATTGACTGAACACTCGTTGCATCCATGGAAGTGACTCATCTTCATCATACTCAGAGCTGAATTTCTTTCTGCTCAAGATATATGTATCATTCTGGGCCAAGAACCAGCTTTACTCTCACCACAAAGGAAAGTAAGACATTTTAATAGGATTAAAGTCAACTCAATTGAAAAAAAGCAGATTTCCTGAAATTTAGCAACTCTCCTCAGGATTCACTACCCTATCCTAACTAGTCACTACTGCTTTTCTTTCATGCCCTTTATTTTATTTTATTTTTCAAATATATAATGAGAAGTACAAAGAACAAACAAGAAAGAAATAGTCTCAATAAAAGGAACAACAAAATGTCTGAGGACTTGAATTAACACAAGCATAGCAAATAGGATTACAGGATATTTTCTCTCTCACTGTTTTTCTTCCTTAGACTTTTCTGAGATTAATTTGAAATGGATGCCAGACAGCATTTATATCTGTTAAAGATGAACACAACCTACAGAAGCCTACTTTGTAATCAGGTCTCTGGTGCTCTTGGGTTAAAACACTGGTAAGGTGAAAACATTTCTATGGAGGCACTATTATGAAAAACAGAAGCTGAGTGGCCACTTCTATTTGGTAGTGTCATTTAGACCTAAGTTTTCAGTGGCTAAGGTAAATATTAGTACAAAAAACTGTACTTGAAATGGAAAGAAAAGTGAAAACAAAAAAAATTTGAAGGTCACTGATTAGAAAAAAGACATCTTTTGAGATGAGAAGTATTTGATGATACTCTACTGTTACCATGAGTTGTCCTCACTACTGCACATTGCAGCAATACACAGCACAAAACTGAGAAAGACAGCAAGCTTCTTGCCATCCCATGGCTTCTATATTGCAATTCTGACTTCCATTTCTAAGTTCCAAGTATGAAATAAGTGATTTATTTTTTTTAAGCTTTAGTGTGTGTGGGGGGGGGGTTGCTTGTTTTCATTTTGTTTTTAAATGATGAGTTAAACTCTTAATTCAGGAAAATCTCAGTTCCTATTTCTAAAAACATTTCATGCCACCAAAACAAATGTAAAATTAACCTTGGTGTCTCACATTGTCAAGATCTAACTAACATTACAGCCCTGCAGTCTTGTTATTAAAAGCAGCATTTTAAGGTAAATTGATTAATCGTGATGAATGAATGCAGTGTCAGTATTTGAAACATAACATGATAGCTTGGTCCGACCTTCTGAGAGCCACAAGCTCGGAGTCAGACAAACTTAGTCAATTAACAGATCCTAGTAAGGGACAGATTATGTCTACAAGAGGTTAAAAGCAATATAGACAGGATCCTGGCTACCTGACCAGCCTTAGAAGGGAGAGACAGAGAAAGAGAGGGAGGTATCAACTGATAGGCCTTTAAGCCCTGATAATCTTAGTCAAGACATACTCATTATTCAAATAAAAGCTGGCAAAACAACATAAATACCTACTTTGGCAGCACTACATACTTACCAGCATTTTTTGGTAAAAACATGGTAAATATACAGGCAAATCCTGCAAATATCAGAAAGCACATCATAGTTTTACGTCTTCCAGACCTAGAAGGAAAAGAGCTCCCAGATAAAGATGGAAACAGAGTCCTTCAGTATTTTTTGAATCTCTGCAAAATGCCAACTGAAATATACAGCAACATTCATAAGTTATACACCTATCGTACCACAGTAAGTGCTTCAAATCTTACACTGTTTTCCTAGTTCTGTGTACCAAAGGCCTCCCACAAAATGCTTACCTATTTCTAGAAGAGATTTTATTTTTAAGCTAGTGGATTTGTGGCCTGGAGAAGAACCCATCTACTTCAGCAACCAGAATTCACACAGACTTTGTCTTCTCGGTACTGAGTGAGGTAATGGGCTCTGTCACTAAAAGGTATCACAGTGCATACACACAAACAATCAAAAAAGTATTTCTAATGCTTCTTAATCTATACTTTTACAAGTTGTCATAGCAGTTACAACACAGAGGAAAACTATTTTGCATGCTTTTTCATTTAACAGTATACACACAGAAATACGCAAGGGTTATTTCTACTGCCTAGTGTTTTAAAATACAAGAGAAGTAGGCAGGATAGAAAAAGACCAACCCATCGCTGCATCTGCCATACATAAATATTTCACAATTATCTGCACAGGCCTACAAATAAAGATTCTTAGCAGCAGTTTGCAGGCATGTAGGAAAACTATACATGCTTGTTATTTCATAAACTCTCACAGCCATTTCTCACTATTATCCCAAATTAGAACTACAGTTAGTCTATAAGCAACATAAAATATTTGTTTTTAAAATCTTCAAATATTTTTGCAACAAAAAAGCTATACTTGAAGGAACTGTTCGCTAAGGCTGAACAAAACCGGAGTGGCAGGCTTGTCACATTGTTTTGCATCAAGCATGTAAAACTTTTTGATTCTTGAACTAAGGAACATGTAAAGCTTGTCAGACAAATTGTAAATTTCAAAATACAAAGAAATGAATGTGTGCTGTTTGTGGTTTAAATACATGTCCTTAGGTTTTCTGGGTTTGAGGTGAAGTTTTTTTTTTGTTTGTTTGTTGTTAGTTTGGATTTTGCTTGGCAGAGCAGACAGATTCTTTTACTGCCAAACAAATGCAAAAAGTGATATCCTCACCTTAATGAAGAAAGTCATTTTTCCACTGATCTCAATGAGACTAAGGTACCATTACAAAAATGCTCAAATTGAAGGTTAGATGAAACCCCAAGTAGCTCTGTGCCTCCACACTGACTATTTGGCCTTTGGAAAAAAATACCCACCTAAAGGATGGCCTCCAAACACTGCAAAGTATGAAAACACATGAACATTGACCATTCATGCCTTAATGGAAACTGAACAGCTCTTCCTTCAAAGTTCTCTTTGAAAAGTGTAAGTAAAAATGAGCAATGCTGAAAACTGCTTTCAGTTGCAGTTTGTAGGCAGTACAAAATCAGAGTCACTCTGAATAAAATATGTAAGATATATAAACAAGCTACAGATACTTAAATAACTGGACTACTCATATTTTTGCCATAAAGACCAAATTTTTTTTTTAATAACATTAATCATTGAAAATCCCATGCCTTGAATAACTCAAACTATCAACAAAACTAAAAAACAGAAAAGATAGAAAATTAAATTTCCATTTCTGTATCAACTGCAGAATCCCTTCCAGCTGACTACATCCATAAAGAATCAACTGGTTTAGAAGGACAGTGAAATATCTTTCCAAGAAAAATGTTAACATTTTTCTAGGCTATCTACAAATATATGCAGAAAACCAGGAAATAAGTTTTTCTTACCAAGATTTCTCAATAAAGAACATGCAGAGTGGAAAGGCTGGAACTTCCACAAGACCATAAAGAGCCACATTTAAATAAAGATTTCCTCCTAATTCACCAGCATTTAAAGTTAGCCCATAGTATACAAAGCTGCAGACATACCTAAAAATAACCATAAAAGTTATTATTATTATTTTTAAAAGTTAAAAAAGTTAAGTTTAAAACTTAAAAGTTATTATTATTATGAGCATATGTAGCCTTTAAGGGTTAAAATTTAAAAGCTAAATTATGCTGAGTTATAGATTAGCTATATGGAGTTAATATGTTAGGAAGAGAACTCTTATTTTGCCCCAAAGGGAAAAAAGACAAAGAGAATAGTTCCTATTTAAGTAAACTATGTGAGAGGAAAAAAAAAAAAAAAAAAAACACGCTCATACACATGCACAGCATAACTTTTGGAATTATCTACCAACTTGCTTTTTTTCTAGGTTAGTTAGCTGATCCTCCTCTGCTCTGGGGTCATTGTTTTTTCCAAGTTGCACTGTTTTTTCAAAACAGCACCTAATATAACTCTATGCAATCTGCATTTGATATTGTCCCCAGTTCTCCTCCACTGAACCTGTGTTCTTAATCTCATTTCTTATGCTTATTCCAGCTCTTACTCCAGATCTCTATCATTGTGTAATCCATATAGTCCTTTTCTTCCTAAAACTGGCTCAAATATACATCCTCTCAATTTCTGCTTTGGCTTCTCATTTCACTGAATGTAAATATTATGTTTTCACCAGATTATTTCTTAATAGGTTTTGAAGCAGTTTCTAAACAACATACTGAAAACAAAATGCAACAGCAATAACAATGAAACATCAACTTTACAACACACCATTTTAGATGCTTATCATCTGCCATCATTAACTGACAGAATTATAATTAATTTGAGGACAGCATTTTTAAGAGAAAAGGATGAAAATCTTATCAGTTTCCTCATGTCTGACTCATTCACAGCATCTCAGTGTCTTGTTATTACATACCAGATATACATAAGTATGATGGTTCTCCACCGAAGGACTGGGTGTTTTACTAAGTTTAGTATACCAGGTGGCAGTTCATCCTTTCGCAAAGTTCCTGCACTTGGTTTTAATTTTAGATTTAATCTTTCTTTTCCATTACCAAGGGCAATATATTGCATCACATCTTCAGCTTCTGCAGTTTTCCCTTGGGAATACAGCCATCGCGGTGATTCTGGGAGCATACTAACAGGAAAGGAAAAAAAAAAAAAAAATCAGTAGTTACAAGTTCATTCCTATGAGTAAAGCACTAAAAATCAATCTTCCTGTTTTGCAAATCAATAATCAAAACAAAACAAGTAGTACCAATGCAAAATTCAGAGAAAAACCATTTACACTGTTCTGCATATTAAATTCCACATACTCTGATAATAATATACAGTTAACCTTATAGAAAGATTGTTGGAAATGCTTGTCAAATCACTCAGTCACGTTGAGACAAGTTTAAATAGAGAACCTACTATGCTAGTAATTCTTTTATTTCTTCTACAGCTCTAACTGGTGATCAGAAGTATACAAAGGATATTACTTGATATTTTAAAAACATTTTGTAACAACGCAATGCTAGCACTTCCAGTTCTTTAAATACTGCTGTATTTCATAATCTTTTTTATAATAATGTCTATGTAGGAATTCTAAATAGGAGAACCCAAATACAATAGTGATAGAAACAGACACAAGGGACCTTAAAAACATGCAGATACTCAGTGTATCACACTAGAAAGGCAATTCCAAGTGCTCTCACTTATTTCCCTTCGCACACATGCATGTCTTAAAAAGTAATTCTAAAAACCCTCTAGGAGCACTTCCAAAACTTCTCAAGCACTGAAATGCTTCTTTGGCAAGAGGCTGTGTTCCTGGCTGATGCTGCAGCTCACGGCCTCTGGCAGGCCTTTCCTTCCCCCCAAGCAGATTTGTAATCAAGCTTTATTAGACAGCTGGCATACAGCTGCTCTTTGCAACGCTGGCTGCCACAACTGTAACAGCATACAGAAATGCAAACTTTTCTTCTGGGTAGCCCTGACCTTCTGCTTCATTTAAAACTGCTTCTTCCTTCACTATATGATTTTCTTTTGCTTGGTTCATAAAAACATACAGAAAAAACTACCATCCGTATTTATAATACTCTGAATTATGACAAGAAAAAGTAACTGTTAAATCAATGCATAAAATTTTTTATCATTATAATGCATGTGAACCACTTACAACGAAAGAAGAAGGAAGATGACTCCTGGAGTATTTGATACCAATGCAAGGTAGCGCCACTCTCTGACACAGTAACCCAGTAAAGCATAAACAGCAATGCCAACCGCAAATGTCAAATTAGTTAATGAACCTGGAAATACAAGACCAAAAAAGTGACTACAGATACCCAAAAAACAAAACCAAACTTAAGTAGAAACCTTAAATTACTACCCCGTGATAGACCTAAATAAAATAGCAATAAAATCTTTAAAGTATCTTTACGGCACTTTGTGAACCAGCTAGCTTAAGTATATTGTATGACCCTAGTGAAGAATGCCTTTGTGTAACTGGGTCAGGAGGGGAAGGGAAGCAGGGCTGGTTTCCTTTCAGAAATAAAGGGTAGTGCATAGGACAGATCAAGAAATGAACAGAAACCTACAGACCAAAGAGAAAACCTGAGGACAGGAAGGGGAAGTGTTGCAAGTGATTTATTTAGGTCTGTTAAGGTATTCTTGAATGGAGGTGGCAGGCTGGAACAGAAATTGTAAGAAAGCTATGAAAATACAAGGACCGAGTTCAGTATATGAACAGCTGCAAACCAGAGGTATACTACAGCAAGCTTCTGATGAACAAATGTAAATAAAAATGTTAAAAATATGGGGTCAACTTCCAACCCAAAAGCTAAAAACAAACCTTCTGCAGGCTAACACAGGAGGTCTCGTACTAACCCAGAAGCTCTCAGCTATTGCACACACAGCCTAGTTCACAGCCAGCACTATGAGAGCTTCTTTAACACTGCTGAGCAGCATTCAGCAGCTTCCTCTCCTTCAGCCCCTGATCAGTTGTTTCAGCACCTCTTTATCAACAGCTGAGCAGAACTAGAATAAAGCACCTAAAGTGACAAGCGGCAGGAAACGGGCTGTCTCTTCGGTCCCTCAGGAGGCTGGCCCTGCAGGGAGAAAGGCTGGGAAGAGCAGAGATAGACAACAAGGGCAAGGGGAAGGAGGGCGGGAGAGAGATGACATGAGTCAAAAAAAAGCGAACCCGGGAGAAGAAAACTCAGTACTTGAAAAAACACAACTGAAGTGGAAAGCTATAACCAAACCACAACTGCCTCCTACATCCCCAAGAATCCAGAGGAGAAATAATAAAAAAGTAGAATGAGGTAACTGGAGAATGGAGAAATATGCTCACAGCCACAGCAAGTCAGCAGTTGGACCAAGTTTTTCCCCCCTGTTGTGCGAGCTAAAAAGACTTCTCAGTCTGAGCTACTCCGGTTTTGCAACAGTACGACATGCAAGTGTTAAATTTACTGTAAGTTTTGGCAGTGGCATATGAAAAAGGACATTTAAAAATACTGGATGGTCAGCACATCCAACAGAGGGGAAAAACACTAAATCATTTTGTGGTGCAGGGAAACTGCAAAGAACACTCCGAAGAATATCTCCCCGAGATACTGTACAGCACCATTCAGAAGTTGGCAGGATCTGCCAAAACATTTTTTTTTAAATGCATTGCAATGCACAAATATTGGAAATTTTCGGAATCAGTATATCCATTTAAAAACCTCAGTTTTAATATTTATCAAACAAACCCAATTCCATATTTCTTATTTAGGCAATACTCCCACAAAAATTAGAACTTGGATGAATCATCATCACGTTCATTTGACAAGCTACAAACAAACTTTACATTTGAAATCTTTAATATTTGTAGCAAGTAAGGTATTGATAGTCAGAACAATACTTGGCACAGTAATAATGGTTAAATATTCCCAAATCCCACCTGTAAATGACCAAAATGATTTTCCTACATATTCTTGTGTTAGGACAAAAGACACAAGAGCCATTCCACCATTCACAATTCCAACAAAAAAACGTGAAACTGCAAATATGCCATAATTTGGAGCTAATGCTGTGACGTACCCAAAAACGACATCAAAAAATAGACCTGCAGAGAGAGAATAAGATATCATTAGTGCTTATGCTGTGCAGCCTGATCTCAGAAGAATGGCAGGGAGCACAGTGACTGCAATGAGTAGTCTACACTACTTGTCTCTCATCTCTCACATTTGGCTTTCTGAAATCATACCATATGAAAACTACAATCATCCCCAAGTCTCACACTTGAGGTCTACAATGACAAAGATGATGTTTCCTTGAGACAATGTTATCATTAAGCAAAAAGACCCTTTGGTTGCAAGCACAGCTGGAAAACAAAACACCAGGACACGAGTTACCCACTCTAAAGAAGTTCAGATTCTCCCCTGCCCTCTCCCCCCAGAAGGGGATTATTTCTTATTGGGGGGGAATATGGTCAGGCAATGCATGCAGCGCTGTGCTCAAACAGCGACAGTCATAGCAAAACCGGGTTATTTTTCATCTGCCACTGATATTCCAGTGCCCACTATGCTGCTCAGCACACTCATATTAACCAATTTTAGTGCTGCTTTACTCTGGATGAAACGCTTACACAGATCTTTGACTCTGTACCATTGACGCCACAGGGTGGCCCACAGGCAAGGCAGAAACAGAGATGTTGCTATCCATGTAGAACACTTAAGAAGAACATTTTAACAGTCTTACCTGAGATATACACTGGTTTCCTGCCCAGTTTATCTGACAAAGGGCCAAATGTGATATTTCCAATAAGCAATCCAGCAAAAAATAGGGATGATGCAAGGCTCACTTTGTAGGCTTCTTGTTCAATTAGGTACCACTATCAATAATAATAATAATAATAAAAAGAAACTCCTTATTGTCAAAAGTATTAACAGCAAGTTGCTGGCTTTCTCAAAAATAAAGACATACACCAAAACTCTTCTGGTGCTATTTCCCACTGCTTCCTTTGTATCCAATTAAAGTTTTGTTCCAAATTCTAAATGTGTAAGCCAACATTAGTCTTTTTTTTTTTTCCTCCTTAGTAGACATCTCCCTCTACTTTCTCTCCCCCAAGAAATATCATTATAAGTTAAGCTTTTGACTTGGTAAATTTAATTAATTGCACCTCCATTCTCAAGGTTTGACAAAGTAACTTATCTAAGTTAAAATTGGGGCATTTTTAAACAGCTTAGCCATTTTGACATTGAATAAGCATAGTTATTTCAATCAATAAGAAATAAAAATTATTCATTAACAAGAATAAAGCATGCTTACTATTGCAGTAGTGAGACAGCTGCTGCTGCGCAGCCATAATTCCTGAAGCTGGTGCCCCTTCATTGTACACACGTTGAAGTGTTGAAGAGAAGCAGGAAAGGATTATGGAAAGATGTCCTATAGAAGACTTGTTTTATAGGAACTTTAAGAAAAACTTATTGACTACTCATGAATACCTCTTAGTATTTTATTGTGTGCATGCATTTATAATCAAACAAAAGCTAGAAACAAATAATGGGTTTCTTTATAAAATGTACTTTCCACCTCATGCAAAAGCTAAACTGATGCAGCATAAGCAAAAATCATCCATTCTACAGAAAAGAAGAAAATGAACTGACAGTGGGATGGAAACAGAATGAAACAAAGCATTTCCTGATGGGGTAAGGCAGGCAGACAGCTCCCGCAGCCCCTCTGCTACCAACAAGCAGAATCAGCAGCAACAGAAACGCACTGCTGAGATTACAAATGCTGCTCACATCATGAAGCTGGGAAAGAAGTGTGATCAGAATGTTCCACGTGATTTTCCAGGAAAAGAATTTAGCGAATTCAGTGCAAAGCTTTACCCAAAGAAATATTTAATAACTATTTGAAATGTGCAAGGCAATTTACTAGGAAAGAAGCGAATGAGTATTCACACCAAAACAGTGTCATGCTGACTTTTTAAATGACATCTGCAGTATTTCCTTTCAGGAAAGGAAGAAGGACTCTAATTCCACTTGCTTTTTTAAGAAATTAAAGGTTTAAAGGGGGGGCGGGGGGATAGGGGGGCAGGACCACCTCAGGGAAGAGGCACATGACCAGAACCCTAAAGAGCGTACCACAGCCTCAGCAACGAAGTGTCTGTCTCGAATTAATACAGATTTCCAAAGAGTATTAGGAATTTAGAGAAACTTGTAATTATAGCAATCTGAAGAAAGCTATGCTTTCACTCAGTCAACCCTGACTCACACAGTGGCAACGTACAGGTAAGACGTGGCTCCATCCATCCCGCCACCCGCTGGTTACATGTGCTCTGCCCATCCAGCAGCCTGCAGGAGCAGGACAAGATTGAACAGCATTCACAGGGCACCACTTCAGTCAAATGTACCCAGTTTCAGCACTTCAGAGTTTTGGAGGATTTTTGGATACTCTGGGACAGTAAAACTCCTGTGCAGCAGCACTTGCGGCTACTTCCTACTACTATACGCTGCTGGTGGTAGATTCCACCCTATTATGGCGGATAAAGATGCAGCTCCTGAAACTTACGTGTTCTTAACTTTTTGAGGAGACTTAGGCAATGAAATATTCCTGGGCACGAATCCTCAGGAAACTTCATATGGGATAAAAATATCACAGCGTGTCCTCTCCAAGACACATAGCACTGCTGGCATGAGTCCTCCTTCTCTGTGCTAGCACTCCACAGCATACAAATTTCAAACTCCCAGTTCTCATCTGCAGTGTGTCAGGCTGATATGAGACACAGAACAACTTTTCAGGTCCCAGATATGGTTGTAAAATTCAGCTTCTCAAAATTAAAGGACGATTTCCACACCAATGTATAACACGCTCCTGAACTCACCTTCCTAACTATCACTTGTTAAATAAAGGGGGACTGAGCTGATGCCAATCCAAGAAGCAATTCAAACAACTGTACTTTCTAAGAACAAAGCCTGAGCTGTTATTTACAAAATCTTAGTTATGCCAAAACTGATTATTATGATTATTTCTTGAACCAGATCTTAAGAGGTCCTCTGAAGTTTTGTTGAACTCCAGAGCAGAACAGTGCTGCTGCCAAGCCAGAACAGAACTGAAAATATTTACTGTTTAAGCTCCTTACCATCAGCAAAATAAAGGAAAAACTTTATAAAAGCAGCTTCCTCTCAGGAGACGGTGAGAGAAAAGATCGATTTGTTACTTGTGCTGCTTGGTATGTGACTGGAAGACGCTTGTATTTTACCAAGTCTGACACAATAATCTGTGAAGAACACATCTTTTAAAAGAATGTGTCCATCTACTTTATTTGCATAAAAGGAACTGGTTAAATATTTGTCAAAATTAACTGCAGCTTGCCAACAAAAGCATTGCCAACTTTGCTATCACCTTAACAGACATCCTCTAGCTCTTTAAACTCATATGGCAGTTTGATTTAGTTACTAGACCATTAACAGCCAGCAAAATATTGGCCAGCATCTAAAGACTCCATGAAAAAAAAAAAAGGAATATATATAAAAAAATATAATAAAAAAAATTAATTACTGAAATGAATGGCAAGATTACTTTTTTTTTTTTGGCAAGTCTTTAAAATCACTATATATTTTGAACATAGGGACAATGACTCCTACATTTAAAAACACAGTATTAGTAAAATACTGTTAAAATTTGCTTACTTCTGATTATAAAATAAGCATTACTCCATATTATGCATCCTGCTGACAGTCTCAAACTGACGGGTGATTTTGGAAATTGAACTAATCAAAAAAATCTGCTTCTGACAGAGGATATGACCCAATATTGTATCATTCCTTCTTATTTCTACTGATTACATTTTTCCAAGATAAGCATTACACAGTCACATTTGGGATAATGGGAAGGAAGCAAAAATTGGGCACCAGCCCTGCCAAGAACTATCCTGCCTTAGCAAGTTACTGACAGTCACTCCAAGAACCCAGCCAGCAGAATTCTGACAGTTTACGCTAGAAGCCAAGCCACCCACACAATCTTTTTTCTGGCACTGGCAGCGATGCTTAGGTCACTCGCACTTCCCTGAATTATTATAGCCCAGGGACTAGCAAAAAGCAAACGCAGCCTTCTGCGTGGAATTCACAAGGCACAAGGATAAAGGGTCAAGCTTCTGTCCCACTCAGCAAACTTCAATCTGTTCCATCTCCCACTCTCACCATACATGAGAATACCCAGCCATGTGGTGCATAAACTGCACTTTCATGCTCGTTTTAATCTTTAAGATATATCTTCTGTGAGAAGCTAATTCTTCAGCTCACAGGAAAGCTTGACTACACAGCACAGATTGCACAGACATGACAAATTGAACCTTTCCTTGGTGGAAAAGGGACATTAGGAGGAGCTCATACTAAATTCCAGAGTTACAAACTGTAATTAAATGATCATCCTCATTAGCAATGACTTTCAAAAATATATGAAGATGAAGAAAACTGAAAACAAAAGAAATAAAGTTTAACCAAAACTAGTAAGTATTGGTTTTACACTAGGAAAGCTAAATTAATAATTTAATCATATACTTTCAGATTAAAAAAAAAAAAAAACCAACAAGAATAAGTTAAAAGATCTAGATGGGTGGGTACCAGTAATTTTTAATAGCACAAGCAAAACATTACACTAAGCCCTGCTCAACTTTCTCAGGCACTGGTGGCACAAATCCCAAGAAAAGAAACAGGCGCGACGGAAGTACTTGCCTCAGTTACTATAGATGTGAAGTTGCTTGTGAAATGGACATGCTTGGCAAGCTCAGCTTTGCTCGCTGGAATTCCTCCTTGGTCTATATGATACTCAGGCACAGCTCCCACAAGCACGATAAGCATTGACTGACAAGCCACGTATACCTTAAAATAAGATACATAATTACTTACTCTAAACAATCCCAAGGAGAAACCGCCCTTCCTGCTGCCATACTGTAAGCTTTTCATTAAACTAACGATAAACAATTTTCCTTTACTCAGCATCGCAAACCAAGTGCAATCAGTCTATTGTGTTTAAATCCCCAGATGTGATCATCATGGCAGCCAGAAGCAACGGGTACTGCTCTGAAGTTACTGGTGCACTTTCAGGGACAGCTTCATCTCGCCACCCTCCTCCCTGTTCCAAAGTTGTTCAATCTTTTCCTTGCTGTTTTCTAGCCAGGAATAGGAAAGGAAGATATTAAGAACTTCATCATAGTTTCACAGCTAAGATTTAACCCTTAGGCCAAGGTTCTTTTTCAAAAAAAAGTTTACTTACTATACTCAAAGAATACAACCCGCAGTGACAAGTCAATGAGTACTAGAAATGTAAGCGGGATTTTGTGCATTTGTTTTTAAATCTCCACAAATTCCTTCCTTTGCAGAGACTGAAACCTTTACCTGATCACTGGAAAAATTAGAAAGTTCAGGAATAAAAAAAGATTTTCATACATAAATACTTATGAGAACATTTAGTCATCCTACAGTCTTCAACATGTTCTGAATGCCTTACAACTTTTGTGATTTGTTTTCTTTTTAACTTAAACTGATATCCTTAAGCATTAGCAAGTCGTGATGATTTCAGCACATCACCATCAATGGAAAAGTTCTGAATCTAGAAGTAGCTTCCTTCACTGGGCCACACATCTTTGGGTGGTGGGCTTGGATTGATGTTGTTAGATTGATGGCTCCAGAGCTATTTTGTTTTGTGCTTACTTTTAACGCACTCGGAGAAACAAGTTACAAACAAAAACCCGCAATCAGCACCATTTCCTTCCCTCACAACAGTGCTTTAATTCAAAATGCGGAACTGCACTGACAGGAGGAAGCCTTTTACAAAGAAACTGAGAGAGTCAGTCAGATGAATGTTTGCATATGGGGGTGTGGACACTATTTAAAGACAGCACCTTGCATACCACTTTTCATGGGTGACTTAAAAAAACCTCCTGTGGTTAGACTCCATTTCCTTCCACTCAGCAGAAGAGACACCCCTCAGAAGGCGGAGGATGCGCACACAAATAAAGGAGACAGAAGGAGTAACCTCCGCAAAGCTGAAGGCCGCACCGAGGCTCTAAAAAGCAGCCTGCCGGCGGCACAGGGCCCCCACCGCATCCCTCGGGCAGCGAGCGGGAGCTCCGGGCGGCTCCGTGCCGCCCCCGGCCCCGCAGCCGCGCTGGGACAGGGCCCGGCCGCTGGGGCCGAGCTCCGGGGCTCCCCGCCCCGGCCCTGGGAGGC